>PVKM010000016.1:0-197654 GCA_004027735.1 Carollia perspicillata
CAGGAGCAGAGCCACAGAAATGGAAGGTTAGCAACAGGGTAGTGGAAGGAGAGGGAGGGGAGAAGGCACAGGGAATAAGTAGCATAGACGGTGGGGAGAAAATAGACAGGGAGAGGGCAAGAGTAGTGTGGGAAATGTAGAAGCTAAAGAACTTATGATACATGGACAAGAGCTAAAGGGGGGGAGTGGGGGTGGGAGGGGGTGTGCAGGGTGGAGGGGAATGAAGGGGGCAATGGGAGAACTGGAATGGCATAATCAATAAATAAAAAAAAATAAATAAATTAAAAAAAAAAAGAAGAAGAAATTGCAAAGCAGTAGAGCAAAAGTCCTGACTGCTAGTCCAAGAACTTGCTCTGTAATGGGCTTCTTGTCATACGAGATAACCAATCCCCTTGTTATTTAAGCTAGCTGAGACAAGAGTTTCTCTGTTTTTTTTTCCAGCCTAAAGCATCCTAAATGATACAATATTATGTGTGTTCTTGGCCTGAAAATGTCCCAAGGAAAATGAGCAGGATTTAAGAAAGAATAATGACTGCCTTAGAAGTTGCCTATGTGGTTCCGTACATGTTAATGCTTATAAGGCCTGTGCTCAGTCTGGCTAATGAGGCATAAGGAATAGGGCAGGTATAGAGAACACAGAGTGGCCAGGATTTTTTTACTTTGTAAAACATGCCACTACCACACAAAGTACATAGCAATTTCTACATTATATGGGAGCTATGGTTTGTTCCATCTTTTATTTTAAAGATTTTATTTTATTTTTAGAGAGAGAGGAAGGGAGGGAGAGAAACGAAAGAAACGTTGATTGGTTGTTTCTCGTATGCATCCCAACCGGGGGCAGAATCTGCAACCCAGGCATGTGTCCGGACCGTGAATCAAAGTGGCAATCTGGTTTTGTGACAAGACTCCCAACCAAGTGAGCCACATTGGTCAGGGCTCTCCATCTTTTTCATTTTCCCTTCAGCTGTGAATACTTTATCAAATAGTGTTGCTTTCCTCTTTTTCCTCCTTCCTCTTCATCTCTGCTCTGTCAATTTGATGTATATGTGTATGCGGGTAAGTGGTGATAACAAGGAAACACTAGATACAGGAGATAGAAGATATACCTGCATAAAATCAGTTGTCAATTTGCCCTTTCAGCAGTATATAAAAGTCTTTTTCTTTTATTGGACTGCTGGATTTAAAAAGCCTATTAATAGCTTCATTACACAATTCAATAGTCCATAGATTTTCATTAATAAGATGAATTAAAGGAAAAAAGGATCTTGTCTATTTAACATCAACTAAAGATAGAGGAGAAAATGTAAGATTCTATTTTGAACCGTTATTTTATAAAAAATGTCTAAGTCTGATTTTCCATTTTACGGTTACTTCAAAGATTCTAAGTTTCTCTTCACCTGCTTTCCCAACTAGTGTTAATGAAAACCAAAGGACACTTTTATAGCTATCTTACTAGGCAGTGGAATCGAGGCAGTGGGAACATACAGTAAGGCTAATACAGTACCTCAGAGGAGAAAGGGAAACAGACTGTGGCAAAAATGATACTGATAATTTCAGTAAAACTCTGCCAAGAGGGTGAGTAGGGTTAAAGTTACATCATTCTTCCTGTAATTTCAGCTCTCTGTTAAACAACAACTTTAAGTCAATGGGTCTTTCATAGTCCAGTCTATACAGGGAACAGCTGTTCAACTTTTACTAGACAGCTGAAGCCATGGTGTCTGAGAAAGTGGCAGAACCTGCTAATGGCTGAAAGCAGCTGCCAGCAGTTCATCATCTCCACACCGGAATGCCTTCTAGCAGAGTTACAAGGCACAAAGCACAGGTGATAGCCAGGACCCTGATATACCAGAGCCCTGATTTTAAGAAATTCTGAACAATGAAAAAAAAGGCTTAACAACAACAAAGTCACACAGACTTAACGAATGGCTTGATCAGGAAAAGAATCATTTCTGAGGTCAACTGTTGGAGGAATGTGGTAATTTTTACCCAGTTGTCTAATATCTTTCCCAGAACTAACACCTTTCTTCTTCAGCATGGATTTTCTCCAAATATTGGTAGAAAATAAAGTTCAAGTTTTTAAATTATAGCTTAACAGATATTAGGCATTTTCCTGTAATTTTATTTATTTCTAATAAATCCAAAAATTCCTGTTTACAATAACAATTATATCTCAACAAATCTATATTGTGTAGATGGATATATCTGAAACTTGTTAAAGCTAATGTGAGGGAAAAAGGGAAAACAAAGCAAATCTGAACCACGTACCTCTACTAACCATATTTATCTATACATTCAGAGTTCTTTTCCTTAGCCAAGGAAAGAAGAAAGAAAAGGGAAGAAAGAAAAGGGAAGGGAGGAAGGGAGGAAGAGAGGAAGGGAGGGAGGAAGGAAGGAGGGTAGGAAGGAATCCAACATTTTCTCCAGATATTTATTTACATACATATGAGAGTCAGTAAGTTAGTGGATCTAGAAATAAAGACAAATTATCTGGTAGAAATAGTTATTCATTTTTGAACCATACACATGGTACAAGGAAATGCAGGAAACAAGGAAGAAGTTACATTACTTAATAGAGTATTTTGTTTATTTTCTGTACTATCTTATAAAAAACTTTTGATTTATCTCTATTTCCATATTTTACCTTCACCCAATTGCCTTGCCTTATTTTTATCTAACAACTATTCTGAGAAATTACCACAATTATTTTATGAATAAGAAAAAATATAGCCCTGGCTGGTGTAGCTCAGTGGATTGAAAGTGGGCCTGAGAACCAAAGGATCGCGGTTCAATTCCCAGTCAGGGCACATGCCTGGATTGCAGGCCAGTTCCCAGCAGGGGACGCACGAGAGGCAACCATACATTTGTATTTCTCTCCCTCTCCCCTTCCCTTCCCCTCTAAAGATAAATAAATAATATCTTTAAAAAAACAGAAAAGATATAAACAAATCATTCAAAGCTAGCAAATATTTCAATATCCTTCAAAATAAACTCAGGAGGAAATCTCTGTTTATATACTTTCTCAAAATGCATTTTTTCATTAATTTTTACTGGATTTTGTTTAAAAGTTAACTTCAAATATTTCCACATAGCCTCATACATGTTATTAAGTAGTTAGATAAAACAAAAGCCTACCTGTGAGAGGTGAGGGTGATCCAACTGGTGTTGACGGATTTGATGGAAAACTACTGCTGGTATGGTCAGGAGAATAAATCTAACCATAAAACAACAAATATACACATATTAATATGTGCCAACAGCAAAATTACAAATCCATTTGCATGGATTTATTTTTATAATCTAAGTTGACCATTCCTAAGATTCAGAGTGAAAACCTATTTCATTAATTTTAGAACCATTCCATTACATAAGGCTATAAAAGCCCAAGTTTTAAAACTAGGATTAAAAAGTATCATATACCTTTGACTGGTATAGCTCAGTGGGTTGGGCATTGTCCTGCAAACTGAAAGGTTGATGGTTCAACTCCCTGTCGGGGCACATGCCTGGGTTGTGGGCCAGGTCCCCAGTTGGGAGCATGCAAAAAGCAACTAATCCATGTTTCTCTCGTACAATATCAACATTTCTCTCCCTCTCTTTCTCCCTCCCTTCCCAACTCTCTACAAATAAATAAAAAATTTAAGAAAGTATTATATATATTCTAATACAAGAGGAATGAAATAGATCATATCTATTTCTTTATTATCCTAGTTGAAAATAATTTAAAGTTTTGAATTTTAGAGTTAAAAGGGAAGTGAGTACAAAATAACAAATCTGATAAACAATCTTTCCAGAGTATAAATAAGTGATATCCACTAAAAATAAGTATTTCAGGAAACTATTAACTTATCTTTTGAAGAGTCTTTAAAAAGTTTTAAAAGCCAAAGAAAGTAATTTTTAAAAAGTTACCCCTTATGTTTCATTTAAAAAGTTCTCAGAGTAACTACATTTTTGCCAATAGCTCCAAGTGATATGTGAGTACTGTAAAAAATCTAACTTGCTCTTAAAGGACATTTTCTCATGTTGGAAGAAAGTGAAAAAACCGTAACAGTCCTTCAAAAAATGTTCCCAAAATGATCAGCAGACATTACTCCCTACCAGGTTTACTTTAAAGAAGATAACATATCTGGATACAAATATTCTGGTGTTTTGGCCAATACTTTTATTGCAGTATTTTATATTTATTTTATTATTTCTTAAAAATGACAGAAATTTATTCAAGTTTGTAATTAACCATTAAATATTTAAAACGTCTCCTTAATCTAGGCATTAAGGGTCCTTAGGAGATCTTTAGGCTAATCCTGTACTGATAATCATCACAATAAGTCATCTTCACATTTCAGCATCTAATTTAGGGCAGACAAATCAACTTATGTGGACAGACTATGGTCAAATATTTTAAAAAGGAAAACTACTCGTGGACGCAGAGTTATCCAACAGAAATAACCTTGCTCTGAATAAGCTTAGAGCTCTAATGAATTTTATAAAGAGGCTCAACTTATGTTATATGTAGTCTCAGAATTGGTTTTAAAGACAGTATAATACACTGTAAAAGCCAGCTATTGGGACAATCTCTTATTATGCAAAATTCTGCAAATTATAATGGTTGAATGTAACACTTTCATTTTTAAAAAAGAAGACACCACCAATTAAATTGCAAGCAGCCAGACATTCTATTTGCCTTTGCATAGAAATAGGTATATCTACCTCAAATAAAATGCTCCAATGATGTCACTAAATTTTCATTGTAAATGTCTTTAAACTCCAACTCTCTCCAAATAGCCAAATCTGGAAGTTGTATATTTAAGTTAGAAAGCCATTTTGGGAAAAGCTAAGCTGTCAAGAAGACTTTATGGGAAGACAGTAATAGGGAGATAATATAAGATTAATATTGGTGGTCTTAAAAATTCAGGGGACACATGTAAACATTAGCTAATGACCAAATTTTGGTTCCCAGTGGCCAGCATACACAGAGTAATTTATTTCAACCATATAAGTAAATTAGATCAACAAACTTCAACACAAACATATCCCCTCATATCCTCTTTGCTTTTATAAATCACTATTTCTCATGTTTAAGATTCAAATAATCATATATTTTATTAACTAATGCTAACTTTTATGAAGTATGTCTTGACTATAATAACTGATAAGGGAGAGAAAGGCTGATAACATTGATGGTGGGCAGATGAGGAGAAAGGTTTCAATTCCATGTACAACTTTGTCATAAACTAGATTAAATGACTGATTTTTAAATTTTCATGTCTGTAAGGATTAAAGAGCATGAAAGCATTGGAGAAACAGCATTCCCTCTCTGTCACATCTTCTTACATTAATTCCTAACCATCCAAATTGGTATACTACTTTATTATCAGTTTCTTACCCTTTCCTCTAGTAAAATGTATGCTCCTGAAAAGCAAGGACTTGGTTTTATTCAGACAAAATCTGAATTACACAAAATCTGAAATAGTTTCAGATTCTACAACAGTGCTGGTAAATACATACATTTTTGCTGAAAGAATGTATGGTATCATCCTTGTGAGAAGTTAACATTTGAGTATTTCTCTTAGATCCTTGGTTTATCTACCTAGATCCCATCCCTCTTTTACTCCTCCAGTTCCCTTAATGTAGATTTCCCTAGAGCCCTAGTCTCAGTTTTATTTTCTATTTATCTGTGTTTTGTCTCTTGGTAAAATCATTTTTCACAAAGCATCAACTATAACACCTCTGTGAATGATTCTTAGGTTGGCATCTCTATCATACTGATTTCTGGACTTCCCCATCTGGACCTATTATTCTTCCATCTCAAGCTCAGTATGTCCAAACCCAAACTTTCATCACTGCCCAAGCTCCCTACCCTTCTCATCTCTTCTGTTTTCTCTGCCTCAGTTAGCACCATCCTTTATATGGTGGTGAGAACCACTTTATCTCTCTCTTCTTTTCCCCTGTCCCTCCACACTTCCCACCATAGATTCCACAATTCTGTAGTTTAGGAAGACATCATTCTCAGTGTCATGACACTTCTTCAAACCTTTACTAGAACTTGTGGTTAAATTATTTAAATCCTGATATTCCTAGTTACTCCCTGCTCCTTTCATCCCATACGTAATTGCTTAAGCTGTTGTCTTCAACCAGTTCTAAACAGTCGAATGTGATGGAGCACTACCTGTTACCTGCTGTAAAACAGAAGGACATTTGATGTCTTTCATAATCTGGTCACAAAAATACCTCTACACTTTTACCTACATATAATATATATAACCCTACAATCCAAACAAAATGCTTTTTTCTCATTTTCTGAACATAGCTTATCCTTTCAAAGTGCCTGTATCTTAACTTCTCAGTGATGGAATTCTATACCACATCAAAGCACAGCTCAAATATCACCTCTCTTATATGCTTAGAATAACCTATAATTCTTTTTGGCCTTTACTTCACACTGTGTGTTACATTAATATTTTTTGTAGGCTGGCTGTACTTCTCTCCTTGAATGTAAGTTCTTCAAAGGCAGGGGCCTTATATCGTTCAACATTGAATCCATTATTGTTTGTCACTGTCATGTAAAAGTAGGTGCTTGATATTTTTTTAAATACTTGAGTGATTGAACTGCACCTAAAATTTACTATACTATTTTTTGATTTAAAAAAACAGGACTCAGTAAGTGGTGGTGTTTATCTTAGTATTTATGTAATGGGGTTCTGTGACACAAATACCAAAAGGGTTAAAAAGATCTTGTTTTTTATAAAGATGAATTCACTTACAAATCAGTTTTATGGTGGAAGCTTTGAGAACAATATGGTGATGTTCCACTATTTCTGAGAATTACTACTGATATACTAAACATCCACACCACATTGTTAGGCAGGTATGAGCTTCTGAGTGTATAAGTAAACTATCAATATTTATTCTCCCTGATAATTCTGCCTTAGTGTTGCATAATCCCTAACTATGTCAAGGACTGGTGACAACTTCTTTATCTCAAAAAAGGAAGAGGTTACACTTTAGAGTTACATTCTACTACTTTACAATGATTTAGCAAAATGCTCTGATGCTGTATATAAAATAAGTGTGAGCTTTTAAAAACTATCATGCAAAGAGAAGCAGTACCAAAAATGTATCAAATTAAAAACCAATTTCTGGTGTTTTTTCAAAAGCAGCTTCTGCATTTGTACAATAAAAGCCATTTTATTAATTCACCTATCACATTCCGTGGTTCTACTCTTTCCTAAACTAAGGTGATGACAGACAGAATTGCTACTAATACATTCCTGAACTGACAGACAGCCTGGCAAATTACAAAACTTTTTCTTGTCCCTTTTACTTTCATAAAAATAATGTGTATGTGGAGAGAGGAGGAGCAACACAACATTAAAAAGGCAAAATTACACAGCCTTTTAGATCGCAGGTCATTTCATTAACTTCACCTCTGCATGTTTATTCTATTACCAAATAACACACAAATTATATTTTATTCTACATAGAAATTGTGTTACTTTAAGAAATTCTAAACATAAGGTCTTATTTCACAGAGAGCATTCTAAATCAGGAACACATTACCTTTTGTGCTTTTTGACCTTAAAGAACTCTTACACTTATGTTTGAAAGGAAAAAAAAAAGCCAATCATTTAAAAAATAGGAATGGGAGTGATTTAGAATTTAGAACATAAACACAAAGTAAGAACTCATTCTGCATGCAGCCATGGTCCTTGTACTGTTAAATGACCAATGATGAATAACTCCCAACACCTTCTGCCAGGCTTAAACGGTAATATGCCTCATTTTACTGCAACAAATGAGGCTCCTCCTCCTATCAGTCATGGTCCATTCCAATCAGCAGGGTGCCAATAAGCCAGAGGGTTATGAAAAGGGCCTCAGACAAAAAAGAAACAATAGAGAGCTTCCAAGCCCAACCTTGGAACTGTGAGACCAATTTTTTTAAACACTACAGTGCACATTTCAGTTAATCTTTATTATGCTAATGTTATTGAGTTTAAGGCACAAAGAAACTTATTTCATGAATTACTTTTAAACGTCAACTTCCCCAAATTTTCTTTTCTTTTGTTAGCGACTGCTGACCATTTAACTATCCAGATTAAAACTCTCTCTTCTTTGCTCTGAAGAAATCGAAACATAAATTATCACAAAGAAGTCTGATATAATCAACAAAGTTAAACAGTTCTCTTGTTTGATCTCCTCTAAATTAAAGACCAAGTGTTTTGATATGGTATTAAGCACTGAAATAAACCAGATGTTTCTTCCTCTATATAACTCTCCATGGGCACAATCTTAAAGGGTTATTGTCTGGCAAATGTTCAGGGAAACACATCAGAAATGGCACAAATACCCAGATTTTCCTTTCCTTCTATCTACCCTAGTTTATTATCTAAACTAATGCATAATCCACAGGGCTTTGGGAACTTTGTGTAAATACTTTCATGTACAATTCTCTTGCTAGCTATCCTGAGATTAAGACCACAATTATCCAGGCTTAAACCTAAAATAAAGGAACCTTTGCAAATGTATTATCTGGCTTTACATGTTTAATCACACAGGATTCTGTGTGCTCTTTAATACCTAAACTGAAGAACAAAGGTTGTACCCTCTGATGTTTCACACATGAAAGACCTGCT
Organism: Carollia perspicillata; assembly: GCA_004027735.1. Lineage (NCBI taxonomy): Eukaryota > Metazoa > Chordata > Mammalia > Chiroptera > Phyllostomidae > Carollia > Carollia perspicillata. The sequence continues at coordinate 8,625 of PVKM010000016.1, forward strand.
AAGATATATATCAGACAATTGGGGCGCTAGAAATATCTTCCAATGATAATAGGATGGTGTTTCTCCATCTAAAACTAGATGCTACTTTAAATATGCCATTCTAAAGAACTTAAAATTTCAAAATACTCATGGTCACCATTTTCAAAGATCTGTAATATTGAACATAAAATTCTGGTATGTCAGACTCTTAAATGTAATCCTCATAAAATTCCTTCTCATCTCTTCTAATCCTTCCTATCCCTAATGTAATGTTTTGCTTTTTCAGTTTTGTTTTCTGAGAGCACTAAAGTGAATGTGAGTCTGTAATGGAGTTGAGGAAAGAATGTATTTGGGGGAGGTGTCTGGTGGGGAGGGGAGCAGCAGATGGATTGAAGGAAGGGATTTGAAGTGTGCAGACTATGGCATGCAGTGATGGAGCAGATGGAATGCATCACCATCAGCTATGACAGAAATGATTTATGGAATGACCTGGCTGCTCCTGCCTAGTAACAACATAAGATGACAGAGCTCAGTTTCCATGACAACCAAAGCCCACCCACTAACTAGATTAAACATTCTTCCCTGGCTTCCACTCGCACTAATTGGGATTTTTCTTTTCCAAATGCCAACTGATTGGCTCATATGCTGGTTATAATATGGGAAAATAGTCAAGGACTTGAAGGGTAACTGAAAAAGAGCTTGAAGGACCACTGAGAACACCATAAATTCGTGCCTACCTGAATGCTGAGATTCCTATACATAAATTTTCTTTGAAAAAAATAAACAGACTTTTGAGGGGAAAAAAAGCCCCTGAAATACAGGTCATATTTTTAAAAGTTCCTAGTACTGAAGGCTCAAATATTATTTGTCCTCCTACATGTGAAATATATGCTACTGATTCTTTCAGAAACAGAAATAGGCAAGCCAATCAAATACCTGGGAAGCCTTCAGATTTAGTATTATAGAATCATTGTCATCCTAAGTAGGTAGTTTTCATCAGGTGGCAATAAAGCAGCACAACTGCCTTTAATCCACATCATCCTGTAAAACAACTCACTGTGGCACTGCTATTTCTGGAAGAACAGAGTAGTAAAGCTAATCAGATCAGGGTTCTCATCTAATATATATGGGCTTTTACCCTTTCTAGCTTGGTGACCCCCTAGGGCAAGAGACTTAATCTTCCTGGGCTGAAGTTATTTAACCTTCTAAATCTTAGTTCCTCATCTGTAATATGGGGAAAATAATACCAACCTCACAGGGTTTTCTTGAGGATTAAATGAAAAAAGCATGTAAATATTTAGTATAGAGCCTAGCACCTAGTAACCACTTAAATTATAGCCGATATTTTTGTGAGTATTGTTACCATCACCATTTTTGTTATATGATAAAAGACTGAATTCAACAAACAGCTCTATTTTGTACAGGGTCCATTATGTGATAGATAAGTTTGAGTTGGCTTCATTTCTCAAGAAACTTGTACTCGGCTCCAGTGAAAGATTTATTCACAGAAACCACATACAAAGAGGTTCACTTCCTTAAATGTTCAATAGTTGCTTCCTATTATCGATAATTACTCTCACAGTAAATGGTGTACCCTCCTCATGAACAGCAGTAAATGCTTCTGATGTATTTACTTCTTAGAAAATGTGAGACAGCTCTGTGGGAATTATGAGAGGCATATCAATCAGGAAAAAGGGGTAGGGGAAAGGAAAGAAAAAGCCCAAGAAAAAACTTCAGGAAGTATAAAGAAGTGGTGGCTCTTTTCTAATAATAAGATTTGAAATCTTTGGGGATTGCTGGTAAATGCTTTCACCTCCCAAAATAAATTTCAAAAGAAGGGATTTTAATTTTAATGTTTTAAGGATCACATATTAAAACATAATCATTGCATTTATTTAAGCAAATCATTGCTTTGTCATTAATGTCCCGATGTGATATAAATTAGATGCTCAAGAAAACAGTATGGAATGCCTTCGAATCAATTTTACTATTTTTAGCACGAACTCCTCAACGAATCTGGCTTTTTGTGGGGAAGGCTCTCATTTCCTATTTCTTGAATGAATCAGTTGCACATGATTATTTTTTGCTTTTAAAAAAACATAAAATGCTTTCTGTCTTGAAAAAATTCCTTATAAAAGCACTTCCTTCTCTGTAGCGGAAAAATAACTGAGTTGTCTTTCTTGGTTCCACTTGACTTATGTTAGTGGGCAACTCACTAAGTAATATTTGAAACTAATAAACAGCTTTAAATATTAATCTCAGAAATTTTGCTTTAGATTTAAAAATGTCTAAATTTCCTTTATCTACATCTGTTTCACTAAGACAAAGACATATTTAAATTGAAGTTAGAAGAATAGACCTTGTAGGAAATATTCTCATGACTTATTTTAAGGACAGCATGAATTGATATACAAACTGAGAATAATGCTAAATGAATAATGAAGTAGACCACATTATAACTACATCTTTTAACTATGACACATACTACCCCCAAAATATAGTTACTGCATTCAGCAGTGTAAAATTCATTCAGTAAAATATGTAAAATCAATACTCACAGATGCCAAAGCCTTTCCAAGTGCATCACCTGTCTGTGAACTTCCAGCAGCATTCCCTCTGGTTCCTAAATATTTCAAGTAGAAAAATAAATCAAGAATTTTAGCAAGCTGACATGATTTTTTAGCACTCGGTCATTATTTCAAGGGTGTTCTCTACTGTTATCTCACAACTGTCACAATAACCAGCAAATACTCTGCATGTATTGTACTTAGTAAACTAAAGATGGGTCTACATTAATGAAAAGGTTTCTTTTCTTCCTTTCTTTCACTTTTAAATTCAATACTAAAAATATTATTGAAAGATATGGGGTTCACTGAAAATTCTATAATTAGGATGTTTTTGCCACCCCCAAAAGCTCACCTAGAATGCTATCTGACCCATTGATGGGAGGAGTGTGTGAGGCAGCAACATAAGGTGAACTGCTGGTACTGCCACGATGGAAGCTGGACATTGGTGGAAGACTCGTGTTTATGTCTGTTGGTGAAACTGAGTGTGGAGGATAACTCTAGGGAAGGAGAGAAAGAGACATAATATAATAAATACATTTTCTGAATAATATGCACATATAACTGGACAACTACTGTAACAGGTCAAAAAGAACACAAGTTAGAACTGAAGAGTGTTACTACTGTTGGTTACTTTTTAAAAAGCCATGCTTAAGGCAGTAAGCTAAGAAGTATTTCAAACTTCAGAAGTTTTGGCAGAACCAAATCTTACACTTGTAATCCAATAAGAAATACAAGTGAGGACAAAGTGTTGCTACACCCTAGTTATGTGTTACAGCCTACCAAGCGGTCATGTGAATGAAGGCTGCCATAACTACTGGATTGAGACATGTGGGAAGTGGAGGTCCCCAGAATTCCACCAAAACCAGGCTGGCTCATCCCATTTGATGAACTCCAAAGGTCAGAAGAATTGTGGGTCCCATCTAAGACAAAAAGAGAAATATAAAATTTTCCTTAGCTAAAATTTTTTCTTTTATTTTGATGATGCTATAAAAATTCAAAGGGCACCCTCCAGATACTTTTTCCTCCCCTTTCCAACCTTGTCTTCTACCTAGTTTTCTTCCTCTCAAACTGTATAATTACTACCTAAAAAAAAGGAATAAAACTTTATAGCTAGAGAAAAAAAAAGTAATCCAAACTAATAGGTAAGTTGTTATGAAAGCCCTCAAAATATCTAGCTTCATATCAAGGATAATAAAAATCCCAGATTTGGGGATAGGTTAGATTTAATTTTTGGCTAAATGCTATACCCATAAATATTTTAAAAAGTCTCAAACCTATAATAAACAATGTACATGATATCAAGTATTCTGAAATGGTGGAATAAAGTCTCTAATAGTAAACCTAAGTAATTGACAATGACTATATTATAGTCAGCCTTCAAATGAAATGTGTCAGCAATGACTTCACTCACCAACGTAAAGTCAGAGAACCATTTATGCAGTAATTTACTGCTTTTGTAGTAGATGCTTCCCATAGTCCAAAACCACAGGACATCAAATTAAAAAGATTTGCTAGACATGAATTAAAGGAAATGCAACATTTTTTCTATCTTTAACAAGTCATATTCTGTCCTATGATATTCACTCTTTATTTATATTACAATTCTAGGAATGATGTAAATCTGTAATTTAAGAAACTAGAGTTGTTAATATCATTCATATGTTTAATTATAAAATAAGAAATAGCAGCTCTATTCATTTTTCTCAATTGAAGTCTATTATACAATCAGTGAATACTAGATGGGCACTCCAATGGTTTTGTGGATAGTTCAACAATGCAGTCAGCAATAAATTACACTAGAGAACTCTAAAAGTAAATTTTAATTTACATTAGCCAAAAATATCTAGATAAATAATGTCTGGATTTCTATAAAGTTATTCTTTTCCCTAACAACTTAAAAATTTTGGCTAACATACAACAGATAATTTCTGTAATATTTGACAACTATCTGGCAGTACATACCTTGCATAAAGAAAGTGCTAGCAAACATACTGGTTGGTGGCTTGGGAGATGGATAACTAGGAGATTCACGGTTGAAATCATCTGAATTTGGGGATGGTGCATATACCTTAAAATTAAATAGGAAACTTAATTAAAATATAAATTACTATATTACTTACATAAAATGAGTGCTACATCATAAAGTGCTAAAAAAAGACTTACCTAATAACCCTGAAGGCCTACCAGAAATCATATAAATAATGTCTAACTTGGCTACTATCAGGGTGTCCAACCCATACCCCAAGATGGTTATGAATGCAGCCCAACACAAAATTGTAAATTTACTTAAAGCCCTTCTTTTGCTCATCAGTTTTCATTAGTGTTTGTAGTTAATGTGTGGCCCAAGATAACTCTTCTTCCAGTGTGGTCCAAAGATGCCAAAAAGTTGGACACCCGTGATTCTACATGTTTGTTTTTAGCTGATTACTAGAGAAAAAATACTACTCTAAATACAGGGTGGGGCAAAAGTAGGTTTACAGTTGCTCATATGAAAATAACACATAATTAATAAATAATAATACAAGAATAAACTGTTTCCTACTCAAAACTGTAAACCTACATGTTCCCCCTCCTTGTATTCCTGTAATGCATCTTTGTGTGACAATTATACCCCATGGTTGAATAAAGTCATAAGTGTTGACTTTGCTTACAAAACACAAATCCATATAGGCTCACGATTCAAAATGTGATGGTGGAAGCCAATGCCTTTAAAATACAGCATGAAATAAAATTTAGATGAAATCATAAAATTCATTCTTTTCACTGTTACAAGAGTTATCAGAAATCAAAATATGTTAGATTAAATGTTACTATGCTTTGTTACTATTTAAAACATCTCATTTAATTTGTCAGAGTACTGCTAATTTCCTTTGACCCACCTCTACTTCAGAAAAGCAAAGTATAAACATTCCGAACTAGCAAATGGACAACACTGGCATTTCTCTGGAAAACTAAAAGGGAAACCATATAACTTTAATAATCAAAACATGATCACAGCTTTTCATGATGACTACTGAAACCAAGAAGAAAAATAAATAACATTCAAGGTAAAGCATGGTCTGTAAAAATAAATCAGGAGTCAGGAAGAATGGAAAGGTGTCTATTATGAACAGTGTATGAAACATATTTCTTTCTTTAGTCTGGTAAGGATACATACATTAAATTTCACTTCAAAATAAAAATCCTAACTGTTCATTTAAGTGGAAGAAAGTGACTACCTTACTAAAATTATAGGAGCATGTGTAAAAAACCTTATTTTTTTGCATAAGCATAAAAAAATTCTGGAATTACATACAAGAAACCTAATGATTATACATCTGGACTTAGAACTGGGAAGGAGGATATTTACTTTATGCCCTTCTACATAATTTGATATTTTCATCAAACACATATTTCTGTGCACTAATAAAAAAGCTGAGGAAGCACACACTAAAAGATTACAGTGGGAAACAAATTTTTTGTTTGCATAAACTGTCATTTACATTCATTTAGTCTTTCTTTGAGGCATTAACTAATGGTAAAGACTGCTGGCAAATTTAATACTCCAGACTCAACTTCCTCCTTCATAAGATGGTACTACAGTACCTGCATCAAGGGGTTGATGAGAAGATCACACAATACATGTAAAATTTTAGCACACTAACCACTCACCAAGTATTAGCTAATAGTATCATCTTTCTATCATTCTTATAGGAGCAGTTATACTGTTGTTCAGTCCTCAAATACTGTTTCTTACAGTAGTCTGATGTGATCCTACAAATTCATTCTAAATAAAAGGATAAAAAGTCCATTTTTACTCTTCTTGCTAGTTGTGCTGATACTTGCACAAAGGTGTGTATTTTTAATGGATTGGTAATTCAGGTTTGTTTCCTACCTTTCATATCCCAAAGGTAAAACACACACTGGTGAATACCTGAGAACTTTGGGCCAAGATACATTTCTATGAATTATCCAGAAGGATCCTAGATAGAGGTATATGTTGGAATATGTTAGATAAAATGTTTCTTTTCATTATGTATATTAAACAGATTTTTCCAGCTTAGTGTTATTACATGAAAACAGTGTTAGAATGAAATAACTGGGCATATACAAATGTGTGTGGAATATATTACATAGGCTGATAGGCAAGAAAAAGTTTTCAGGGAAGGAATTTTGCATTTTTTTCTTTCAATCAAATTTCAGTGCCTAAATTTAGCCACAGATAGAGATGTCCTCTGTTCCCTTTACATATTTTCCCAAACTAGACTGAAACCATAAACAACAAAAAACGTAAAGTAAATCCACAGACATAGTAAGAAAATACGGTAAGAATAAAAATGAGAAAACAGCACCAGAACATTTTTTTGGTCACAAATACTTATTTACTATACACACTGCCACTGATCTGAAAGTATGAAATATAAAATTCTCTAATTCCATCCAGGTTATAGACTGAAACAGCATGTAAGTCTCCCACTGATAATTAGGAAAAAACTCTAGTTTTGATGTCATTTCACAAAATACCTACATAATTTACCAGTTTAAATTTATACATAATTTATCAATTTATATTTCCTTATCCTCATTCCCATTCAATTCACACTGTACTACAAGACAGAATATGCTGACACTTGAAAAAATTTTAAATGTTTGCAATTACAAAAGCAAATAAGGTAAATCCCACCTTACTGATTTATAAATTGCTGTCAAATAAAAAACATGCTGATCAGATAATGATTAACAGATAGAGAGCTGTTAAGGAAAGCAAGAAAAACCAAAATAAGCCACAAAGGAGAAGAGATCTGTCTACTCATAAAAATTTTGAAACTATACAGAGAAAATAAAATAGACTCATTTCAGAGGTGAAGTTATTTTTAATGTTAGTTTTTATAAACAGACTTTGAAAAGTTAAATGGACTTTTGAAGGATAGACCTTATAAATTAAAATAGTTAAAACTAAACTACTATAAGTTTATCATTTATTTACTAACATAAGGACAAAGTTTGTATTTTAATAAAAATGTTTTGAAAAACATGGTTCTCATACAGGCCCATCTAACAGCATATCTAATATAGCCAAAGAGCTTTACTTTTGGTATCTTAACCATGGCTTGCAAAAACATACATGCAATATTATGAAGCAGCAGTTGTGCCAGTCTCGATTTTTCAGATCAAAGAGTTCTTGCGGCAAAGCACAACTGATGTGGTCTCAAAGACTTTATTAACTCCAGATGTAGGGAAACAGTCAGCCAATTCCACAAAAAGAGCAAGTCTCTTTTAGTTACAATCAGTACTGGCCACAAATTAAAACCAGACTGCTTATGTCATCCGATCACCTGCACATAGATGCCAGTTTTTTCCTAGTTAATGATCTAATCATATGTTTTAATCTTAAGTATGATTTTGTATCACAACAAACAATCTCAACATTAAGAGAAAAAACATGTATGCTTTAAGATGATTAAAATCTACCAGGAGTCAAACTATTTAAAAAGAAATAGAAAAAAGTACAACTAAGTAATTTAAGATGTTCTATTAAAATGTGGTGGATACTCAGAAATTGCCTTTAGAATTCTAGTTCCATTTAAGAATATCAGGCTCACAGTAGCTATTATGGGACAGTCTTTCTTCTTCCCCAAGCACTCTGTATTTCCTCCTTCAAGAATCGTGATGAGAGAAATTTTCCTGGTGAACAGAACCATTGCATTTATTCTAACATGAATATATAACTGAAAACCTAACAGTATCTCTTTTTCACTAAGTCTGGTTGAAAAAAAAATCCACATCAATATATCTAATGTCCTCATCCCACCCACTCAAATTGACTTTTTAAGAGTGTTAGAGTTCTCCAGGGATGAATATTTATAATTATTGTAATTACATAATTATCCTGGGATGTTTTAGCTCATACAACCAATACGAGTCACGTTAGAAAAAAAAAGATTCCCTTTTTCCTGTTGGGATGGTTCAGTTTAGTCATATAGATAACCCCAATTCAGGGCAATCCACTCTGTTGAGCTCTAAAGACTGGAGCTGTGTACTGTGCTCTCGATTTCAATGCATCCTTCATGTAATTAATATTAGAAACATCTATGCAAGGCAAGCAGGCATAATGATTTTCTGATACTTCCTGAGAAAAGATGCAAAGAAGTAAAAGCTTTTGCTAAAAAGAGGTTTTCTTTTTATATTGTTACAACCAGTGATGAGTTAAAAGACAATGTCATTCCTCATGTTTTTTAAAATAGATTTATAGCTTGGGTGGTGACTGATATTTTTAAATATCCCAAATGATAAGATGAACTAGGAATTTTCTTAACATGAGAATAGCTGTATATCCTATATGGGATATCTCCCACAGAAACTGGGAGGAATGCTTTAGATGAGCACTGTGCAGTAGAGGTCTCTGTGATGATGGGAGTGAATGTTCTGTGCCTGTGTTGTACAATACAGTAGCCACTAGTTACATGTGACTATTAAACACTTGAAATGTGGATAATACAACTGAGCAAATGAAATTTTTATTTTAATTAATTTAAATAATCATATGTGACTAGTGTTTACTATATAAGAATACAGGTTTAGATTACTCTAGCAGTTTAAAGTCACATAAATTACTGTGAAATAAATAAAGTCTCATAAGCTCCAAGGCCTAACAAGACCATAATTGACTTAAACTCTCACACATTTTAAGAACACCTTCAACTAATCTGGAAAGAGAGAAGCTTATCCATTTTTCTGAACATGTTCTAACACAGAAATTATCACCAAAACTTCAGTATGTTTAAGCTTCTATTTGTTCTTTTGTAAAGGTGGTTTGAATAGTTCTCTTTTAAGTTGTAATGTGTTAAATATCATCAAATGCTAATGCAGATGTCCAATATGTAAAAAAGTTTATGCTAATAACAATAATCACCATCAGCACAATCTTTCTCAACCTAGCAAAATAACAACATAAAATCATTTGGCTAATTTACCCTACCATCATAATTTTAAAGTAAAAATGTAAAATCATATTGAGGAACATCCACTTAATTTGTGCTGTATTTTATGTAACTATATTTTGTATTAACCAATAAAAAATTTTACAAGCTGATACTTAAAACCTAAAGAAAGTCTAGGTCACTAGAAAAACAAAAGGAAACCCCAACTCAAGTCAAATCTTACCTTGAAGTATTGTAATTAAACCTCTGGGCCAATAATTTCAAAAATGTGCACATGTAAGAATTAACACTAAAAAAACTAAGAAAAAAAACTAAGTAATCATTGTAAGATTTATGTTTCAGTTATTGCTGATTAACCTACCCAAGTTCCACACATAGTAACACATGTAAACAACAGCTTCCTGAATTTTATGGAACTTGAATTTAGTAAAAAGAAGCTGTTATAAAAAAAGAGTACATAAAAAAGTTGTTCAATAATTATACTCACTCAGATAAGAGTGCTAGATAGGTATTAGAGGAAGTTAAAGAAATTTCCTAAAAGTGATTTTCTATTGATTTGTATGATCGTTCTGGATCCTTTATTTCCTATAAACACTAATCTATGCATACACTCAGATAAAAAGCATCTTTAGTCTAAATGGCAAAATTTTGAAGTTTCTGAAATTTAGGTCTTCTGACTTGCCTTGTTCCTTCTCTAATCTAAATTAAAACAAACATAACCCCAAAGAAAAAGTTATTAAAGACATTTAAATAAACTTATGATTTAAGAATTTAAAGAATTCCTAATTTAAGAATTCCCCAATACCTAATATATAAATGACAGATTTGATAAGTATCAATGCGTTAGTATTTTAATATTAAATAAAAATTTTCTGCCATAAAATACAATCTATGACCATAGTTTTAATAGTAATTCCAAGCCTGAGGGAGAAAATATTTGGATAGCTCCAGTACTAAATACCACAAGAACTGAAACCACGAGGTGTTATAAAACAAAATGTCTGAAGTACAGGGACTAACTCAGTATGCACAAGCTAGCTCTATAGAAGATTCTTTTCATCTAATTAGCCCACTAAAAACTCTGTAAGAGTTTCTGTAAAAGGTACATATATATGTTTATATTTTTGACAGTTGCATAAATAAAAGGAACAGTATCTTTTCCCAAGAATTTCCAGAGACATATTTAGGAGTGAAATAAAGTAGTATGTCTTTTCTAACAACAGTAAGAAAAAAGAATTCCAGCTTTTGGTACAAAGTTGCTTAAAATCAATTACTACTTCTGCTGTCTAACAAGCATAATTGACTGTTACTGGTTTTCAACTGAGACACACTTCTTAGGTTAAGTTAAGAACATTTTTATTAACCTTAAGTTAACAGCACTGGGCATATTTCATCAGCTCTTTATTGTACTGCTATCATTTCCATAATAATCACAAAAATTTTCCTATGAGGTAAACTATGGAATATTTAAGGGACTGGGTTTGAAATTTGTATACCAGGATTAAATACAATGAACAAATCAGTAAGCATCACTTCTTAGCTACCTACATTTTAAGGAAATTTAGATCCAACCGTACAGCACCTCATCCCTTTCTTTAACAAGTTCATTAACTAGTGGAAAGGGACATAAATTTCTTCCTAAAACATTAATAAAGCTACTAGTGAGTGACAACATACTCTCCTAGCAGGGACTATAGTTTTACCCTGGTATTTGTGCTCACTTGAATCAAGGGGAAAAAATACCTTCTTGGATTCATCTCATATTCTTGGATTCATATTCATTCCTTCTTGGAATATAGTCTTTTATTTTTGGTAAAGGGAAAACCAGTCGAAGTATTTAAGCTAAAGTCCTTGTCACTCAATGTCTTTAGTATTCTGCCTTCAGAAAATTATTAAATGACTTCATGTTTCCCTCATCATACACATTAAATTTAACTCCACTGGGCTCACAGACAGCCTGGAAATTTGAATTAATAAAATTGTATTTTCTTTCCTCTCTCATGTTAATTAGCAACAAATCCCCAATGAAGCAGAACTGTAGTTGCATACACTCTCACCCAGGTTTCTGTGCTTTTATTATTGAAAATGTTTCTTTGAAAAATAAGTCTTGGAAATACTTACAATGCAATTTTAGTTACTTGAAACCCTACTTCTCAAAAATATGAATTATGTGGGCAGGCAGGTGCCAAAACTATGGCTAAACCGATCTCCAGTGCTATGAGTTCTATTAGAAGAAAAGACCTGCTCGTCTGATTTCCTGAGTTTTTAAACATACCTACAATAGTCTTAAGTTTTTCATCTTAAATAGAAATAAAAACTTCCTTGACTGACTACATTAATTAGCATTCAGAAAGTTGGTAGTTTTGATCATATATGCAAAATATATTTATTTTTAGGAATGGCCTAGTATTTTCCTCAGTTACATTTTCTTTCCATTTTAGTATGTTTTGATACAAATGGTAGTAAGGATAAGTGAAGTTTGGCCCTTTGCTATGGAGACTACTTGTTCCTGAATGATATAAAAGAGAAAACCTGCTGCTGGGAGAGAGACCTGGGTTCACTTCTAGCTTAAGCAAAGCACTTACTAACTGGGTGGGGATTGAGCACGTTACTTAATTGAATGAGGTCAACATAAAGTCACCAACAAAGCTCCTGACACACAGTAGGCCTTATAATCATGTTTGTTCCTCTCATCTTTCCCAGATTCCATACAAAGAAGCTCAATATTCAAAATGTGTTTCTAAGCTTGAGCTTTTAACTTGGGTTTCTGTGTTGTCTCTAATAAGGAAAAAATAATCCCCTGATACAATTAAAATAACATCATGTCCATACTTGCTGCAGTTTTTATACCTGAAATACTTTGTAGCATTCTTCAGTTCAAGGCCTAGAAAATGGAGGCTGATCAAATCAGAGGAAGGCTGAAATTCCACTCCTCAAGGTGAAGAAAACAGGAGGAATCCTCTCCTCCCAAAACTTTCCTTCCTTTACCTCTAAGACATTCTAATTTTCTGCATAAAGGACAGAGTTTAGTCATGTCAATGAGAATACTGAATGCAGGGTAAATTCCTTATTTATAAGGAACTTCAGAAACCCATTATTCCTTGCTATTTTTTATTTTCATTCTTTTTTAAATCTCAAAAAATAGGTAATATTTAAATAGTTTAAGTCCTCTATCATAAACACATATCACTATCTTATAGTATGGCACAGAATATAGCTACACTAAAGCTATGTATAATATAGAACATTAACTAACCCTTTCACTTTTCAAATAGTGGAGAAAAAAGGGTTAACATTTTTGGATTTTCTCTTCTGCATGTTAAGTGTCAAAGCCTGTTCTATTCCAATAATAAAATATGGCCACACAATCTTAAATAATAACATGAAAAAGCTCTTCTCTCATTAAAGGTTTTTCCTACAGTTTGTCATTCTTATTATTAAAATAGCCAAAACACAGTCAAAATATATGGAATCAACTTGGAAATTTAAAAATAAAAACAAAAAAGAGGGGGGAGCATTTTGTTTAAGACCAGTACCACTTAGGATTTCTTGCTCTCTCATAATACCTGTGAGGGGATCGTAAAAATAAAATCAATGTGAACTTACTAGTATTTCCAAATATTAACCTGTCCTATCATCTTAAAATAAATTGATAAAATGGGATCAAAAAGGGAGCTTAACTTTAACATGTTCACTATGAGAATTACATAAAAATTCCATAACTCAAATGGAGAAGTGTACTTCACTTAGAGTCCAGAAATATTAAAATGATAGCTGTTATCAGAAAGTATCAACGGGTAGGTATCTCCTAATATATACTAAGACTGAGGTATTTACATAGTCTTTGGATAATGAAACTACATGCCACATAATTTTCTTATTGAAGAGAATAATAGTAAAAAACTAGATAGAAGTGGTAAAAAAACAATGTATATAAGAAAAAAGATATAAAACTAGGGCCTTATGATATAGAAGACTAAGATAATAAATATATCATCTCTTTATGCATTTTTCAGGAACGTAAGTCACCTCTGACCTATATCAGGCACAGGCTATCAATTTTCAGGCTATACTTCTCTACCGTACCAGCTCTGTCATCTACACTAAGCCTGGAAATACTTAATACGATCAAAGCTGTTGCCCACGCCCCCCACCCTTGCAATGTAGAACAAAGAGAAATGTTGTAATAGAGTGATCTGTGCTCTTGAAAGAACAAAATCTAAACTTAATTTGAGTTATAATCTCTTTGCTTCAGGGGTCCTGTATAATCAATTTTACTGAACACACACACGTACCACCTTTAAACAGACTATTTTACTTAAAATTGGACATAAAAATATTTTCACATTTGAAAGACAGTTGGGAAGAGAAAACTGCATACAGATCAAGTAACCCATCTTATATTATTCACTTATATTAACCCATCTAAATAAATCTCCTTCTCATATTCTAATAAAGCTCTACTTATACAGGCAGTGTAAATATATACTTTTTAATGAGTTTAAGGATAGTTTGGCTTGATTGTCATATATTAAGAAATCTTAACCAAAAGTTAACAACCAAATGCTAACGCAGTCCAAAGAGGCCTTACCAAAGTAACTGGAGAATGAAGAAGTGTTTTCATTAGCTCTCACGTATGCTCATACCCTCCTTAGAAACATCCAGGGTGGGGCAAAAGTAGGCTTAAAGCTGTGAGTACGCAAAAGTTTAACCCTGCATTATTATTTATTAATTATTGTATTAATCTACTTTTGCCCCACCATGTATGCTACTTTAAAACATTTAAGTGGTAAAAGGGTAGACACAAACATATCTGGATTTTATACCTATTTTAGGAAATGTGATTAAATTTTCTTTATAACTTCAAACTTTAATATTAAAAATGCTTCCACTCCTTATCCCCCACCCCTTGAAAATCACTAAATAAATAATAAAACACTTTCTTGGGGAATGATTGAGAAGAGAAATACTGAATTTCTGACATAAACCCAAGATTGTTATTCATCAGTATAACATTTTCATAATGTTTAACAAATATCTTACAAAGATAACTCCCTCCTATCCTCCTTGTCAGAGAAGTTCACTTTCTTTTTAGAATATACGAAATCCCTGACTTAAAGATATCTTTGCAGAAACACACTAAATAATTAATACTAAGTAATGAAAGTAGAAAAGTCTTACTAAGCAACGCAGAAAGGTATTATATTAAAACATCTAATCATGTGCTGTAAATTGATCAGAAATACATTCTTTAGGAAATGTATAAATGCATTCTTTGAAAAATACTGATTTATTTTATTAATCGGTACAGGGTCAAAATTCTAGTTTGATTGGAAACAGATGGTATACCAGTAAAGTCAGGCTCTGGACCTGAAACTCCAAACAGGAAATAAGGCCCTCACTAGCTGACTGCTTCCCTAATCATTCCCAGAGCTTCATACTTGTTATTTTTATGAATATCCAATATGACTTTCATCTTTGCCTTCATCTAAAAAGAATGATATAATCCTCTCTTACTACATATGTGCGTGTACTTTATATATAGATTATATATTTACAAACATTAAAACAAAGGTACTTTCAAGTGCTAGTAATCAGGCATTAAAAATAACAACTCACAAATTCAAGTTTATTTTCTATACTATTTTAAAAATAAAAGTCAACAACTAACTGACAAACTGTGTTGAAGACACAACTTTACTGACACTACTTACAAAGAAATACACAATCTAAATGTATCATAGAAAATGATCAAACAAAACCTAACAGGTTTTAGTAAAAAGCTATTTAATCTACATTGTTTTTCATTAAACAAACCAGTCAGAAGCTATATGAACAAAGAAAAAAGACTTACCGTTTTCCCATTGTAGTAATACATCAAAGAATTGCTGCCCATTCCAGGAACAGGATAAGCACAATACATGTTGATTTTGAAAATGTTACTGTTTGCAGCTAATGCACACAGCTTCTCTTCAAGACAGACATCCACACAGCCAGAGATAAGTCTTCAGCACTATGCATCCACACATGGATCTACTCAAAAGGAACTTATGCAAAACAGGACTGAACCAACTCACAGAGCAGAGAGGGAGGGTTTATGCTGTAAGTAACCTCTTTCAATTTCTTTTAAGTCCTTGCATTGTGAGGGATGCGAATAAGGCAAACTTCAGGGTATTAAAAAAAATATAAGTCACTTACACATGCTAAATAATAAAAAATAAATATCTGAAGGAATTGTTAATTTTGTCATATATAAAAAATTATCTATTTCAGAGAAAGGCAAACTGAGAGATCTGCTAATCTGTTTTTAGTTTTAATTAAATTAGAGCACTTGTGGCCGGGAAACCTAGCTTGCCACACCTCTAGCAACACTGCCATCTGGCATGGTCTAAAGTTGCTTCCAACTTTGATAAACACAAGATCAAGCAATCAGGAATTGGAAACACTGGATCATGTGTATCAAGAAGGATCTGGGTAGTTAAGCCTTGTACAAAATCACTTCCTGGAGAAAGAGGACCTGTCATGTAAGTACCTCTTAACTAGCTGGAATAAAAAATGATTTGTTAAAATTATAAAACTCATATTCAAAAAAGGAACACATTTCATGAAAATGTTCAGTCCAAAAAACAGATGTTCAGCTATAAATATCCTTAAATTCCTCATTCATAACATCAATATGGACTGTACTCTTCTAGAACATCTAACATATATTAAGCAACTCAGTAATTAAATAGAAAAAACAAACAAGGTTTTGTATTCCCTTATAAAAGAGTATGAAAAGCCAGTATGTATAACAGGCAAAAGGTACAGTCTGGCTAATAACCTAAAAAAGGTTTTCTCCCTCTAAATTCATTGTTGTTTATACGGAATATTTTATATATTCATATTTTGATGTTAATGCTTAAATTTCTCAAAAAAAATAATCAGTGTGGGAACCTGACAGATTTTAGACATTTATCATATTTAGAAGTCAAAGGGTTTTAGACATTGTCTGCAAATATATATTTCTCACACACAAAAACATTTTGTTATTTTAAAAAATTTCAATTTTTTTTGATATGGACAAAAAAAACAGAACAGCAACTTTTCTCTGATGTACTCCCATCAAAACCTCTCTGTACTATCTCTTCTCCCTGTGCCTTGTTAGGTTCTAACAGAAGTGTGTTAATCAGAGGAGAGCTCACAGGGGCAAAAAGGGGCACATTACTTTTTTAAAAAAGGTATCTTTGATGAAACAGAACAAATCTTAGAAATTTTCTATAAGGGATCTCCCCTTCATTCTTATGAAACCTATTGGTCAAACTGTAGTAATAAAACTAAATCAGACAATAAGGCCAGCTAACTTCACAATGTTTTAAAAGCTGATGCTATCAGAATAACAATAAAATCTCCCCACACTCTCCAGATATAGAAAAGGCTAAGCAGCAGCTGCAAAAGAACATCACTGTACAGCAGACTATTAGAATGCCGGTCTGCAAAGTGGTTTGTAACTTCCTCCCTCCTGAGAGACCACAAAGACCCATTTCAATCCTTAGAGAACTGTGTAAAAAGCTTTGATTTACAATTAACAATGCCATGCCTTAAAACCATTCAAGTAAATTTTAGTCTTTCATAGACCCAATCTTTCTCTAAGAGAACATCTACTCTTAAAAAAAAACCCCAAAACGAAAATCAACCATCTGAAATGACATTTCCTTTTTCTCCCAATGATTAAAAAAATTAAAAAATCTTACTTCTGACTGGAAACATTAGGATGGGGGATGAGAGAGCCACAAAACACTCATGATACTTCAACAATTTCTTCCTACAATCATTATTCCAACCTGAGAGAACTTTTATGTATTGGTTCAAAACAAACAAACAAACAAACAAAAAACAACAACAACCCTACAGTAGTTAGGCTCATTTCTCTGGAGTGTGCCAGAAAAGTAAGAGAGTACACAATGCTGTCTGATAAAACAAAAGCATAATTAAACTCCAACTATGCAATCTTGGCTATTTACAAGCGCAACAAAATTTTTAGTATTTCATCATTAGTTATTTATTGTAGAGGCAACTATATTATTCTGAAAGGAATAATAAAATATTTAAGTAAAAAAGAAGTTCAGAGTCAAGTCAGACAGCATAATCTTTTATTGTTCTAAAGCAGTTTATTAAGCAACAAGGTAAGATTTGCTATTAAACCTGAAACCTGAATGGAAGTATGATAGTTTTTAAACAGAGTTGAGTAATTAAAAGCTTTTGTTTCTACTCTTCGTTCCTCCTCTCAAAAACAAAGATACAAAATCCCTACATGTGTATTTAAGATGCCTCTCCTCCAATACATAATACATTCACTAGGTATACACAGCTTACTAAGTGTGTATCTAGAAATGGGGGTGGGGGTGGTTAGGTAGATCTATGTATATATATATGACATTAAACTCATTCCTCAAAAACAGAACAGTAATCACCAAAAAACTGGTGGTAATCTAAATAAAATGTTTCCATATTCTACTTGCATGTTATGATAAGGCCTTTTAAGTTTATTGCTTCAAAATATCTTTTTGAAGTTGCCTTATCCAAAAGAAACTAAAACTGGTTGGTGCAGGCAGTCATTTTCTTTATCACAATTACAAATTACCTTCTATGATAAAGTCTTTTTTCTCTTCCTCAAGAATATTTTTTGCAAAAATTTAATTTAATCTATGTAACAGCTGCAGCACAATTTTTTTCTTCAGGAGAATCATATTACAGGAAAAAATGCATACAGACAGATCAAATGTTGCTCTAGTCAAGGCAGTTGTTTAATCTTTGCTTTTTTTTTTTAAAGGAACATGTCAAGGGTTAATCCTGTGACTCCATCTGACAAAATGAGTCAGCTGGAGACAGGGCCACTGTTTAAACCTGACTTCAGACACACATGTACTCTGTACAGGAGCTCTGAACTGTCAGGCACTTTCTATCCTGAATTGATTGTTTCCACCCACAATTCTACGTAATCATTTGTGTTATTCTGAAATTATGTGATCTAACTCAACAGTTACATTACCTAGTCCAAAATCTAAAAAAACACCCCAAAACCACCCAAATTTCGTAGCCAAACGGACATACTGTAAACATGGGCAATGTGATTAATGAAAATGTCAAAAAATCCTGGAAAAAATATGACTTACAGCCACACATCTTTTATTAGGAAAATGATCCCTGATTTGAGGACTATTGCATTTCACCGATTTTCAAATGTGCTTACCCTCTTCAATGGTTCAGGATGTGATGTTTATTGCCATTCTAACAGTCATCAAGTACAGACCTAAGCTAGACAAGAAAATGTTATAAAGCGCTTTGCCTAAGCAATTTATCTCTTTACTAAAGATTTAGAAAAGATGTTTTCAAAAGTCTACTAGGTAGGGACTTTCTGGCTACTCCAGTTTACATTCCAGGTCCCCATTCAAAAATTTCCCTTTTCCTTATTTTCCTGTTGAGTCGGAAGTTGGCAGATCTTCCTTGGAGAGCTATGCACTATTTTTTTGGATGAACCATGAAGCATTTTAATATATTTTAGTAACTCTTCTTTATCCCTGATATTTGGATCACTGTACCTCTCATACTTGTTTTTAAAAACTGTCCTTAAAACAGTTTTTATATACCCTGGAAATGTAAAAGAATATTTCCAGGGTTATCTAAAACTTTAAAAGTTTTCAAAACATTTTTAATTTAACTGAATTACACCCCTTGAATTAATTAATTAAATTAAGGCCAGTTAGTGGTTAATCTAGGTATATATTTTATAAAACAAGCAGGCAACAGTATGGTATCCCAAAAGGCCTAAAGATCTGGTTAGGGGGAAAAAAATCTAAACCTTGCTCATAGGTTTCCTCATGGAAAGTTTCAACATTAATTCTAAGTGAATCAATTCATGAATCAATTCAAAAGAAGCCAAACAAAGTTCATATGTGAATAGTTCCACAAAGGAACTCTGTATTTTCCTAAAGTGTGAAATTCAGTAAGTAATAAATGATTGGCTACAAAAGAGGTGGGGGCGAGGACAGGTTTAAGAGGATGACAGGATGACAAGCAAAAAAAAAAAAAAAAACAAGTGGGCAGATTCAAAGCAAAAGACTCTTCTCATTGCCTCCTTTTACTTAACTTGTAGAGAGATGACTTGAGTGCATGCTGTCTCTTAAACGTGCAGTAGTTAGTTATTTAGCCTGGCTAACTAAATCAGACACCAAAATTCCAGGTTTTAGATAAAAAAAAAAATCGCAGACTTTTCTAGTATATGCTGCTTTGTAAAAAACAAGTCATTCCTAAGTGTTCATAGTTGGTCTTCTGGTCTTTTTTCAATATTCCCACAATTTAGAAAATTTACTTTCACAAAATAAGAAAATAAGAATATAAAATTCTAGTGAAATAATTGAAATAATTCTAGTGAAAGATTGGCATCTCTTTGAAACCAACAAAATAACATTCAATAAAGATGTTATTGACCTGAAATTACATATTACACCTTCTAATTCAATAATATCACTCATCTTGCTGATATGAAATAATCAGTAAAAAGGCTTCCGAATACTGTCTTTCCACTGTATGAAAATATTAAAGATCACAGACCTGACTTTGTGACCTTTATTCTGGTGATACTCTGAAAAAAAGTGTTCCAATTATGCCTCATTTGTGAGTACCTAAATCTTAGTCAAACCAATCATCACAGTTATACTGAATGATACAGATCAGTCTGAGTACAGGTATACAACTTATTTCAATACTGGTTAAAAATGAGGAGCACAAGACTTCTGGCCAAGATGGGAGGCGTAGGTAGATACACTCTGCCTCCTCCCACAACCAAAAGAAGGACAACAAACTTAAAAACAAACAATAACCACAAATGTCAGAAATTCAAACTGTATGGAAGTCCGACAACTAAGGAGTTAAAGAAGAAACATTCATCCAGACTGGTAAGGAGGGGTGAAGATGGGCTGCTGGGGCAGAGGATTCATGGCAAGGCAGCGGCTGGATGACTGGGCAGGCGAGGTCACAGCTGGTGGACCAGGCAGTCCCACATTTGCATGCAGATAAACTGGGAGGAACAACTGGGGAGCGAGACAGACTGAGCAACCCAGGGTTCCAGCATGGGGAAATAAAGCCTCAAAACCACTGGCTGTAAAAATCTGTCAGGGTTACGGTGGCAGGAGAAACTTCTAGCCTCATGGGAGAGTTTACTAGATAGACTCACAGGGTCCTAAAATGTACACAAACCCACCCGCCCGGAAATCAGCACCAGAAAGGCCCAATTTGCTTGTGGGTAGTGGGAGAAGTGACTGAAAGCTGAGGAGAGCCAAGAAAGTGGTACTATTCTCCCTCTGGCCCCTCCCCCACAGACAGCACCACAATGTAGCAAAGAGGGTTGCCCTGCCCTGGCGAATACCTAAGGCTCCACCCCCTTATAACATAACAGCTGCACCAGACCAAAAAAAAATATGGTCCTAATGAAAGAACAGATGATAGCTCCCAGCAAAGAACTTAATGATGAAAAGATAGCCTACCTATTAGATGCAGAGTTCAAAACACTGGTAATCAGGATACTGACAGAAATGGTTGAGTATGATCACAAAATAAAGGAAAAGTGAAAGCTATGCAAAATGAAATAAAGGAAAATAGACAAGGAACCAACAGTGACCAGAAGGAAACTGTGACTTAAATCAACAGTTTGGAACAGAAGGAAGAAATAAACATTCAACCAGAAAAAAATGAAGAAACAAGAATTCAAAAAAATGAGGAGAGGTTTCCTAAGAAGCTCCAGGAGAACTTTGAACATTCCAATATCCAAATCACAGGAGTACCAGAAGGGGAAGAGGAAGAGCAAGAAATTGAAGACTTATTTGAAAAAATAATGAAGGAGAACTTCCCAATCTGGCAAAGGAAATAGACTTCTAGGAAGTACAGGAAGCTCAGAGAGTCCAGAAGATGTTGGACCCAAGGAGGAACACACCAAGGCGCATCATCATTAAGTTACCCAAGATTAAAGATAAGGAGAGAATCTTAAAAGCAGCAAGAGAAAAGGACACAGTTACCTACAAGGGAGTTCCCATAAGACTAGCAGCTGATTTCCCAAAAGAAACCTTGCAGGCAAGAAGGGGCTGGAAAGAAGTATTTGAAGTCATGAAAAGCAAGGACCTACATCCAAGATTACTCTATCCAGCAAAGCTATCATTTAGAATGGAAGAGCAGATAAAGTGCTTCACAGATAAGGTCAAGTTAAAGGAGTTCATCATCACTAAGCCCTTATTATATGAAATGTTAAAGGGACTTATCTAAGAAAAAGAAGATCAAAACTATGAACAGTGAAATGACAACAAACTTGCAACTACCAACAACTGAACCTAAACAAACAAACAAACAAACAAACAACTAAGCAAACAACTAGAACAGGAACAGAGAACCACAGAAATAGAGATCCCACAGAGGGTTATCAGTACAGAGGGGGTGGGGGGAGAATGGGGGAAAAGGTACAGGGAATAAGCATAACTGGTAGGTACAAAATAGACAGGGGTAGGTTAAGAAGCCAAAGAACTTATATGTATGACCCACAGAGGACATGAACTAAGGGGTGGGGATGCTGGTGGGAAGGGGGATGCAAGGTGGAGGGGAATAAAGAGGAGAAAAAAAATGGGACAACTGTAATAGCATAATCAATAAAATATATTTAAAAAAGAAATGAGGAGCATCAATGTACACATAACATACACTTCTCAGAGCAAAAGAAAAACACATGCTAAAGTTCACAAATCACATCGCCAGTCTCAAACACAGAATATCAGATTTCTTATTATCTGTTTACAAAAATCTCTAACTTGAGTTTAGAAATGCTTGATGATTAACAAATTAGAAAACACCTATCTGCATAGCCAATGGAAACAGTAAGTTACATAAATTGCATTTATAGGGCAAAAGAATATTTGTTTAATTTCTTTTTGACAACCATATGACTATAATGAGGGTGGGTAAAACAACCATACCTCCTGGAGGAGAAAGCAAATAAATCTCTTTCTGGGGTAAATAAATAGCATCCCTGTGACATCAACACTAACAGGATTGACAGATCATACGAAACTTCTAAAAGGCAAAGACAACCCTTCAAATGAGAGAAAACTGTAATTCCTGAGAATATGTAAAACCTGAAGCAAACTGCATGTTTTCTTTGAAATATTAATGGGGGTGTATCCTTTTTCCCTAGTAATTCCTGTGATTCTTGGCTGTCCCTCTCATTTCCCACATGAATTGTAGTTTGTCACTTCTAATTTACCACTTGAAATAACATGGTAACAGAATCATTATATTAGCAACTTGATAATTTTCCTGCAGATGGCTCTATAATCACAGGACTACCTAATGGTGTCCTAATGCCCTGTGTGAAAGTAAAACAACAACAACAACAACAACAACAACAACAACATCATCAAAGAGGATGCCTAGGTTTTAAAATTCCTCAGTAAAAGAGCTTCCAAGACCAGACAAAGCTTTTCACTCTTGACTTTATTAGGCAACCTACAAACAAAAGAAAACTGTAAACAAACAAGTCTATTTTTAAAAGTCATCTGCAGTAAGTAGACAATTTGGTCTTGGGTTGAGTTAGTTCTCCTCTAAGGAGAGGGCCACCCATCTTTTTGTTTCTTTTTCTGACCTGTGTATATTATTTTCCTCTGAGCTGGAAGGAGCCAGATCCTTTCAATTTATGAGAAATAAAGCAGCACCAAGAGATTCTAATCTACTTTAAAATTATTAAAAAGCAAAACAAAACAGTAGTAACATCTGATTTTTAGCCCAGAACCATGTCAAGAATCTGTAATCTGGATAGCTAAAAAACATCATTTCTGGCCCCCAATCTGTGTTTTGTTTCAGTAAAAATTCTTATAGTGGCATTTTTTAATACTTCATAACTCTCATTAATTAAATAATGAGAATCTACCTTATCACCCTCCACATATTTTTAACAAAGCACAGTTAATTTTAGCTATACTCACTGGAAGAAATAAATCATGCAGTTCCTGAACTTACAAAAATAACTACAGTATCTTAAAAAGTATAGTTTCTTACTATTAATTCTAGTGACCACTCTCAACAAAAGTCAAATATTTCATTGTGAAAACACATCTAAGGGAGGGTATAATAGGCAGGGAAGAGATGGGAGATGGTGTCAGTTCAATACAGAACAAGGCAAAACAAAGTTTGATCAGTGTTTAGCATGCTTCACTAATAAAGACAATATACCACCCCAACAGTAAGTGTGCCCTCCCAGATATATTGGGCAACAGACACAAATCTCTGAAAAAACGAATCTACTTGTTCTATGTTTCTATAACACATCTACACACAATAGGGCATAAGTATTTTTCATACCACTCATTAGTACTCTGTAGCATAAGATAGGCTGCTCAGGTTCCAGACACTGTGACGTCATACTATATGATGAAAAAGAGCACTGGATGTGGAGTCAGGAGAGAGGAACCCAGGTTTTAGCTGCACCTCTTAGGAGATATGAGAGTTTAGGCTAGGTCTTGAATTTCCCTGAGTCTAAGTAAGTATCCATTTCTGCAAAATGCAGCACTAAACTAAGCCAAAGATTTCCTAAACATTTCACCATCAATAAAACCTCTTATTATCTACTCAACTGCAAAATACTGAATTCCTATTTTGAAAGATTTTGGTCTTCCAAACTCCTTTCTATTGAGTTATAATGATTTTTTTTCTGGTTTAAAAAAAGAAAACACAAAGCCATGTAACTTCCATTTAGAACTTCTGACTAAAGGAAAATGAAGCATTGCCATGGTGAGCTGAAATAATTCCAATACGAGAAATTTGTTGTTTTAACTAGCATGGATCATTTTATTTCAGTAAACTATACAATTTATTAGGTATTCTGAAATATTTTACATCTTGTCAGATTACTATTTTTGAAGACTCAGGCATAGGGACTTACTGGCATAGATGATACTTAGTGTCCACACCAGTCTTAAACTCTACTTTCATAATCATCTCTGCAAGTGGAACAATTAAAAGCTTAAAGCCTCACATGAAAGGCTGACACAAAAGGGAATCCAAACACATAACTTCAACTTCTCAGTTCTAAGCTGAGTCCAAATGCTTTATATGCTAATAACATTTATGCTAGCAAATGCAGTATTTTTTATAAAGTGCTAGTAATATACTTGCATTACCTAATTAATATTTTTATTTAAAATGAACATCTTTTTAAAAAGCTTTCTAGTGTCTCAAACAAAATAGCAGGTGGAAAAAGAGAAAGAGAGAGGGAGAGAAAGTTTGACACCTTACCAGTAGGTTATAACTCTTACTGAACTTTGTTACTGTTCAATTAGTTTCATAACAATTTTTGTCTGTCACTAATGTATAATTTGATCTACAAATCAAACATTTTATGTTTAACATAGTATTATCTGGAAAATGAAAGATTTTTGGCCATGCCCTTCAAATAAACATGTGAGCAACTACAGAGATGATTATGCTTTTAATCATTTGTTATACTTTTAGCAAGCAACAAGAAGTTAAGGAGTCAATAGGAAGCCCATCTTCATTAAGTAGAGTATGACTCCTGCACTAAGAAGCTAGCCCTACATATTTGTGTTTAGACTGGAGAATTTAGTAAATCAGTAAAAGAGATGGTTAAGCAGATTATAAACAAAGGTGGCTATAATGACTATATAGGCTGGAAAATTTACAGGTTACAATAGGATAGGAAAGGGTGAAAAGCAGATACCTTTAAAGGTGTTTGATCTTGACACCTGTTGCCCTAACACTGGTTATTACAGACTAAAATGACTGATCTATAAAAAAAGTTCAGACTGTGTTACTACTCTTAAAACTAAAACAAAGATCATCTGAATGTAAAAACAGTTATCAAATGATAAAACTTTACATGGAAAACCAAATGTAGGTCTTCCTAGTTCTAATGTATATATCTGAGGGTGAGACTATTACCAATGTAAATGAAAGAATTTCAGTGATCTCTTTTTTTTTTTTGCCTTCACCCAAGGATGTGTTTATTGCTTTTAGAGAGGGGAGGGAGAGGGGGAGGGAGGGAGAGAGAGAGAGAGGGAGAGAGGAATATGAATGTGAGAGAGAAACATCAATTGCTGTCTCCTGAATGTGCTGCAAATGGGGACTGAACTCCCAACCTTTTGGCGTATGTGATGATGCTGCAACCAACCAAGCCACACTGCCAGGGAGAATTTCAGTGGTTTTTTGCCAGTGACTGAAAAGATTTTCACTTTTCTGATGAAAAATTGGAGCTTTTTTCCCCCTTCCTAAAATGCTTTTACAAAGTTTAAGCATGTTAAATGTTTTATAATATAGGTGGTTAATATATACTGTGGTTCTCCCTGAATGATGCCCATTTTAGATAATCCAATATCTCCTGAGTCAACTGAGCCAAGAAGAGCTATGACTTGCATTGTTAATCATTTGATTTTGTTTATTTATTCAACAAAATTCACTGAACATCTATCATGCAACTAGGTGCTGCAAATAAAGCAACAAAATCCTGCCTTACCAAGTTTCTCCTGGGTGAGACAACGAATGAACTAATTATAGTATGTCAGATGGTAATAAGTGTTACAGAGAAAAATATAGTAAGAAGTCAGTGATGGGGGCATCGTTGACATTTCATATAGAATGGTCAGAAAAGATTCCCAGTAATGAAGTGATATGTCATTAAAGAGAAAAGTATGTGAGAAAACTAGCTATGTGCCTACTGAGGGAGGTGTGCTCTGGAGAGAAAAGAGTAAATACAAAGACCCTGAGGCAGGAGAGTGCTCACTATCTTGAAAGAGCAATAAAAAGGGCAGTGTGACCAAAGGAGTAATTAGTGGAAGATACAATCTGTGAAGAAACGGAGGTGATGGATAAGAAGGGTTTTGAAAGCCACTTAAAGAATTTTGGGATTACAATGGTAACAGATGCTACTAGAGGATTTTGAACAGGAGAACGGTATCACCTGACTTACGATTTTTAAAGAACCTTCCTGTGTTAAAAAAAAAAAAGACTAAAAAAAAAAACTGGGAGAGCAGTTGGGAAGATTTTGCCATAATTCAGGAATGAAATGATGGTGGCTTGCACAGTGATGACAGCAATGGGTATTGACAACCGGGCAGTGGGACCCCAATTGCTGTTTGGTAACAACAATGTGAGGATCATGTTATTTTTATTTTAGTAACTAGGTCAACTAAGTGCACTGTAGAGTAGTAGCTGGATTACCTATAATTTACCATTTTTTGCAAATTTACTCATATTATTGGGCATGACTAGAAGTTAACTGCATGTGTGAGGGGGAAAATAGGACAAATAATTCAGCTTCTTACACAAAGCAAGTTAACATATTTTTGATGACTTAAACAGCCAGAGTAGGAGGAAGCTGAAAGTACAGCATGAAGCAGGAAGTTATCAACAGTTGATGTTCCCTATTACAGAAAACATAAAATAATAGCTTTTGTAGTATCTATTTTTATTCTTTTAATTCAAAAAGCATATTCTGGATTCTCCAGTATACACCCAGGGGGCAACAATTACACAACATAAAAATATTTAAAGGTTACTTCTTTCCAAAGGTCAAAGTTATCTTTTGACTATACGAATCTTGAAGACAGGGTACAGGGTCCACGTTTTAAATCCCTAAAGCCTAAAAGAGTTATTTATGCACAAGAAGCATTAATACATATTCATTGACTTTAAAAGAATGGATCCACATTTTTCTCATTGGAAATCTACTAAATGAAGCAATTTTAGTAGCAAAATGTTTCCAATTCTCTTATAAGTATCTTATAAGTATATTTGATATTGGAAAAGATATTGATAACTTAATTTCAGATAATGTCACATTTATACTTCAAAAAATGATCAAACACATGTTAGGAAACTTGAATTTTATTACTTAATTATTAAGTATTAATAATTTTTTAAAGATTTTTACTTATTCATTTTCAGAGACAGGAGAAAGGAGATGGAGACAGAGAGAAGTATCAATTGCTTCCCTCTTGCTCACCCCTACCTGGAGACCTGGCCTGCAACCCAGGCATGTGCCCTGACTGGAAACTGAACCAGTAATCTTTTGGCTCACAGGCAGGCACTCAATCCACTAACCCACACCAGCCAGGGCAAATATTAATTATTCTTTAATACTTGCCATCATAAAGCTAGAGAGGGTACTAAATAAGAACCATAAGTATTCACTTAAATTTATAAAGAAAAGGTGAATTTTTTTATTCATGGAGTGAATATTCTCCTAAGTTTTATATGAAGCTTTTATGTTTAGAGAAAGACATGGCACATGTTTCAACAGACTCTGTTTCACAACCATATTGGGATGGAATTGATTCTCAAGCTACTAGGAACTTTTAGCATTGGGTTCTATGAGAAATAATAGTCAAGCTGTTTATATCAAAGTCAAATTATTTAAATAATGTATGCCCTGGGACCAGCAGTGTTTTTAAAATGCTTAAAAGACTAAATTATGAATTTTATCTATATAGCATTTATTACAGTCCTCAAAATTTGATATTATACAAGTACAATAAGTGACTTTTCAAAGTAAAATTATTACTCATTAAACAAAGGGAGTATCCTTGATGGCACATTTAATGTCAACAAATTACTCAGGATGTGAATGCCTTCCCTAATTTTGAATGAAATCCTAAACCCTAAACATCCACAGTGATAAAATTTAATTTCTTAATTTATTCCTTCTTTCCTATACAGTGGTACCTGGTACTTGTTGTTAATTCATTCCAGAGCTCATGAGGAGTGCTAAAATCGATGAGTTCCAAACAATGAAGCATTTTCCCAAAAAAGCATTTTCTCCTACGGGGCTTCATTGTGACTCATACAAGTGCGATGAGTTCCGAGTAAGCACTGAGTACTGAAACTTTTTTTCTCGCCAAAATGCAAAGGGTACAGGGTTTGACAAGTTCTGAAACCAATGAGTACCAAGGTATGACTGTACTTAAAATAATCCTCAGTGTATGAGGCAAAAACAAAACAAAACAAAATAAATCTTCACGTTTCTATTGATGCTGACCACCAGACACTGGGCTTAGTCTCCAAAAGCATTTACAGAATTCAACTACATACCCTTCAAAAACCATGCAAATTACACACACACACACACACACACACACACACACACACACACACACACACACACACACGGTCTTATCCTACATTTGGTTTGTGAAATCTCAAAGAGCTGAAATACCAGCAGCTGGAGAGTTCAATAAACCCTAAAAACAAGCTCTGGAATTCAGGCATGTTTTTTCTTCTTTAAAAAGAAATAGAGGTCAGAAAATAAATATCACTGTACAACCACATCACATCAGTATAAATAATTGGATATGCAGGACTCACTGTTTACTTTTCCTTCTGCTTTTTGACTTGAAATGAGATCAAACACATTATTGGCTTATCACAAAAATGAACATCTTGTAACTATGGATTAAAAGCCTATTATCTACAATAATACAATTTTGACACTGTTCCGAACAGTAGTTACTGTCAGCATAAACAGTGGCTATTTCTTCTCATTAAACTATGAAGAAAATGTCATTCGGTGACCAAATTGAATATAAAATTGGAGTGAATTTTAGAACCATCCCCTTTACATACTAAAATTTTTCTGCTAGTCTGACATGTAAGGTCAGAGAAAGAATTGACCACTTTGGAAATTGTATGTCATCTTCAAATGATTAGGTATCTTCAAATAAAGACAGCTTATCTAACAGCCAGAAATAAAACTCTAAAGTACTTACAGTTGTGTGTGCCCTCTATGCTTTTCTACCAAAGAAACTAAGCAAAAACCTATTCTAACTCATGTTCAATAACTGAAGGGTTCATTCATGAAGTTCTGCTGAAAGTGGTGCTGTGAATAAACACTATTTATTGTGTAATCACTAGGATTCTTGCTAGTCTTACAGGCCTACAATAATTGTTTAGAGCACTGTTCTGTTTGCTTCCTAGGGACTTCTACAGGACATACCCATGACAGTACTCTACTTGCTGCTCAACTAGCTATTTCCACGGATAAAATGGAGGTAATGGTTTCTCTAGAGTTATAACTCTTGACCTTTTCCTTATTGGTTCAGAAAGCCAGTAATTTAAAAAAAATTTTCATTTAATTGCCCTGGCTGGTGTAGCTCAGTAGATTGAGTGCAGACCTTCGAACCAAAGGGTCGCTGGTTCAATTCCCAGTCAGACAGAGCACATGCCTGGGTTGTGGGCCAGGTGCCCAGTAGGGGATGCATGAGAGGCAACCACACACTGATGTGTCCCTTTCTTTCTCCCTCCCTTCCCCTCTCTCTAACAATAAATAAAATCTTTAAAAAATTTTTCATTAAATTTATTGGAGTGACACTGGTTAGTAAAATTATATAGGTTTCAAGCATACAATTCTATAATAGATCACCTGTACACTGTACTGTATGTTCACCACCTAAAGTCAAGTCTCCTTCTGTCACTATTTATTCCCCCTTTACCTTCTCTACTTCCTGCCAGTAATTTTTGAAATGAAATGGTACTTATTCTAAGTTACGTACTTCTACCAACACCAGAAAGTTGTATTTGTCTTCTCTTTACTATTTTAAATAAATCCTTAGTTTAGCCACCCTCAGGATTTAATATTCTGATTTTTCCTATTTAATAGTCTTATTAATTCTATTCAGTATGTATATGAAAATGCTAGTTCATTGGATGTGGTTTAGTGGTCTTTGTGGTTTGGGAACACCTCAGTATATCTCAAGGAATGTCCCTAAAGTTTAAAATTTAATACTAAAAATAATTCAAAATTCACACAAATTAAAAAAGCCATTTCCAACAAAATAAAATCCTATAAAATTTTGGGGAAAATGGAAGTCCCTATTTACTAAACCATAGTCAATTATCAATCCATAGGCTAAAGACCTCTGTATCTGTATACAGCAAAGCAAGGAAAAGTGGAATCTAAATGGTTTTGAATCATCCCCAAGACAATAAAGTAATTTATGTGAAGAAGAGTTAGAAAAATATTTTTTTGATGGCTGGGGTGGTAAAATACACTTTGAGAGCAAAAAAATTATCTGATAAACTATAATGCCTTTTGTTAGAAAATATATACAAACTTAAGAACAGGACAAAAGACAGAATAACATTTGATAAAGAAACATATTCTATCATCAACCTATGCATGGGACTGCAAACTAGTTATTTTCAAAATGAATGAAACATGGCATTTTGACAGATATTTAAAATTTGATGTTCAAAAGATGTTTCAAATG
The DNA here is from genome assembly GCA_004027735.1 of Carollia perspicillata. Taxonomy (NCBI): domain Eukaryota; kingdom Metazoa; phylum Chordata; class Mammalia; order Chiroptera; family Phyllostomidae; genus Carollia; species Carollia perspicillata. Next base: position 39,384 of record PVKM010000016.1, read on the forward strand.
CTACTGAACCAGAATACAACGTCAGGAATTTGAGTCTAAAGGCATTCTAGAATTTGTCTGGGTGCTTACTCTGGTAATAAAAATCTTGAAAGTGTCTTGCTTCTTTCTTACTTCAGAGTTCTGGGTTTTCTGTGGCATATTTTTTAAAATAGGGTTTAAGTTTGGAAATAAATACTAACACCAAGTTAAGTAATAAAGTATAAAAAACAAAGAAACCTCTCACTATCTGAGGAATGTTTCAGAGGGTCATAAAGATATTCAACCAACAATAAAAATTTTTTAAGAAAGCACAGACTTAAATTTATTTATTGATTGATTTCAGAGAGGGGGGAGGGGAGGAAGTTGGGGAGGAGAAGAGAACTATTTATTGTTTCACTTATTTCTGTATTCACTGGTTGATTGTGATAACAGACAGAACCTGCAGCATTGGCGCATCGGGATGACATAACCAACTGAGCTACACGGCCAGGGCAAAAAATATAGACTTCTGATACTTCAGAAAACAAAAATAATTAGTATGTATTCTAGGCAGCAGAATTTGACTCAACGTATTTTTCCCTCCTTTTGTAGGTTCCTTATCTGAAAATGAATGTTGTTGTTGCTAAAAAAGTGTACTTTGTTCAATACTTCAACCTGTCTAGAGATGCAAGTAGAAAATTAAATGTGCTTAAGAACAACCATTTCTTTATCAGTAGGAAGAAAACTATGCCCACATGCTTTTTGGTTATGTATTGAGCATGTCAGTTTTAAAACCCTTAGAGATTAGCATTTTTGAACTTCAGATTTCCCACTCCAAGCTTCCTAAGGGATAACTATATGATTGGTCATATAACCAATCAATAACTGGGCCAGCTCATTTGAGCAGACATCATTCTCTTAATCTTATGAGCTCCTTTAATGATGTCAATACACCCTTACTGAACCTTGAACCACAGACAAGTTACATTCAGTTGTTCTGCAGAGGGGAATATAGGAACTGAGGTCTGTATTTATAATATATATATAATATGCTATCATGTTTTACAAAAAGAAAAGGCCTCTAATCAATGCTCTATGGTCAAATTATGTAGATTATCAATGCCTTTCATATATTAAGTAACCCTGCCTATTATTTATTTATTTTTAATGAGTGGCACTAGCCTAGCTCTTTCACTTTATCTTTAATAAAGGTAATATGTGTTTTACAGATTAAAGATTGAATAAGCTGCAAACTTTAAAATCTGAGATGTTACTGTCAAGTTTCTAGTTTGGTTCGAAAAACATAATATCTAAATGATCATGAAATAAAATATACATAGCTCATTTTCATTTTTATATCCACTTTTAAAAATAATTCAATGTCTTTCAGGAAAAACATTCCAATAGAAAACCATAACTTTAAAGTCCTAGTTGTTTTAGACACTGAAAAGGTAAATAGTGTAACTATAAATGTTCTCAGAAGTGTATTATTTTGGTATTATTTGTCAAGGTATCTGTTTTTAAAGATTTTTTTAAAAATATTTCTTTTAAAAACTGGAGATTTCGACATAGAAGTCAATCTAAAATACACTTTTAATTAAATAAAATACATTTATAATTTATATATCCTTAATAGCATTCAATATGTTTAAATACTATTTTCCGAATCCTTCCGAAGTAGACCATCAGGTTTGAAGCTGGTGTTAAATACAGAACTAAAAAAGCAGCATTTTACTCTGTTCCAAAAAACTATCAAATAAATCCCAACTAAATTAGCTAGTAATACAATATATAAATAGGGTTGGCTTGTGAAATGTCCTAATGGTTCTGAAAGGAATCAAAGTTTCATAAAAATTCAGTGGCTTTCCCTGACTCTGCGGCTCCTCCTGAGACAATACAGATCACTACTTCCAAGTAGTGAATGTAGTTAAGATCAGGAATGCTAGTGACCTCATGTCTTTTTCCTTTCAAACTCTTCCGTCTGTTTTGCCCTTTTGGTTTAAAAACAAAAGAACTATGGAACACTGAAAATAAACTGCTTCTTAAAATTCATTTCAAACTAAGAAGAAATACAATGAATTTTTCATATAATAATGTTATTTTTTACCTGTATAGTTCTACTAAATATTACTATATAATTTAACTTCATTCTCATGGAATTATAGCAATAAATTACAAGAAAATTGTACAGGTAAATGTTTTAGCAATTCTGTCCATTTTAAATATGATTTCTGTTAATCTAGCAGAAATCATCTGTTATATGGTTGAACCGCCTACCCCTACATAGCACACAACTGTTAAAATGTAAATTGCCCAACTATTTTTAGCTGTTGCTGAAAAAATTCCTGCCTTCGGGAATAATGATTTGAGGCATTGTGTACATTTTGTTTATCAAGCAGCTATTCAGCCTCTAGTGGGCCCAAGTGCTTATGCAAGCAAAAGCTTTTAAGAATTTTTGCAGCTGCAATCCAACCTTCCAGGTAGGCTGCAGGTTCAGAGCACATCTGCCCTAGGCTGCATAAAACTCAGATCCATCTGGAACTGAGTTTCAAAGAGGATTTCAAATTTGAGTTTTCATGTATCACAAGGAATAGAAGGCAGGGGGAGGGTGGAGAACACAGGAAAGAAGGAAAGCAAACAACCATAAGATGCTATCTCTACTTCAGCCTTAATAAAAAATGAAAAGCTCAGACCCATGCTGCTTCTTCTGGATTACTACTTGCCAAGCCGGATATTCCAATTCAGTGTATACTTGGATGAGCGGTGACTCATCCAGCAGCACCTGCGCCCATGTGTTAAGTACTGCCAAATAAAAGCCCAACATCCATTTACACAACAAAGAGATGTACCCTACAAGGGATGGGGCCTCAATCCAAAAGCCCCATTCCCCATTTGTTTCAAGGAAAGGAAGAGGGAAAAAAATCTTCCTTCCTTCCACCAGGGATTTTAAATTGTAGGTAGATATATGATGTAGGTTCACTTACAAATACTTTTACTCCTTTAAAGAATAAAGTATATTTAATAGCACAAACATGCCTACAGCATTAGATTATCATGGCCATTAATGATCATTCACCAAACCTTTCCAACCTCCTTCATGAACACTCTTTATTCTCAAAGGATACATTTTTGAGCAAAGAGGGATCAACAAACTAGTTGCTTGAAAGCTTTCTTGATGCTGGGCTGAAGTTAGGAAAGGCTTAATGAAGGCTTTAAAATCCACAAGGGCTTCACAATGAACATCTGACTTGGTGATTTATGCATATTAATAACCTCAGTCCTACCAAGGCAAGCTGAGCTGAACATGTCCTCCGAATCTTAATGTCTTTAGCTCCACTGGGATTATTACAAATGTAAATTTCTAAGATTCTCAGCTATTAATCTCTGTCTGTCCTCCTGTTCAGCAACATAATGACTAATTAAACATCAAAAGACCTGTACAGGAGATCTTCTTTGACAGCTACCGGCCTAGTCCCTTTCCCAAGAGGGGAATTCAAATGACAGGGACATGGAGTAAAAGCATATGAGTAAGCTACAAATCACTGCAGGGAAACCTAAAAAACTAACATTAAATGCAGATTTATCTCAATCAATGATTCTGTTAAGCAGCAAACAGTTACTATGTGAAATGTGCTTACTTACTGACACCAATCAGATATATCCTATAGCCAGCGAATATTGATTATCTGAAATCAGTTTGTTTACCACAAAGTCAAAAAAATGGGTACTTACAGAAGAAGGCAAACCAGGAGGTACCTTTCTGACTTTCTTTGCTTGCAAAGAATCTGTACATGGAAGACAGTGTAATTCATCAGCATTTGTATTAGAGAAGAACAGACTTCAAATAAACAGGAAATTTTTCCTCCTATTGTCTTTCTTGTTTTCTAATATTTAGGAGTAAGCAACTGAGTATGGGGATGGGGGGGCCTCATTCTTCTTAACTGGTTTCAATGTAAAACAGTCTCTCTAATGAAGTGATATATTTCAAAATACATATTCCTTTAGTATGGAGAGATTACAGCAAACAAAGATAGGGAAGAAAACAACAAACCAATAAGCATGTGTGAGGAAAGAGAATTGATTTTTTAAGTATATTTTATTGATTATGCTATTACAGTTATCTCAAATTTTTCTCCCCTTTCTCCCCATTCCGCACCGTACCCCTCCAACCTCCAGCATTTACCCAACTCTTCGTTCATGTCCATGGGTCATACATACAAATTCTTTGGCTTCTTTATTTTCTTTACTATTCTTATCCTCCCCCTATCTATTTTGTACCTACCAATTATGCTTCTTTTTTTCCCATACCTTTCCCCCCATTCTCCTCCCACCCCCTCCCCACTGATAACCCTCCATTTGATCTCCATTTTTGTGATTCTGTTCCTGTTTTAATAGTTTGTTTAGTTATTTTTAGGTTCAGTAGTTGATAGTTATGAGTTTGCTGTAATTTTACTGTTCATAGGTTTTTACCTTCTATTTCTTAGATAAGTCTGTTTAACATTTCATATAATAAGGGCTTAGTGATGATGAACTCCTTTAACTTGACCTTATCTGGGGTAACACTTTATCTGCCCTCCCATTCTAAATGATAGCTTTGCTGGATAGAGTAATCTTGGATGTAGGTCCTTGCCTTTCGTGACTTCAAATACTTCTCCCCAGCCCCTTCTTGCCTGCAAGGTTTCTTTTGGGAAATCAGCTGATGACCTTATGGGAACTCCTTTGAAGGTAACTGTCTCCTTTTCTCTTGCTGCTTTTAAGATTCTCTCCTTATCTTTAATCTTGGGTAACTTAATAATGATGTGCCTTGGTGTGTTCCTCCTTGGGTCCAACTTCTTTGGGACACTTTGGGCTTCCTGTACTTCCTAGAAGTCTATTTCCTTTGCGAGACTGGAGAAGTTCTCCCTCGTTATTTTTTCAAATAAGTTTTCAATTTCTTGCTCTTCCTCTTCTTCTGGCACCCGTATAATTTTGGATGTTGGAGTGCTTTAAGTTATCCCAGAGCTTCCTTAGCCTCTCCTCATTTTTTAAAACTGTTTCTTCATTCTGTTCTGGTTGGATGTTTACTTCTTCCTTTTGTTCCAACTTGTTAATTTTAGTCCTTGTTTCCTTCTGGTCACTGTTGGTTACCTGTATATTTTCCTTTATTTCACTTGTATAGCCTTCATTTCTTCCTACATTTTGCAACTGAGCTCAATTAATTCTGTGAGCATCTTGATTACCAGTGTTTTGAACTCGGCATCAGATAGGCTATTTATCTCCTTGTCACTTAGCTCTTTTTCTAGAATTTTAATCTGTTCTTTCATTTGGGTCATATTTGTTTGTCTTGCTGCACCTGATATGTTGAGAGGGGGCAGAGCCTTAGGTATTTGTCAGGGCGGGGCAACCCTTTTTGCTACATTGTGGTGCTGTCTGTGGGGGAGGGGCCAGAAAGGGAACAATGCCCCTCCCTCTGCTCTAGCACACTTTCCAACAAACTCCCCTGTGAGACTGGGATTTTCTCCCACCTTTGCAACCCCACAGTATTTTACAGCTACAGTTTTTGAGTCTTTAGTTTCCCCATCAGCTAGACCCACCTTGCTCACACCACCTTGGTGCTGGCCCTCTCTGTGCAGCTTCCTGTCTCTGCCCCTCCTACTGGTCTAGATGAATGTACCTTTAATTCCTTGGTTGTTGGAGTTCCATGCAGTTTGATTTTCTGGCAATTCTGGTTATTTATTGTTTTTACATTGGTTGTTATTCTTCTTTTGGTTGTGTGAGGAAGTGAAGCGTTTCTACCTATGCCTCCATTTTTTCCGGGACACTCTCTTTCTCTTTTTTCAATCCTTACCTGAAGACATTTTTTTTTCTCATTGTTTTTAGGGAGGGAGGAAAGGAGAGAGAAACATCGATTGGTGCTATACACCTGCAGCCAGAACAGAGATTGTGTGTGCCCCAACCAGGGATGGCAACCCATGTAGGTGCCCCAACTGGGAATTGAACCTGCAACCTTTCTGTTACAGAAGGAGGTTTCACCCAACTGAGCCACACCAGTCAGGGGAGGAATTAACATTTCTAAAGAACCTCTTACTAAGCCCAGGCTATACACTAGGCACTTAAATCATTTATCTCAGTTTCATTTGCAGAGGGGCCTTTGATGCAAGAGGTCATATTCATAATACCTCTCCTGAACAGAGACACAAATTTAGTATCCACACACCAAACTGAAAATCCAGGTTACTTTTAACATTGTGTGGTTAAAATTTAAACTTCAGCAGAAATTATGGTATAATTTATCCTTGGATGTTTATATTTATTTCCAAATATATTTCATTCTAAGACATAAATGAATAAATTAATAAAAATGAAAACATAAGTACTTTCATACGCGTAACCAGCCTTACTTGGTATTTTATATTACAATTTGTAAAATTTAAAAGTTAAAACTTGTTCTTATTTATTGTAAAGAAAAGGTGGTAAGTATAACTTTCTAATATTTCACAAGTAATAGATCAAATTCAGGATTTTTCAGAAGAATTCACTATTAAGAAGAGAGAACACAGAAGAAAGTTGATATAAAGTATAACTTATTTTTGAACACTGTAAAAGTGGGAATGAAACAAGCATAGTATTTTCCTGGATCATAAATGATGTGAATCTGTAAGACATGCAATTATTTAAGAAAGAACGAAACTCATTTAAACTGGGGGTGCAAATATTTACAGTAAATATCCCAGGAGGTTACAAAGTTAAAAGCAACTTTGTAAGTAGCAAGTGGAAAAGTTTTATACAATAAAAAGGGGGAAAGCATTCATTAGCATCCAAGTTACTACCCCAACAGGCAGCCTATATTTCCTTAAAACAAAGTGCCAAAGATAAAGAACATCTGGCACACTCTGTATTTATGAAATTTATAAGCAAAATTCTTGTTTTTTTTTGTGAAGCTTTTCTAAAACCTGACTTCACCACTAATACAGCATCTCTTGAGTAAAAGCCACTCTGTACCAAGTGAATCAAATGAACTGCTCCAGCTGGTTTGGAGCCCATCGCTCTACTGTGGGGTAATTATTAGGAGAAGATATTGCTGTTTAGTTTAGGATTGTTTTCTCCTGCCAGGCAAATAGAAATTTTTCATTTACTTTATTTCATCACTAGTCGTCACTATATAATCACATACATAATGTGAAATTTAAAATCATGAATTTGGAATTGACACCACTTTTGGGAGGGTGCAAAGTATGAGTTAAGAGAGCTGGTTAGATTAAAATTTTAGCTTCATCATAACGCAGCTGTGTGAGCTTAGGCAAGTTACTTAACCTTTTTGAGCTTCAGCTATCTAAGATGGAAAAGAGGGATAACACTTCTTGCAGTTGTTTTAATAAAGGTAATACATAAAACAGGTTCAGGACAGTGCCTACAGAGAGTGACACTAAATAAAATTTAGCCATTATTATTAGGTTTATATTAAAATCTGGCAAAATTATGAATTAGATATTAGATGCTATTTATTATTATAATTTTTAGCCTTACAGATGCAAGTCCTCAAAAAACTGCTTAAAAACTCAGAATTGGCCCTGGCTAGTGTAGCTTAGCGGATTGAGCATGGGCCTGTGAAGCAGAGGGTCACCGGTTTGGTTCCCAATCAGGGCACATGCCTGGGTTGCGGGCCAGGTCCCTGGTGGGGGACACATGAGAGGCAACCATGCATTGATGTTTCTCTCCCACTCTTTCTCCTTCCCTTCCCCTCTCTCTAAAAATAAATAAACAGAATAGTTTAAAAAATCCCTCAGAATTGTTCCTCTTTCTTTAAAAGGTGAAAGATTTATGCAATCTTAAGAGAAACCAGAGTATGGTTAGATACTATTTTCCAGAATGTTGATTGCCTAAAGCATCTAAATAACTAGAGAAGATGCTGAGACTGGTGTAAATAACCTTTGAGGCCCTTTCAACTGAGATTTTATGAATAACTGCAATACCAAGAAACAGTGGCTAAGACTAAGAAATAATAATGAAGAATAGAAGAAAGATAATCCACTAAATGGTATGCACACAGGGCTTGGGTTGGCTTCTCTGGGTACCAAGCCTTGACTAATAAATTACTTAGTTTCCTAGGTCTTGGTTCCTCATTTGTAACAAGAGGTTAATATTACAATCTCATAGACTTTTTCTAAAAATTTACACAGTACCTGACATAGAGATGATAAACAGTATCTATAATTATCAATCAAAATGTAAATGAGTAAAATATAAACATTAATTTCCGGAAAGTTTGGGTTTTTGTGAAATTCACCCCCTCTTCCTAGTTTAAATAGTTCATTTTCTCCCTGAATTTTTAGTAATAGTATATTGGTCTTATAGCAGTGTTTTCTTGCCACAGTAGATGTTCACATAACATACTAAAACAAATTATTTTCTAGAGTAACATTAATACGCCTAGACTCAAATGAATGCTCCTACCCTAAACTCATTTGGTGAGAAACAAAAGTGGAGATGAAGAAAAAACAGTTTACAATTAGTAATTTTGTTTTCAAAACAAAAGGTATACTGGCCTAAATCATCCGAGTTCACTCTAACAGTACAAATACTAAATCACCCATAACACTGAGAGGGCATATCTAATCAGAGCTCTCTGCTGAATGTGACAACCCATCACTGTGCCCTTTGTTACTTTCAAGCATGCTCTAGACCCAGAAACTAGGGATGTTTCACCAAAATATAGGTTTGACAGAAGGAGATATATAAATTGGAGGCAGTCAACAAATATTTGTAAAATAAATAACTACAATATACTTTTGGTGCACTATATATTTTTAGAAGCTGGCACACCTTAATATAAATATGTTTTACAACTTCAATTTTCCTGTATAAAGGATTCTTTGGTAGAAATTACCAAAATTCCCACATTTAAACAGTGATTAGATAAGGTGTCAGAGTTGGGAAGTATATAAAGAAAATGAGGGTTAGATGCTTATTAGGTACTATGGTTCCTTTTGAGATAATGTTTTGGATCTGGATAGAGATGATGGTTGCACAGCACTGTGAATATTCTAAATGTCACTGAATTGTACACTTTAATATGATTAATTTTATCTCATTTTTTAAAAAGTGGGAAGTAGAAGCAATTAATATGCAAAGAACATTGGTCTTAGAGTCAGAAAGTCCCAAGTTTTACCCCGTGTAAGACATCTACTAGTAATATGAATGTGTCCTCTTTTAAGACTCAGTTTTATGCCCTGGCTAGTGTAGCTCAGTGGATTGAGTGTGGGCCTGTGAACCAAACAACTGTGGTTCGATTCCCAGTCAGGGCACATGCCTGGGTTGCAGGCCAGTTCCCAGCAGGGGACGCAAGAGAGGCAACCATACATTGATATTCCTCTCCCTCTCTCCTTCCCTTCCCCTCTAAAGATAAATAAAATAAAATCTTAAAAAAAGACTCAGTGTTATGTTAAATCTAGTATTATATCCATTGCCTAATAGGACTGATTTATTGATGAGATGAGAATGTACATAAAACCACTTTCTAAACTGTTCAGCATTGTATCAATTTTAGTAAAACCTAAGGTGTTAATATGAGCACATGATATTTTATAAGAGGAAAAACAAGCTCCATTTAGTTCCTCCTATACTGATGAGCAAACAAGAGTATTAAACTGTTTATTAAATATCTAACAGATATATTATTTTATGAAAATAAGACCTCCAACAGCAACATAATACCCAAGAAATCAAATTTTTTCTAATTAAAAGAGCAGTCAGAAGAGACTAGAGGGGAGGAGAAACATGTGCAGGGTGGGATTTGTCATGTGACATACTTACCAAGTGCTGCAGAGTCATGGAGTGGTCTTCTCCTGGAACTTGTGGCAGAGAATGAGTAGTATGGTGTCCCAGGTTTTCCTGAAGAAGAAAGCTGTGCTGGGCTTCCAAGTCCTAGATCTTGCCTCAGGAGACTAGACTATAAGATAAGGCCAACGAAACATGTTATGTTCCCAGTGATAATGACCCAAACCTGAAAATTTCATAACTTCTGAATTATTTATAGTACCTCCAACAATGCCTTGAATTTAGAAGGCATCCACGAAGTACTTATTTGAGTTCTATTAGACCACTGGTTTAAGTACATATTTGTCCTTTTCCCCATCCTCATGTTGCCTGCTTTCAAGTAATTATGTAGATCTCTTTAATCTTAAGGGTGAAAGACACTGTAGTTACTATGTGGTTCCACTCATTAATCATCAAGAATATTAAGAAAACAAACAATAAAAAAACCAGCAGCTAGTCTTGCTTGAATGCTTTCATTACAGCACAGGCAGTCACTTTTGTTCTTTTTCTTTTTGGATAGCTTTCATTGTTTGAAGAGTGCCAATATTTTCAAGACTAGCCCTTTCTGTTTTTTTCACCTGTGCCTCATGACATGGGTTTGAATATCCTCATCATCCCTGACAAAGACTTTGGGATTTATTTTCAGTTTATCAAAGTTTCTTGTAAAATGGAATGGAGGACAATATGCCAGATTAGTACAGAAAAGTTTTCAACACTACATTTAAACAACCCATTTGTGCTAGTTCATATTCAAAGGTTAACAGTGATCACACCCTATTGCTCTTGATTGCATATGCTGTAATTAGGTGATATCCATCTAATGGTGTCCTTCTTTAGTTTGTGTTTTTTATCCCAAGTATGTACAAAGACTTAAGATTTATCACTGATAAAATTCACCTTGTTATATTTAATCCATAATAATAATCCATTCCTATTTTTTTTATATTCTGAGTCTGCCAACCAAGAATTGTTAGCCTTTGAGCACCTAGGCATAAAAAATGTGGTGATTTCAAAATGGTGGTGGAGTAAATGGAAGCTACACTTACCTACTACCAGGACCAAACTGGAATTACAACTAAATTCAAGAACAATTTTCCTGAATAACCAAGTGAAGACTAGCTTAAGTGGAGTCTTATAACTAATGATTTACAGAAGAAGCCACATTAAGACTGGTAGGAAGGGGAAAGATATGAAAAGTGCTGGCCCTGCACCTAAAGGTGGCACCTGAGGTACCAGGGAAATGTCTCAGCTGCAGGGGTTCCCCCTGAGAAGTGTGGTGCCTAAACCTAAGCCAGGCTCCCCAGCCAGAGCTGGGAAGAGATGCCCATGTAACATCCAGCTGTGAAAACCAGTGGGATTTCACTCTACCAGAGATGGGAATTTGCTAAAGACACACACAATGTCTTAAAGGGCCAACACACAAGATTTTGCTTGTAGCCACTCACCCTAGACTCCAATGAAGGGAGAGTGGAGCAAATTAGTCATATGAGTCTGGGGTTCATGGCTCTGGGGAGACCTAGGGGAACAGCCACCAGTATCCCTGTGCTGAGCAATTCTCTAATACAGTCAACATCATCTTTCTTGGGTGGAGCACTCCCTGCTCCAGTGTGCCATCAGCCTGGGGAAAGCAATTCCCCACCCTCTGGACTTGCTTCCCTTTCACTTTACCCTGCAAATCTTAGGCCCTGCTGAGGAGTCAGCTGACTTGGCTAAGGTGTAGAGGTCTGGGCAAACTCAGGGGGTTTTAGTGACTTAGGTGTCTGGCTTTGGAGTGTGGGCCATTCACTCCCTGCGCCCACTTTCCCATGAATCACACTAATGTTTTCCTCTCACAGGAGATCTGAGAGAACCACCATCCTGGGTTTTGACAGACCTACTAAAATGACCCCTTGTGGCTCTGACCTGCTGAGGTTGGGGCAAAACAGGGACAGACTGAGTCATGTGGCTCTAGGTCAGGGGCCACACCCACCACCTTCCCTGAAGCCTAACCATCACCGCCCCATCACAGGACTTCCACTAGCCCCATCCTTCTGACTCAGCCAGAGGCTTTTTCAGTGAAAAGAGACTAACAGGCAGCAGCAAACAGAGGCAGCTGGAGGTGGATCTCGGGATGCCTTGGGACTTTTGCTTACCTGCCCCCTGGGCCTGGGGCTAAAGAAAGCCAGCCTTGGTGTTCAGCTTGGTCCTTCTGGTGTGCACCCAAGCCCATAAGAGGCATCTACAAAATGTACATTGCTTGTAGCTACAAACCAATTGCCAAGGACCAGACACAAGCAGTGTCTGACACTGGCCTGGATCAGAGACCCTTCCAAGAGGCCCAGAACCAACACACCCAGTGGACAGATTCAGACATTGTGGCAGAATCCAATAAATTTCAAAAGTAGCATATCAAAAGAAAGATCTGGGCAGGCATCAAACCCTGCTGAGACAAACTCCATTTTTAATGGTCAGCACCTGCACAAGAGCTTGCATGCTGAGGTCAGGGTTGAGCTACACAGGTAGCCAGCCTGATGGCTGATCTTATGCACAAACACACCAAGACAAATCAAGACTCAATTACAACAGGATGATCCACATAATCCACACAAGGGGTATTCCCAGAAAACCAGCTCAGCTGATCAATGAGACTGTGCCATTGGGTCTGACAGGACACTTGTTACAAAAAGCCACCCCACTAAGACTGGGCAGTCATAGCATATTATCTAATACATAGAAACAAACATAAACAGGCATAAACATAAAATGGGGAGACAAAGAAATGGGCCCCAAATGAAAGAAAAGGAGAAGGCTTTAGAAAAAGAGCTAAATGAAATGAAGGCAAGCAATTTAACAGATACACAGAGTTCAAAGTAATGGTTATAAGGAAGCTCAAGGGACTTAGAACTACAACAGCATTAAAAAAGATACAGACATAATAAAAAACACTCAGAAATGAAGAATACAGTATGTGACATCAAGAATACACTGGAAGGAATAAACAGTAGGTTAGATGAAGTAGAGGATCAAATCAGCAATTTGGAAGACAAAGTAGAAAAAAATCCAATCGAAGCAGCAAAAAGAAAAAAGAATTAAAAATAATGAGGATAGTTTAAGGGACCTTTGGGACAATACAAAACAAAACAACATCTGCATTGTAGGGGTGCAAAAGGGAGAAGAGGGAGAGCAATGGCTCAAGATACCTATTTAAGAAATAATGACTGAAAACTTCCCTAACCCGGTGAAGAAAAAAAAGACACACAAATTCAGGAACACAGAGAGTCCCAAACAAGCTGAACCCAAAAAGACCCACACCAAGACACATCATAATTAAAAAGGCAGAGGTTAAAGACAAAGAAAGAATCTTAAAAGCTGCAAGAGAAAGACTATCACTTACAAGGGAGCTCCCATAAGACTGTCAGCTGACTTCTCAACAGAAACATTTCAGGACAGAAGGGATTGGCATGACATATTCCAAATGATGAAAAGCAAGGACCTACAACCAAGACTACATTACCAAGCAATGCTATCATTTAAAATTGAAGAAGAAATAAAGAGGTTTCCAGACAAGAAAAGACTAAAGGAGTTTATTACCACCAAACCAGTGTTACAAGAAATGTTAAACAGCCTGCTTTAAGAAGAAGGAAAAATAAAAGAAGAAAACAAGAAGAGGAGAGAGGAACATAGTTCAAAACATAAAATGGCAATAAATACATACCTGTTAATAATTACTACCAACGTTAATTGCCTAAATGCTCTGATGAAAAGACACAGAGTAGCAGAATGTTAAGACCCATATATATGCTGTCTACCAGGGACCCACTACAAAATGAAAGATACACAGAGAGTAAAAGTAAAGAGGTGAAGAAAAGATATTTCATGCAAATAGAAAGAAAGGAAATGCTGGGGTAGTAGTACTTAAATCTACAAAATAAACTTTAAAACAAAAGCTATAGTAAGAGACAAAAAAGGAATACTACATAATGGTAAAGAAAGAAATCCAACAAGAGGATATAACTCTTGTAAACATTTAGGCTTCGAACATAGGAATACCTAACTATGTAAAGCAAAATCTGATAGATATAAAGGGAGAGAATGAAAGTAATATAGTCACAGTAAGGGATTTTAAAACCTCTATGACATCAATGAATAACTCTTCCAGAAAGAAAATCCTTGTAAGGAAAAAGTGGACTTAAATGACATACTAGATCAGATGAATTTAATTGATGTCTTTAGAGTACTTCACTCCAAAGCAGCAGAATAAACATTCTATTCAAGTGCACATTCAATATTTTCTAGGATAGACCATATGTTAGGACACAAAACAAGTGTCAATAAATTGACGTAGACTGAAGTCATATCAAGTATTTCCCTGATCATAATGGTATGAAAGTATAAATCAATCACAGAAACAAAAGTGAAAACCACACAAACATGTGGAGGCTAAATATCATGTTACTAAACAATGGATGGTCTAAGAATGAGACCAAAGAAGAAATCAAAAGATACACTTAAACAAATGAAAATGAGAACACAACAACCTTAAATCTATGGGTCACAGCAAAAGAAGCCCCAAGAGGGAAATTCACAGCATTATAGGCCTATCTCATAGAAACAAGAAAAATCTCAAACAATCTAATTTTGTATTTAAAGGAACTTGAAAAAGAGCAACAAACAAAGCCCAAAGTAAGTAGAAGGAAAGAAATAATAAAAATCAGAACAGAAATAAACAGAATAGAGTCTAAAAAATACACTATAAAAATTCAATGAAGCAAAGAGGTGGTTCTTTGAAAAGATAAATAAGATTGACAAACCTTTAACCAGACTCATCAAGAAAAAAAGAGAAGACCCAAATAAATAAAATCAGAAGTGGAAGAGAAGTATCTAACACCAAAGAAATACAAAGCGTTGAAAAAGTTTTATTAACAGGCCCTGGCTGAGATGGCTCAGTGGATTGAGCGCAGGCCTGGAACCAAAGCATCACCGGTTTGATTCCCAGTCAGGGCACATGCCTGGGTTGCAGTCCATATTCCCAGTGTGGGGTGTGCTAGAGGCAACCACACATTGATGTTTCACTCCCTCTCTTTCTCCCTCCCTTCTCCATCTCTCTAAAATAAATAAATAAAATCTTCAAAAATTTTACAAACAATAATATACAAATAAATTGAATAATCTGCATGAGGTAGATATATTCCTAGAAAGATACAACCTTCCAAACCTGAATCAGGAAGCATGAGAGAATCTGAATAGACAGATTACAACTAGTGGAATTGAAACAGAAATCAAAACACTCCAAACAAACGAAAGTCCTGGACTGGACAGATGGCTGGCTTCACAGATAAATTCTCCCAACCATTCAAAGAAGAATGATCACTGATCCTTCTTAAACTTCCAAAATATTCAAGAGGAGGCAAGACTCCCAAGCTCATTTATTAAGACAGCATTACTGTAATTCCAAACCAGAAAGACCCTGGAAAGAAAGAAAATTATAGGCCAGTATCCCTGGTAAACATAGTTGCTAAAATCGTCAACAAAATATTAGCAAACAGGATCCAGTAATACATTAAAAAGGTCATACACTATGATCAAGTGGAATTTATTCCTGGGAGGCAAGGTTGGTACAATATCCACAAATCAATAAATGTGATACACTACATATAAAAAATGAAGGCTAAAAACCACATGATCATATCTTAGATGCAGGGATAGCATTTGTTAAAATCCAGCATCCACTTATGATAAAAACTCTCAGCAAAGTGGGAATAGTAGGAACATACTTCAACATAATAAAGGCCACGTATGAAAAATCCACAGCCAATATCATACTCAACAGGGAAAAGCTAAAAGCTTTTTCTTTAAGATCAGAGAAAAAGATATGCATTTTCACTACTCTCATTTAACATAGCACTGGGCATTCTATCCCCAGCAATCAGACAAGAGAAATAAAAGGCATTTAATTTGGAAGAGAAAAAGTAAAACTGTCATTTGCAGATTACATGATACTTTATATAGAGAACCCTAAAGACTTCCCCCCAAAACTACAAGAACTGATTAATGAATTCAATAAAGTAGCAGAATACAAAATAAATATCTAGAACTCAGCTCATTATTGTTGTATAAAAATACAACTATTAGAAAGGGAAGCTAAGAAAACAATCCCATTCATAACTGCTTCAAAAAGAATAAAACACCAAGGAATAAATTTAACCAAGGATGTAAAAGACTTGTACTTGGAAAATTATAAGACACTGAAGAAAGAAATGAGGGTACAATTAAGTAGAAGCACATACCACATTAATGGATAGGAAGATTTAACATCATTAAATGTCCATACTAACGACAGCAATCTATAGATTGAACACAATTCTTATCAAGATACCAATGATGAATTTCACAGAATTAAAAAAAGTACTCCAAAAATTTATATGGAGCTCTGGCCAGTGTGGCTCGGTTGGACCATCATCCTGTAAACCAAAAGGTCGCTGGTTTGATTCCAGGTTAGGGCACATGCCTAGGTTCCTGATTCAGTTCCCAGTCAGGACATGTACAAGAGGCAACCATTTAATGTCTCTCTCTCTCATTCCCTTCCCCTCTCTTAAAATCAATAAGCATGTCCTCGGCTAAGGATAAAGAAATTTATGTAGAACCAAAAACAACCTTGAATAGCAACAGCAACTGGGAAAAAAAAAGAATAAAGTTGGAGGAATCACACTACCTAGTATCAATCTATATTACATAGCCCTACTAATCAAAACAACATGGTATCAGAATAAAAATACACATAAAGATCAATGAAACAGAATAGAGAGCCCAGAAATTAATCCATGCCTTTATAGTCAATTAATATTTAACAGAGGAAGCAAAAACAGAGTGGGGTAAATACAGTATGTTCTATAAATGGCATTGGAAAACTTGGACAGACATGTGCAAAAAATAAGAAAGAATGAAAGAAACTAGACCACCTTTTTAAACCATACACAAAAATAAACTCAAACCACACACAAGAATATTAGACTCAAACCATAAAAAGTCTAGAATAAAATATAGCCAGTAAAATCTCAGACATTTCTTATAGCAATATTTTTTTCTGATATATTACCTCAGATAAAGGAAACAAAAGAACAAATAAACAAATGGGACTACATCAAACTAAAAAGTTGTTGCACAGCACAGAACCTGTCAACAAAATGAAAAGACAACCCACTGAATGGGAAAACGTATTTGCTGATACAATCTGATAAGGTCTTAATATCCAAAATATATTAGGAACTTATAAAACTCAACAACAACAAAAACAAACTACCTAATTAAGAAATGGGCAAATGACCTGAACAGACACTTTTCCATAGAGGACACAGAGATGGCCACTAGACATATGAAAAGATGCTCAACATCACTAATCATCAGAGGAATGCAAATTAAAACCACAATGAGATATCACCTCATACCTACCAGAATGACTATCATTAATAAATTAACAAATAACAAGTGTTCACAAGGATGTGGAGAAAGGGAAACTTTGTGCACTGCTGGTGGACTTGCAGACTGGTGTAGCCACTAAGGGATGCAATATGGAGTTATTTCAAAACAATTAAAAAATGGAACTGTCTATGACTCAGTAATTCCACTTTTGGGAATATATCCAAAAAAACCAAAACACTAATCCAAAAAAACACACTGTATATTCACCTCCATGTTCACATCAGCATTATTTATTGTAGTCATGATTTGGCAGCAGCCCAAATGTTCTACAGATGAGTGGATAAAAATCTGTGGTACACTTACACAATGGAATACTATTCATCCATAAAAAGGGAAACCTTACCTTTTGCAACAGCATGGTTGGACCTGGAGAGTATTATAGTAAGTGAAATAAGCCAGTCAGAGAAAGGCAAGTACCATATAATTTCACTTACATGTGGAATTGAATGAACAAAATAAACAAACAAACCAAATAAGAACAGACTAATAGACACAGAATATACTGACACTTATCAGAGGGGACAGGGATTCACATCTGGTGAAAAGTTGATGGGATTAAGCAAAGAAAAAACAACTCATGAAGACAACAGTATGGTGATAACAAGAGGAAATAGGGGTAGGAGAAGGTAGAAGAGCATAAAAGGGGGAATAAATGTGATGGGAGGAGACTTGACATAGTGAACACACAATACAATACACAGATGATGTATTATAGAATTGTATAACTGAAACCTACCCAATTTTATTAACCAATGTCACCCCAGTAAATTAAAAAAAAAAAGATAAATCTGATTTAAAAAAATCGGGATGACACAGACTGAGAGCCCTAAGGAATGCTACACTGACATCACGCAAATTTGTCAACTGCTTCATTGAAATCCAGAGATTCAGCACCCTAACCCAAAGATACTATCATAAGGCAAATGAAATTAATTTGCCAGAATCTGGTTTCAAGTTTTCTGGTAGTTGAGGGTAAAAGAAGACCTCAACTGGGAATAGTGTTGGATACACTTGAAAGTATGCTCTCAAGTAAAAAGAGCTGTGATTCCTCTGATAAATATACTATCCTTCTACCCCATATTTAACTTTCTTTTACTGCCATCACCCTATTCTCAGGAGCTGTCCTTTCAGGCACTGAGTATCGTAAAAGTACTGAGGAATAAAACTCAATTCCAGTCAGAAACAATCAGTAGAATTTTGTAACAGTAGTCATAATGGCCCCACCCCTGCCTCCATTCTGGTAGTCAGGAAACATTATTTCAGTTTATCATACTCTTTAAGGATTTTAAAGTAATTTTTAAGTTTCAGCTTTAAAAATTGAGGTGAAATCCACGTAACATAAAATTAAGCATTAAAAAGTTTGCACTAAGTGGCATTTAGTGCACTCATAATGTTGTACAACTATCACCATCTACTTCCAGAACATTTTCATCGCACCAAAGAAAACCCCATACCCATTAAACAGTCACTTTCATTTCCCCACTCTTCTAGCTCCTGGCAACCACTAGTGTGCTTCAATCTCTATGGATTTACCTATTCTTAATATTTTATAAACTGAACCATATAGTATGTGATATTTTGTGTCTGGCTTCTTTTACTTATCATGCATTCAAACTTCATCCGCACTGTAGCCTTTATCAGTACTTCATTTCTTTTTACAGTTGAGTAATATTCCACTGTTTGGACACACTACAACTTGGTTACCCATTTTTCCATTGACGGTGCTGTTTCCAGCTTTGGACTGTTGTGAATAGTATTGCCATGATTGTATACAAGTACTTGAGTGCTTCTTTAAAATCTTTTGGGTATATGCTCAGGAGTAGAATTGCTGGGTCATGTGGTAATTCTATGTTTAACTTTCTGAGGAACTGCCAGGCTGTTTTCCACATGGCAGCACCAATTTTACATTCCCATCAGCAATGTAAAATGTAAGGATTCCAATTTCTCTACAACCTTGACAATACTTGTTACTTAAAAAAATTATAGCAACCTTATAGGTAGTGGTATCTTATTATAGTTTTGTTTTGCATTTCTCTAATGACTAATAATGATGAGCACCTCTTCATGGACTTGAGGGCCCTTTGTATATCTTTAGAAAAATGTCTATTCAACTCTTTCTCTCATTTTAAATTGTGTTGTCTTTTGCTGTGTATTTTAATAGTTATATTTTGAATACTAGAGCCTTTTGGGACATATGGTTTGCAAATAGTTTATTCCTTTTGTAGGTTGCCTTTTTATTCCCTCATATCCTTTGATGCACAAAAGTTTTTAATTCTGTAGTAGTTTAATTTACCTACTTTTTCTTGTTTCTAATGCTTTTGATCTAAGAATCTATTGTCAAACCCAAGGTAATAAAAATTTACCCCTGTATTTTCTTTCAGGAGTTTATAGTTCTATTTCTTGTACATAAATTATTGATCCAGTTTGAGTTAATTTTTGTATATGGTATAAGGTGGGGAACCAACTTCATTCTTTTGTACGTGGATACCCAATTGTCCCGACACCATTTGCTGAGGAAAACAATATTTCCTTATTCAGTGGTCTTGGCACCTTTGGTGAAAATAAATTGGTCGTAGATGTTTGCATTTATTTCTGAACTCTCAATTCTACCCCATTGGTCTATATGTTTACTTAATGCCAGTTCCTTACTGTTTTGATAACACAGCTTTGCAGTAAGTTTTGAAATTTTGTGTATTGCAAATTTATTCCTTTTCAATATTTGTTTTGGCTATTTGGGGTTCTTTGAAATTATATATAAATTTGAGGATCAGCTTTTCCATTTGTGAAAAAAAAGTCATGAAATTTTAATAGTGATTGCACTGAATCTATAGACTGCTTTGGGGAGTACTGTCATCTTAACAACATTGAGTCTTCCAGTTGACGAACACAAGATTTTTCCATTTATTTAGGTGTTCTTTAACTTTTTTTTGGCAATGCTTTGTAGTTTCCAGTGTATAAGTCTTATACCTTGTAGTTAAATTTATTCCCAGATATTTTATTCTTTTGGATATTATTGCAAATGAAGTCAGTTTTCTTAATTTTAGTTTTGGTTTGTTCATCATTAGTATATAAAAATACAGCTTACTTTTGTGTGTTGACCTTGAATCTTGTAACATTACTAAATTCATTTACTAGCTCTTTACTGTGAATTCCCTACATATAAAATCATATCAGAATAGTCCAAATAGGGAATCTTGGAAGATGGTGGCCTAGGTAGACATGGCTCACCTCCTTGTACAACAACATCAAAATTACAAGTAATTTACAGAACCACCATCATCCAGAACCATCAGAAATTGAGCTGAATGCAAGTTCTACAACTATGGAATTAAAGAAGAAACTACATCCACACTGGTAAGAGGGGAGGGGGTGTGGAACAGGCTCGTTCCACACCCACATGTGGCAGATAAAAATTGGGAGCAGCATCTTGAGAATGAAGGATGCACACTAGGCCTCCTAGCACAGGGTTCCAATGCCAGAAAGATAAGTCTCCATAACTTCTGGCTGTAAAAACCAGCAGCGATTGAGGATGTGGAACAAAGAAACTGCTAGAGTCTCAGGCAGTTTCTCTTAAAGGGTCTGCAGACAGACTTACTCAGACTCACTCCCTCTGAGCTCCAGTGGGGGGCTGCAGATTGAAAGGCATCAGAGACATAAGGTGAGGAAGCCATTAATATGAAATGTTCAAGGGTCTTCTTCAAGAAGATCAAAAATATGAACAATAACATGGTAATAAACACGCATCTATCAATAATTGAATCTAAAAAATAAATGAACAAGCAGAACATAAACAGAATCATAGATACAGAGAACTTTTGATGGTTGCCAGATGGGAGAGAATTGGGGGGACAAGTGAAAAAGGTGTAGGGATTAAGTAGTACAAATTGGTTGTTACAGAATAGTTATGAGGATCAAAGTACAGCATAGGGAATACAGTAGCCTAAGAACATATATATACAGGACCCATTAAAATAGACAATGGTATGGGGAATGAATGCCTGAGGGAGTGGGGGGGCCCTGTGTAAAGGGGGACCAAGTCGTAAAAACTGGGACAACTGTAAAAGCATAAACAACAAAATGTGATTTAAATAAAAGAAAATCATATCATCTGCATATAGTGATAGTTTTAGTTCTTCCTTTACAATCTGGATGTCTTTTATTTCTTTTTCTTGCCTAACTGTCCTGGTTAAACCTTCCAGTAAAATGTTGAATATAAAAGTGTTAAAGGTGGGCATCTTTGTCTTGTTCTTGATCTCAGGAAGAAAGGCTTTCATGCTTTAACCACTAGGCACGATATAAGCTGTTGAGTTTTCTAAATAACCATTATCAAGTTGATAAAGTTCCTTCCTGTTACTAGTTTAAGTGTTATCATGAAAAAGTACTGAATTTGGTCAGATGCTTTTTCATCATTAATTGAAATGATTATATGATTTCCCCCCACTTAATTCCATTAATGAATTACAATGATCACATCTTATATATTGAACTATTCTTGCATCCCTGAGATAAAACCCACTTGGTCATGGTGTATACTCCTTTTACTATGCTGCTGGATTTAGGTTGTTAGTATTTTGTACAGGAATTTTACATTAATTTACAAAAAGGATACTGGTCTGACGTTTCCTCTTTTCTGTGATAACCCTGTCTGCCTCTGTATCAGAGTAATGCTGGCCTCACTGACTGAGTTGAGAAGTATTTGAGAAGGATTGGTGTTAATACATCTCTCAATGATTGATTGGTAGAATTCCTTGGTGAAGCCATCTGTTCCTGGGCTTTTCTTTTTTTTTTTTTTAATCCTTACCCGAGGATATGTTTTTACTTATTTTAAAGAGAGAGACACACACAGAGAGAAACACTGATGTGAGAGCGAAACATTGATTAGTTGCTTCCTGTACGCAGCCCAACTGGGAAGAGAACCTGCAACCTAGGTATGTGCCCTGATGGGATCAAACCCACCTTTTGGGGATGGCAATATAATCAACTGAACCACCCAGCCAGACATGCACTTTTCTTTTGAGGGAAGAATTTTTATTACTGAGTTAATCCCTTTACTTGTTTAGCCCTGCTCAGGTTTTCTGTTTCTTCTTGAGTCAGTTTTGGTAGTGTGTATGCTTCTATGAATTTGTCCATTTCATCTAGATTGTGTAATTTATTAGCATAGAATTGTTCATAGTATTTTTTATAATCCTTTTTACTTTTGCAAGGTCAGTAGTGATGCTCCCCAATTTCATTTCTGAACTTAGTAAAATCAGACTCTCCTGTTCTTCTTAACTAAATGTTTGTCAATCTTGTTGATCTTTAAAAAAAAAAAACAACTTCTGATTTTGCTGATTATGTTGCTTCTCTATTCTGTTTTTTAAAATTTCTGTTCTAATCTTAATTTCCTTCTTTCTGTTTGCTTTGGATTTGATTTACTCTTCTTCTTCTAGGTTCATATAGTATAAAATTAGGTTTTAGATTTGAAATCTTTCTTCTTTTTTAATGTAGGCTTTTACAACTATAAATTTCCCTCTGCTGCTTTCACTGCCTCTTGTATATCTTGCTATATTGACTTTTCATCTTCATTTGATATTTCATTTTTTAAAAAGTCTATTTAACAATGCTGAAGTATACATGTAGTAATCAATGTACTAAATCAGCCAAAGACTATAAGGCAATGCTTATAATTTATTTTTTTTTCAGACTACTCGAAAGGTAAATTCTTCTTTTAACAGAGTTGATACCTTCTTGATAAAGGAGAAATGTTAAAAGAAATTTTCAATCACCAAATAATATTACGTGTAGGTGAAAAGACTACATAATATTATTAATATAATTATTTAACATTAAGTGCTCAAATTCCAACAGATACAAAGTTCAACATATTGAGAGGTATGACTATCAGACATAAAGGAGAAATAATTCCCCTTAAGATAATCTCCAGGAGAAATGATAAAATTGCAAAAATAATCAATACAAATGTAAATAACACATGCATTCATTCTATCTCTATAACAAACCATTATGTTACTTTTGTATAGTAGTGTGACCCAGGAATCAAGTCTCCTACACATTATAATTAAATTTCCATTGTCAATTTTTTTCTTCATTTCTTTTTTTAAACCTCACCTAAGGGTATGTTTATTGATTTTAAAGATAGAGGGAAAGACAGAGAGAAACCGGCTGCCTCCCATACACACCCCAACTGCAGATTGAACCCACAACCCAGGTACATGACCTGACTGGAAATTGAGTGCACAACCTTTTGGTGCATGGGGCTGATGCTCCAACCTACTGAGCAATCCAGCCAGGGCTCCACTGTCACATGTTTTGTGTTTTTCCTTCTTTTTTTACCCATGCTAGGCACATTTAACATTCTTCAAATAGAGATAAAAACACGGTTCATAGCATGCCAGATGGAACATATTATTACCACATGTTTGAGGGGAGGGTCATGTACCTTGAAAGTTTCCTTTAAACAACACTAGTTTTTAGGACCTTCTCTGCTCAGTGCAAAACTGCCTTTCATGATATGTTTTGAGGTACCTGGTCTATATATTACTTTATCTGCTTCTCATGTAGAAGGCACATATGAAACTGGTCATTATACATTCATATGTCTCTTAACAGCGTTCCTTACAACATTTCCTTGACATATAAATTCAAATGGACATATAAGATAATGATTTTTATTAGGAGTCAAATCATAGTCTGCAGGTCAATTTGGGCCTATTTTAAAAAATATTTTTATTGGAACACAGTCTCACTTATTCATTTATTATTTAGCTATGGTTGTTTTTGTGCTATAATGGAAGAGTTGAGTAGTTTGCAACAGGGACTATATGGTCTGGAAAGTCTAAAATATTTGCTATCTGGCCCTTTTTAGAAAATGTTTATTGACCCCCTATATAATGCTTTGATGAAGGAACAAAGGACTGAATTTGGAGGATGGTGGAGAAGCGTGTCTGCTAAAGTTGTAAGATAAGTCAAATAATGGTCATAATAAAGACTAACAGAGGCATAAAATAATCTAAGTCGTGGGTAGGAAAGCTCCCTTCTTATATTCCTAAAAGGAGATAAACTGTTTACAAAAGCTTTATGTCCAGGAAATAGCATGGGCTTCATAGTTAGCTATCTGAGTTCAAATCCTGACTGTATGATCCAGGGCAGATTATCTAACATTATTGCATCTGTTTTCTTTTCTATAAATGGTTGTATTAGTAATTAGTTCACAGGGTTGCTGGGTGAAGTAAATAAAGCTTTAAGTAAAACTGAGTAATAAGGTTGTAAGCCCTAGTGAAAACAAAAAACTCAATTTCATTTTCCCTTGACAGATTACCACATTCTAAGTATCACAAAAATCAATCAAAAGAAGACGAATGACATTTTAAATTGTTTTCTAGGTGTAAACTCTTGTTTTAAGTTAGGAAACCTGTGTGCCCTGAATTGAAGCTGGTTGAGTTACAACTCCCAATGACTATGGTAAGACAGGATGTTAGAAATAGGAAAGAGAACAGACATACCCCTAGAAAGAGGGGTGACAATTAGGGGCTAAATCCTAAGAGGAGTGTAACAGATTCAAACTGTTTTAGTTTAAATCAAGAATGCACAACTTTCAACTTATTCCTCAAAATGATTCAGCGGAAGTATGTATATTTTTGTGTATAAACCTGTGTTTGTGTACAAACACATACTGAGTGAAAGAAAAGGAATGTGTGTACAAGTGTGGTTAAATATTAATTAATGAAGCTTGGTTAATGAGTCCATGGATACTCATTGTACAATTCTTGTATGTTTCTGTGGATGTGCAATTTTTAAAAACAAAAATGTAGAAAATCAAAATAAATATGAAGAATCCATTAGCACACTTTCAAATGTATTATCTCAGTTAATGTTTACTGCAATTTAATTAAGTATTATATAGATTTTATGTTATACAGAGAGCAAGTAGTAGAATCCTAATTTCAATCTAGGTCTGTTTCAGAGGCTTCCTCCTCTATATAACAAGATGCCTACAATAGTCCAGGAATCTAATTACCATTTATAAAATTGTTAACTTGAAGTGACTTGTACATGAATTTGTGGATCGTAATCCTAAAGTTGAGTAATCTACAGAACACATACTAGTAGAGTTGCACACACATGGAATAAAGGAAGGAAAACAAGGAGAACAAGTTGTTTAGGGAAAAAAGTTAACCTGCTACCAATCTTACTATAGACAAATGTGAAGATGTGGTTAGGAAATAACCTGGCTTCTTGTTCTATATTGAGTATTAATACCAAAAAATGCAGAAGCTGTTCTTCAGTCAGCTGTGCTTATCAGAGAGATAACCATTCCCCCATTCAATCTGTATCATGAGCTATATATAATAGGCAAAGTAAATGTAGAAAAAATTGTTTCTTTTTAAGAACACAGGATCATATTTTATCCTGTGAACTAAGATAAACTATTTAGGACTGTAAGAAATAAAGAGGTTTAAGACAAGATTTTCTCCACAAGGACTTAATAATCTAGAAAACAATATCCATGAAACTAATGGAATATATGACTAAAATTAAGGGCTAAACTATTATAAGCCTAATATTTTGATATTCTACCACTAACAAAATCATATATTTTTCCTTTCATTCTTCAAACATCTTGGTAACATGAACACACACATTATAAACTAATTTTCCCCTAAAATTAAATTCCATATCAGCTCATGTTATTGATTTTTTGCCTGCCTGAAACAAATGAGAAGCATTATTGATTACCACTGATCTTGTCCTGGAGGTGTCTCAGGGTAAAAGAATACACAATTATTCCAGAGTATACAGAACTAGGAGAAACAGTTCTATTCTGCTAAGCTGCCTTATTCAAGGTAGAATCAGAATTCTGAAAAGACACTGTATTAAATTTCTTATACATGCTTAGAAAAGAACCTTTTTTACAGTCATCTAGAACCCCATCTAGGAACTATATACCTAATTACTGAAGAATAATAAACAAAAGGTTGTCCCTGAAACACTGATATAGCCTAGATTATTGTAATAAAACTTATGGCAAGTTAAGTTTCATTTTGAATTACATATAACAAACCTCTAGGCAATAAATAAAAAACCCATTTCTTTATAAGGAACTTAGTGTGGACTGTTTGATAATGTAAAAAACATTAAAGTTTTCTCTCCTTCATGTGCTTGAGAATTCCCAACTCTGAAATGTGAATTTGAAAAGGCTATTCAATGTAAGCCTTCAGGATGATACTGACCAAAAAGTAAAGGAGAGAAATATAGTAGGGAGCACAGCCAACATGATTTACCAATGTGACTGCTTAATTATATTGGAAGGCACTCTAAATGTGATTTAATAAGAAAGCAGAAGAACATCCTATGTAAAAATGGTGCTGCTCTACGGCCAGGAGGACTCAGAATCACAGTGTAATAATTTGGATATTCTTTATCTTTAAAAGAGAAAGTGTTTGAAATCTTGATAAACAGGCTTGTTTCCAAAGAGCTGCTTTTTACCATTAAATGGCTTAGCCTCAACACTGTACTATATATACTTTGATATCCATAACTTCAGATTAAATAAAGACCTAGCTAATCCTACATCAAAAATTACTAGCCTTATTTTATGATTCCAAATTAAGAACTAATTCATCATTAATTTGTTTTCTAGAAAAATAAGATAGAGAATACTTAATGTTATAGTCACACATCTCGAAAAATTTAAAATACTTAATCATGGACTCCTGGAACCTCTTCTCTGTGTATATTCTACAGAATTCCTTAATTTCATACCTATATTATACCCCTGAAGTGGTATGCAGTTTTAATACCAACAAATAGCTGTTCCCAGATTTGTCTTTTTGAGAGGAAAATCTACTAATTAAAGAGGTAGAAAATTATTCAAAAATCATGATAAAAATAGAGTACATAAACTGTTGAAATTTCTCAGTTGAATTTTTTATAGTGCCCCATGTATTTGTCACTAAAGGATGAAGAAACAAAATTGTTCTAAAAGCAAAATTACTATAGTATTATCATATTTATAATTGCCCTTTTAATTCAGAAACATCATAGTACAGTTTATCTATCAATCCATTTGAAGTTTCAGAGATTATGACAAGGGAACTGAAGAGTGGTAAAGAAGCTTCTCACCCCCAAGTCACAATAAAAAATCTCAGAGGGTGAAGGGGAATTCAGGGCAAAATATAAATGTTAGGCTTTAATAATATCAGTCTTTTCTGTTAATTTTCTACAAATAATTAAAAAACAGAGTGTAATAAAATCCAAATTTGGAAAACATCCACATTTGTGAAATAACTGTATTATGATGCAAATTCATTTACATTGAAATTCCAGGGATATGTTAACAATTATCAGCATGTTGGTAAAGAATTCTATCCTGAGAATCTCATTAGATAGTGATGCAAAGTACAGTTGTTATCATTCTGAGAACAAAGGGATCTTGAATGAGTAATCAATAGCAACTGGCAGAAAATGAGACATTAATTATGATCCTCTCTAGTGTTTCGTCTAAGACAAGATTTCATTAAATGCTTTGTGCAACCTGAATAGGTCCAAGTCATTACCAACACATTGGACAAGATATTAATTGGGAGCATGGGGGTTGGGGAAAGGCAGATATACAGGGAAACAAACTAAAAGGAAACCTAAGATGCTTCTATTCCTTCCCCTGCCCCCATCGATAAAAACACACCAACCACCACCAGCCAACTGTAATGCTGTTTTTTTTACAAGTTCCAAATCTTACAATCTCAACATAGTCTCTTGAAAATTTAATTATCATTTTCTATACTTAAAGTGTAATGCAGGTTTGAGGAGATAATGACAGTCATCCATCAAATGTGTCCTGCCAAAGCAATCAACCTAATCTCTCTATCTTAAAAAAAGGAAAAATAAACTACCCATGTACTATTAAATTACTAAAACATGGTAATCTTGGCAGTTTAAGTTTATAAATCTTCTTTAATTATCAGCAACAGAGGGAAATTTTACCATCTTAATATTCCCTTTCCACAATTTTTTCTCTCTGAACTTTTCTCCCAAATCTGGCATCAGTTAATGAAAACATATCAAAATAAAGAGATTTAGGAAAGTAGATCAGTAAAAGAAAGGTTTCTTGGAAATAAAAGAACTATGAAGAGAACAAACTAAAAGCCATTTTAATATATCCAATATTTAAATAATTGCTACTGTGCAATATAACTTTCTTTTAGGATTTTATAGGCTTCCATAAAGACAGTCCTCACTTCCAAAAATGCTATAAGGGATATCTTGAAGGAAGACTCTCCTGAGGTCAGGAGTGGGCATACTGTCTTCTTCTAAGTGAGTTTTCCTGAATGTCTGAATTTAGAAACATCCTTGTTAAATAGGAAAGTCATCTGCAAAACTACTCTCTGAAAGTCATCTGCAAAACTACCAGGAAGCCTTTGAGCTGTTTTTGTGAATACAAAAAAGCTATGTGAGGTGCTAACCAGCATTAGAACAGGAGATAAGTGTCATTTTGCTTTTGTTTTTGTGGAAATGGTGTTAAATAGTCTTCTAAGATTTTTAGCAGACAGATGAGGTTCTAACACTTTGAAGCCACTCCCTTTTCCTTTAATGCTAGCTTTTACATCCAGTAAATGAGTACCTCTTCTTCCCAATCCCTTGCATTTTCATGAATACAATTAAGAGCAACACAAAACCCAATATAAAGCAAGTATTAGGTACATAATTAGGCATGAGTTACTTTTCAAACTGAAACATTTTATACAAGACACCTTTAAAAAATTAATCATTTTATTTTTGGAATTCTCAAATGTAAACAAAAGTAGGAAAAAAAGTACAATGAACTTTCATGTACTTTTTATCCAGCTTCAACAACTCAACATTCTACTGTTTCTCCTTCATTTATTCTGTCATCTTTCAGCTCTTCTTATATCCTCCAAAATCGACAACAATCCCTTATTATCATGGAATATCCAGTCTATGGTCACCCTTGTTTTCACTTTTTATTGAGATGGTGTCTATTCCCTAGCCATTACTTAATAGACTCTTTCTCCTGAAATGAATTTGCAAAAGAATAAAGTAACTATTTGAAACAATGTTTACAAAGAGCACTAAGAACCACCAAAAGTATAATTAGCAAGTTTTCTTGAAAGAACAGAAACAGAAACAATTAAGTTTTTTCCCCTGCCAAGTCCCCTGCATAATATAACTCTCTCTGGCCTTTTAACAGAAGCAGGGGATTAAAATTGCCTACTGTCTGATACTTCAAGATGAGACTTTCTTTCCACAAAACAATTTATTTTACCTAAGTTCCAAACAACTCACAAATCCCAGAAGCTCATTCTGCAGGCAGCTGATGGTTTATTCCTCTTGTTAAGGCACTTTTTCCTGGATCACAGGATTCAGATTTTCTGAATGCCTACTGTGTGCCAACCATTGTACATGGCCCTTTCATATGCTACTTCATGAGTGATCATCTCTTGGATAGTTTCAACACTGATCCAATATAAAACTTTTATGTCTTCTTAATATTCCTGAATATAATAATCCTCTAATCATCGTTGAATAATTTATTCCCAAAAGGATACTGTTAGTACTGGGAACCACATGACTTCTGAAATTTTTAATTATAATATTCAACTCTGAGATAGGCTATTCTTACAGCCTCACTCCCCTCTTATTACTTAATGCACTCGTTCTTCTGTCTCAATACATCCAGTATCTAGATCTTTTCAGTTCCAGTCTCAAAAGTTTAATCACGGCTTCATTTCCTTTTTCTGAAGACTAGACCATAGAGTCTACTACTATAACCATTATCTCATCACTCACTACCTTCACTTTCCTATCCTTACCTCACTTTTCAGCTATGAAACCTTGGATAAATTGTATAACCCCGGATGGTTCAGGTTCCTCAGTTGTGAAATAGGAGCAGTAATAGTAACAGCAACACCAGCAGCAACAGCAGTAACACTTTTTTCATAAGAGCATTATTACAAGGGCCAAATGAAATGTCTGTAAGGTGCTTAGCACAATGCCTGGCACTAGTAAGTGTCTGATGCATGCTACCCTTATGCGTTATCATTATTATCATTATCATATTTAATTGGCCTGCAAACCTGATCACCATATCAATTCAAATATTTGCTAATTGTACTTCTACATTGAGTCTGCTGAGTACTATTGGAATAAAGGTTAAAACACATATAAAACCATACAGGTTATTGTCAGAAGCAATTTCTGGTCACCAAGCTCAGAAGTATCAGCAGCAACTATTGGAAAGCCTTGTATTTGTCACAAGAGAGTTCACAAAATTGGAGGAACATTTTAAGGTCATTTATTTTAAACAACAGATCTTCTAATCTCTCTATTATACAAATCCTGTTAAAGTGCATGTCTAGCTTCTGCCTGAATACATCCAGTGGGAGGAAAGTCCTATCTACGAAGGTTCCATCTTATCCACTCTGAGAACATTCTTTGTATTAAGTTAAAATCAGGATGTTTAACTTTTTCCCTACTGTTGAAAGTTGTAACCTTAACAGTTACAGAACAAAACAAATTATGCTTCCAATATTTGAGGGTGTTTTCTGTATTACTGGAGTCCTCCCTCCTTAAAACTAGCACTCAGTCCTTCAATCATTCTCCATATGCTAGAGTTACAAGTTACTTTACTATTTGTGAGCATTTCTCTGAATGAATTTTGGTTTACTTACGCCTTTTTTCAAATAAATTTGCATAATGGTATACAATATCAACTTTTGTCCTAAATTTTATGTTTCCCTAAAACAGGCCATAATTCTGCTTAAGGTCCCTACTATTAGGTTTACTGTTATGTAAAGAAATATCCAAACTGCTCTTTAAAACAACTAGCTTTAATTAATTCTCTTGGGTAAACAGCAGGCCAGTACATGACTATCTACATATGAAAGCCCCTGATTCTCTTGTCTGAAACACATATCTGCATAGGAAAATATAATAGTTCGATGGAAATTTATGCATTATCTAGAGTATGGTCAGTCTGTAAAGAGCCAGACAGAAAACATTCAAACTCTGTAGGGGAATACTGTCTCTGTTGCAACTACTCAACTCCACCTTTGTAGCAAGAAAGGAGCCATAGGCAATATATAAACAAATGAGCAACTCTATGTTCTAATAAAACCATTTACAAAAAAAGAGTAAAGAGGTAGGGAGGGGATATTTAGTTGGTAGCCACAGTCTACTGATCACTGGTCTAGAGCACATCTTTCCAGGTACCTAAGTCTTAATATATGGGAACTGGCCTATAAAATGTAAAACACAATGTATACATTATATGATGGGATACGGATTTCTGTAATTAGTCCTATAAAATCAGTGCAAAAATCTTATTATTTGATTAAAAGTAGGTTTGAAATAAAGCAAATAATCTCCAACACTACTTAAGACATTTATTTTAAATTTACAGAACTCTGTATGTAAAAGTAACATCTCAAACCAAACTATATCTAGATATTAAAAAATTAGGGTTACTGAAATAATTTGAAATACATTCAAAGTTCTGTCTTAGCAACTTAAAAACTTAAAAAGTAAAAGCATTGATGGCTATAGGCCCTGACTGGTGTGGCTCAGTGGATTGAGTGCTGGCCTGTGAATCAAAGGGTCACTGGTTTGATTCCCAGTCAGGACACATACTTGGGTTGCAGACCAAGTCCCCAGTAGGGGGCACACGAGATGCAACCACACACTGATGTTTCTCTCCTTCTCTCCCTCCCTTCCCTTCTCTCAAAAGATTAAAAAAAAAGCATTGATGGCTACAGGATATACCATCCTTGGCTTATTGAACATTTTAAGCTGAGGAATGAAACTTGCAGAAGCAGGAAGCTGACTCCAATCGCTCCCCGCTCCCAAATCCTTCTTCCCTGAAACAGGCTATAACATCTTCAATGTGAGAGATCCTCTTTCTATATCTGGAGGAAACAAGCATCTTTATCTCCAAAGACAAAGGGATGCCAAGAGAAATCCTAACCAACAGGCCTTGCAAAGCTTCCCCCAAATTACTACAATTACCTCATCCTTGTTAATGTATCATAATTCTCCCAACTATGTCCAATCTTCATCAAACCTAGCCCAAAAGTAAATAGGCCTTTTATTTCAGTTCCTTATGAAGATCCTGTGCCATGTAAAACTTTTATTAAATAAATCTGTATGCTTTTTTATTGATCTGTTTTTGTAGGTTTTTGAGACCTAGCCAGGGAATGAAACAGGGTTGAGGAAAACTTTCCTCTCCTATAGCAGCACAGCTTTCTTATATTCTTATAAGAAGGCTGGATAATTATTCCATCGATCTCATCCCTTCGTCTTTCTCTATATATGAGGGGGACCCAAAAACCCAGGGAAGTTATTTATAAAAAATTGTATTTATTCTTACATTTGTAAACTTCAGTCACCTTCCAAGTACTCCTCACTTGACATAATACACCTATAAAGACATTTTTTCCACTGCACAAGACAGGTTTTGAACTCATCAATTCTTGTGCCTTTTACTTCTTCTGCCATTTTTTTGTTTCACCTCTTCTACATCGGTGGAATTTCCCTTTGAGGACTTTTTTCACCAGGGAAAAAAAAGTCACTGGGGTCAAGCCCTGATCAGGTGAACAGGGAGGGTGGAACATGGAGGTTATGCTGGTTTTGGTCAAAAAACTGCTGAACACTGAAGAGTGGTGTGGGCAGGTGGGTTCGTAAATCACCCATCATGAAATGGGCAAATGCCTTGGAAGAGTCTTCAAAAGATTAACTGAAGCCAATCACAGCCTCTCACAACAATGCCAGCTGGTACACTGATACAGATGGGTTCCCAGAACACTTACCTAGTAGGGAAAACCTGTACTACAAGGGGCCTGCTCTCCAGAACATATTTATAATTTTTTGGGTCCCCTTGTATACTGTTGGAAATCACCCCATTAAGTAACACAGTTCAAACTCTAAAACTGTCAGCTCTCGCTGGCTAAGGAAATTTCTTCTCTTAGGAGAGAAGCCTTGTTGGATGAAAGTGTGTGCAGGGGGGGAAGTGGAGGAAAGAAGGAAAGGAAAGAAAGGAGGAGGGAGGGAGGAAAGAAGAAAAGAAATAAGAATCGAAAGAAAAGAAAAAAGAAGTATCAATACCACAGTACTGTAATAGAACTTAAAATGTAATAGAAGTTAAAGCTGGCACTCTGTTCCGGACCTCTGATAACTCCCAGCTGGCCCCCAGGCTCCAGACGACCACCTGTTAAGTAGTTGACTCTCTGTCTTGGACTCAGTTAATCTCTTACTATCTCTTTGTCCCGGGCCCTGGGACAATTTACACCCTCTGCTTCTGTGTCCTTGGCTCCCACTCTCCTGCTCCCTGCTTGTGCCGCATGACCCCTCCTCTCCCCACTTTGTTACAAAGGTATTTAACCACCCGCCTGACCCCTCCTCAGCGCCCAGAATTTGGAGACTGTCTCCTCTGGGTCTGCATGTGTTAATAAAGCGCTCACTCCGTTGACCCCACATCATGTCAGAGTCCGTTTTTCCGCAACAGTACCTTTTATGTAGCAGCTTATAATCATGCTAGGAACTAGTGATTCTGTTCTTGAAATGACCAAAGAATTACAAGTTTAAAAGGGACTGGAACTTCCAGTCGAGAAGGAGGCATAGGCAGACATAGCTCACCTCTTCACATACCCACATCAAAATTACAACTTAAATATAGAACAACCATCACTCAGAACCCTCAGATATTGAGTTAAATGGAAGAGACAACTATAGAACTAAAGAAACCACATCCATCCAGACTGGTAGGACAGGTGGAGATGCTGATGGGGCTGGTCCTTCACCCACATGTGGTGAATAAAAATTTGGGAAGGATATCTTGGGAGTGCGGAGACCCAGTCCCATACCAGGCCCCCAGCCCAGGGTTCCAGTGCCAGGAAGATAAGTCCCCCAAACTTCTGGCTACAAAAATCAGTGGGGATTGAGTTGGTGGAAGAAATTGCTGAACCCTAAGCAATTTCTCTTAAAGAACCCACATATGGACTCACCTAATCAAACTCACTCCCTCTGGGTTCCAACAGTGGGGTAGCAGCTTGAAAGGCACCAGTGGTAGGCATACAGGGAAAAACTGGAGTGTCTGGCATCAAGGCAAGCAGAGGACATTGACCCTTTTCTGAACCTTCCTCTCACAGAGCCAGTAAGCTGGTACCATATCTGAGACTAAATCAACCTGACTAACACTGACTCACCTTAGAGAGCTCCAGAAACTCCTCCCCACCTAACTTATGGGCCCACCCAAGCTGCATTTCCATATGAATAGCTGATCTCAGCTCTGCTTCACAACCTCCTAAATCCTCTCAAGCATGCAAAAGCTGGTCTCAGTGAGCCCCAGGCCTGGCACTAGCAGCAGCCAGCCTAGATTCAAAACTTGGCTTCATCTGGGAATCTCCAAGCCCAGCACAAGTAGTAGCCATCTCAGATAGCTCTACAGCTCATTTAGGGTGGCCCTGGGCAGAACACAGGTGGGTGTTCACTTTTGCCTGCACCACTTGGGAAAGCCTAGGGCCAGGATATCAAGCAGAAAGCAACAGACCATGTTGGAGCACCACCACCCTGCCCCTGCACAGGTGATCTGCCACAGAGGGTGGAGGGTCGTGGTAAGTGGCCACCGACAATTCTTGCAACTGACTGGCCTGGGTAAATCCCTCCCACTGATCTGCCAACAGCAACCAAAGTTTAACCATAAGAGGAGGGTGTATCCAGCCCACATGAAGGGTACACCTTGAGTACCCAACTTGGGTGACAGGGGAGGCTGTGCCACTGGACCCTACAGGATACCTACTATATTATGCCACAATACCAAGACATGGAGTCAAAGCAGCTCTACCTAATGCGCAAAAACAAACACAGGGAGGCTGCCAAAATGAGGAGACAAAGAAACATGGCCCAAATTAAAAACACATCTAAAACAAAATGAGCTAAACAAAATGGAGATAAGCAATCTATCAGGTGCAGAGTTCAAAACACTAGTTATAAGGAAGCTCAAGGAACTTAGTGAGGACCTCAATAGCATAAAAAAGATCTGGTCAGAAATGAAAGATACACTAATTGAAATAAAGAACAATTTACAGGGAAACAACAGTAGAATGGATGAAGCCGAGGGTCAAATTGATGATTTGAAGCACAAGGAAGAAAAAACTACTAATCAGAACAACAAGAAGAGAAAAGAATTTTTAAAAATGAGGATAGTATAAGCAGCCTCTGGGACAACTTCAACTAATTAAACATTTGAATCACAGGGGTGCCAGAAGGAGAAGAGAAAGAGCAAGAAATTGGAAATACATTTGAAAAAATAGTGAAGGAAAACTTCCCTAATCTGGTGAAGTAAATGCTCATGCAAACCCAGGAAACACAGAAAGTCTCAAACAAGATGGATGCAAAGAAGCCCACTCCAAGACACACTGTAATTAAAATGCCAAAGGTTAAAGATAAAGAGAGAATCTTAAAAGTAGCAGACAGAAGAAGTTAGTTACTTACAGGAGAGTTTCCATAAGACTGTCAGCTGATTTCTCAAAAGAAATTTTGCAGGCAGGAAGGGATTAGCAAGAAATATTCAAAGTCACGAAAAGCAGGGACCTATAGCCGAGATTGCTTTACCCAATAAAGCTATCATTTAGAATATAAGGGCTGATAAAGAACTTCCCAGACAAGAAAATACTAAAGGAGTTCATCATTATCAAACATTATTATGTGAGATGTTAAAGGGACTTATTTAAGAAAAAGAAGATCAAAACTAGGAACAATAAAATGACAAATATATATATATATATATATATATATATATATATATAAACAATTGAATCTAAAAGACAAACTAAGCAAACAAGAAGAACAGAGACAGAATCACAGATACGGAGAGCAATTTAATGGCTGTCATATGGGAGGAAGGTGTGGGGGAATGGGTGAAGAGGTGAGGGGATTAATAAGTACAAATAGGTAGCCACAGAATAGCCATGGGTATTAGGAAATGGAGTAGCCAAAGAACTTACACACATGACCCATGGACATGAACAATGGGTAGAGGGATTGCCTGAGGGAGTCGGGGGTGCTGGGTGGAAGGGATAAAGGGGGAACAATCAGGACAGCTGTAATGGCATAATTAATAAAATTATGCTATTAATCACCCCAAATATGAATAAATAAATAAAAGGGACTGGAAGTAAGTTTATCCATTGCACTTAAATCTCCTGTCCTGAAGAGAAAAGCTGTAGAAGTCTTAGGTAACCTTATAATAGAGTTGTAGGAGTTCTTCTATATCCTGGATATGGGTCCTTTGTCAGATATGTTCTATAAATACTGACTCCCAAGACTGTGGTTTGTCTTTATTTTTTTTTCCAAGTGCATGCCTTTTGATAAGCAGGAATCTTTAATTTTGATGACTTCTAATTTACTATTTTTTTCTTTTAGGGCTATTTCTTTCTGTATTCTGTGTAAGAAACCTTTGCTTACCCCAAACTGAGAAGATATTTTCCTATCTTTTCTTCTTAAATCTTTTCAGTTTTACATTTAGGTCTAAAGCAATCTGAATAATTTTTGTATTTAGTGTGAGAAAAGGAGTGATGTTCATATTTGTTCACATGAATATCCACCTGTTACTGCATCTTTTGTTCAAAAATCTTTCCTTTACCCATTGGACTACTTCAGCAAACACTGCTGAAAATCAAATTAACTATGTGTGGAATGTAAGTGACTTCATCTTAAAGCTAATCCATATCTTGACATCTGGGTGAATCTAAACCTTTAACCCACCCACCCTGGCACTCTGAAATTTGTACAGATGCATTCTGGGCTGATCACAGGACTCCCATTAGGTCTCTCTTGAGGAAGACCAGATCTCTTAACCATGGCACCAGAGCCTCCCATACCTGGTTCTTTTGATCATCCACACATTTTCACTGCTTAGGAGATATAAGCACTTGGACTAGGGGGTGAAGGGTACAAGGATCCATTTGTCTTGTTTGCCACCTTACAATGCTTTCTGTATGTAAGTAATAAAACTCTTATTAAAACTCTTCAATCCGACAAACTAGACTTGTCTGCCTCGTTCCTCACATGCTAGTACTGTGCTGCTTAATTACTCTAGCTTTATACTAGGTCTTAATTTATATTAGTCAGGTAGCATAAATTCTCCAACTTTGCTCTTCACTTTTCAAGACTGCTTTGGGTATTCTAGGTCCTTTTTATTTCCTAAATAAATAAATAAATAAATAAATAAATAAATAAAATATCAGCATGTGAATTCCTACACGCACACACCCGCGGTATGGTTATACTTGGAACTGTATTTAACATACACAGATCAATTTGGGAAGAATTAACATTTTAAGAATACTGTCTTCCTGTTCATAAACATGATACATTTCTGCATTTGCTGATGTCTTCTAAAATTTTCTCTAAGCAATGTTTAGTAGTTTTCAGCATTGAGATCTTGCATGTCTTTTTGTTAAAATTTATTTCTAAGTATTTTAAGCTTTTTTAGATCTACTATAAATGGCATTTTTCACTTTTTAAAAAATTAAGCTTTTTTTTACACACAATAAAATGTTCACAACTTGAAGTGTACTACTCAATCAATTCTGAATGAGTGTCAAGATACAAGACATTTCTATCACCTCAAAGATAGAGGTGATAGAATCACCTTCACAATAGAATCCTCTTCTCACTGGCAACCACTGATTTGAATTTTATCAACACATGACAGTCTTCCTTATTATAGACGTTTATATGAACGGAGTCACACAGTATTTTTGAGATCTGTCCTCTTTCACTCAGCATAATGTTACTGATATAATTAAATCATTCCATTTTATTGCTGAATACATTCAATGTTTGAACATAATATAGGTCATTTATCCACTCTCCTGTTGATGAATACCTTAGTTGTATTCATCAACTAAGATGAAGATGAATACCTTCAGTTTTAGGCTATAATGAATAAAGCTGCTACAAACAGCTTTGATTAAAGCTTTTTGTGAACAATGTTTAAACTTTTCTTGGATAAGTACCTGGGAGTAAAACTGCTGAATCATGGGGTGCATGCATATTTAATTTTATAAGAAACTGACCAACAGTTTTCTTAGGTCAATATTCCATTTTACAGTCCCACTAGCAATGTGTCATCTTTTTATTTTAGCTATTCTGGTAGGTACATACTGGTATGTCACGGTGATCTTAATTTTCATGTGCGTGATAGCTAATAATGTGGAGCTTATTTTTATATGTGGATTGCTCATTTGTGTATCTTCTTTTGTGAAGTTCTACTCAAGAGTTTTGCCCATTTAAAAAACCAGGTTGCTTCTTTTTCATTATTTAGCTGTCAGGGATCATTATGTAAGTCCTTTGTCTTATACATATGTGTTGCAAATACCTTCTCCTGCATTGTGGTTTCTCTTTCTGTTTTCCTTTTGTTTGTTTATTTGTTTGAGACAGGGGGGAGGGAAGAAAAAAGAGAGAGAGAGAAACATCAATGTGTGGTTGACCTTCACACGCCCTGTACATGGGAGCTGGCCCACAAACCAGGCACGTGTC
Organism: Carollia perspicillata; assembly: GCA_004027735.1. NCBI lineage: Eukaryota > Metazoa > Chordata > Mammalia > Chiroptera > Phyllostomidae > Carollia > Carollia perspicillata. The sequence continues at coordinate 78,150 of PVKM010000016.1, forward strand.
CTGATTGGGAATCAAACCGGTAACCCTTTGGTTTTCAGGCTGGTGTTCTGAGCCACACCAGTCATGGCTCTTTTTGTTTTCTTGACAGTCTTTTTTGATGAACACAAGTTTTAAATTTTAAGTTCAACTTATCAAGTTTCCTTTTATGTTTTATGCTTTCTATGTCCTAAGACATTTTTATTTATCCTGAAGTGACAAAAATAGTCACCTATTTTCCCCCTAGCAACTTTATTATTTTAGTTTTCATTTTAAGTACATGATTTATCTCAAATTTATGTGTGGGTATGGTGTAAGGTATGACTGAGTTTTTTTTTTTTAAATATTGATACACAGTTGTTTCAGCACCATAGATTAAAGAAGTGTTTCCTTTCTCATTAAATTGCTGGTGCTCTTATCAAACATCATTTACTGTATGTGTGGATCCCTTTATGGACTCTATTCTGTTCCACAATCTATTTGTCAATCTTTATAGGAATACCACACAGTCTTGATTTGTACTGCCTTGTAGTAAATCTTGAAGTCAACTAAAATAAGTTCTTTCCCCTTTTTAAAATTATTTCAGTTCTTAATCTTGTGCCTTTTCAAATAAACTTTTAAACAACCCTGTCAATGTCTGTAAGAATCTGATGGAATTATAACTGGGACTGCATTAAATCTATAGCCCGATAGAACTAAGACCTAAATGATTTAGAATCTTCCACTTCATGAACACTGCATATCTCTCTATTTAGATCTTAATTTCTCCCAGCATTACAGTAGTCCTCCCTTACTTGTGGTTTTACTTTCTGCAGTTTCAGTTATCCATGGTCAACCACAGTCCAAAAAATGTTAAATGGAAAATTCCAGAAATAAACAATTCACAAATTTTAGATTGTGTTCTGTTCTGAGTAGCATAATGGAATCTCATGCTGATCATAAAGCAACCATAAAGTTTCTTGTTATATATCATCAGAAGGTCAACAGTAGCCTAACACTATGTCACAATGCCTACTGTCAATCATTTCACTTCATCTCATCACATAGGCATTCTATCATCTCATATAAAGAGAAGAATTGAATACAATATGGTAAGATACATTACTCCCCTTTTATCTGCAGGAAATATGTTCCAAGAGCCTCAGGGGTTCCAAGAGCCCCAGTAAGTGCCCAAAATAGTAGATAATACCAAACCCTTTATAAATTATGTTTTTACCTTTCCACTTAAAGAAAGCATTTTATAGCTTCTTTTTGGCATATCTAGAATGTTGGTATCACTATTCTTACCTGTTGGTGCCATTAGTGCATAAAATAAGGATTACTTTAACAAAGTCTGGTAAACAAAAGGACTAGTAAGTAAAAAATGGGTGGGTAGCATAAACGGTAGAGATGCACTGGACAAAGGGATGATTCACATCCTGGGTGGGGCAGAGCAGGTCAGCACAGGATTTCACCATGCTACTCAGAATGGCACACAACTTAAAATTTGTTAATTGTTTATTTTTCTTATTTTCCATTTATTATTTTCAGATCATAGTTGACCAAGGTAACTGAAGCCACAAAAAGCAAAATCATGGATGGCAGGTTGGGGGGCAGTTGGAGTAGCGGGGAAACTACTATATTTTGAGAGAGAGAAGAACCACATTCACATAACTTTTACTATAGTATATTACTGTAATTATTCCATTTTACTACTATTGTTGTTAATCTCTTACTGTGCCTAATTTACCAATGAAACAGTATCGAAAGTATGTGTGTATAGGAAAAAACAATATATATAACGTTTAGTACTATCTGTGGTTTCAGGCATCCAATGGATGTCTTACAATATATTCCCAGCTAGTAATGGGGAGACTACTATATTTTATCTTCTAATTTTTTATTAAATTTGTACCTCAATATTTTGTTTTTGACTATAAATGGTATGATTTTGTTAATTTCATTTTATAATCATTTATTGCTAGTGTATAGAGATACAGTTGGGAGTTTTTAGATTGGCTTTGTATCCTGTAACATGGCTAAAAGTATTTATTAGTTTCAAAGTTTTTTTAAAAAAATAATTCCTTAGGATTTTCCATGTACGCAAACATGTCTTCTGTAAATTCAACTTAATTTATTCCTTTCCAATTTTTATGCCTTCTTTTTCTTGCCTTATTACACTGGCCATGACATAAAACTCAGGTGATAAGAATGGAAATTCTCACCTTCTTTCTGACATTAGGGGGAAAACTATTATTCTTTCAACATTAAGTAAACTTTTAGCTATTGATCTTCCATGAATGTCTTTTATCAAGCTAAGGAAGCTGTTTCCTGTTCTTAGTTTGTTGACTGGTTTTATCATCATGAGGATTTGAATTTGTCAAATATCTTTTCTATGGAAGAATTCATATTGTTTTTCTTCTTAATTCTATTAATGTGGTAAATGGATTGATTTTCTAATGTTAAGCCAAACTTTCATTTCTGGTACAAACTGGATGTGGTTTGAGGATTAGGTTGTTGCTCCTCTCATAAAATGGGCCATAAAGTGTTCCCTCCTCCTACAAAAATAGTTTGTATATGATTGTTATTTTTTTCCTAAGCATTTGAAAGAATTCACCAATGAAACCATATGACCCTCGAGTTTTCTTTGTGTGAAAGTCTGTGAGATAAATTTACTTTCATTGATGAATAAAGGACTATTCAGACTTTCTGTTCTTGTTCCCTGTTCCCTTGTTCCCTGTTGGTAAACATTTTTCTTGTTCCCTGTTGGTAAACATTTTTCAAGAAATTTGTTGATTTCACTTACGTTGTCAAATGTACTGAATTACACAATATTTCCTTATTATCTTTTTAATGTATATACAATTTATAGTGCTCTACTTCTCTTCCATTACGGTATTGGTAATTTGTGTTGTTTTTTCCCTCATCCCTCTCCTCTTTGGTTTTAATCAATCTAGTTAGGAGTTATTAATTTTAAGGGCCTTTTCAAACAATCAAATTTTGGCTTCATTAGTTTTTCCTATTTTTGTATAATATTACATTGATTTCTGCTTTTATTTTTATTATTTCCTCCTCTCTACTTCCTTTGTGTTTCTTTTTTCTAACTTCTTAGGGGAGAACTTCAGATCATGCACTGTAGAAGTTCTTTTCAAATACAAACATTTAAAGCTTTACCTTTTCTTCTGGGCACTGCCTCAGCTGCACCAACAAATTTTGTTATATATTTTATTATAATTCAGTTAAAATTATCTTCTAAATTCCCCTGTGATTTCTTTTTAGAACTATGGGTCACTTAGACATGGGTTTTTAAATTTCCAAATTTTGGGTGTTACAAGCATCTTAATGACTTCTCATTTACTTTTTTGTGATTTCAAAACTTTTCAATATATTGGCACTAGTTTTACAATACACTGACATGTTACATTCAACTGCCCTTTAGAAGAATTTACATTCTTCAGTTGTTGGGAATAGAGTTCTATCAATTAGATCAAGGTAGTTGACAGTTCATTTAGTTCTACATCTTTACTAAGTTTTTGTCTAGTTATTCTGTCAATTGCTGAGAGAGTTATTCAAATCTTTATAATTGTGGATTTATTTCTCTCTTTAAGTCTATCAACTTTTATTTTTATTTTTAAGCTGTTATTAGGTATTTACACATTTAGTATTATTCTATCTTCTTGATTTATATTGACTCATCATTTCATCATTATCAAATGTCTGCATAAGAGACTGACTGTAATAGAAAAAGAGGATGGTAAACAAGCAAATGGTGTGGGTAAATTTCCAAATAACTAAGTGTTAACTGAGTTTTTAAAATTAACTGTCATTTTCTCAAGGGTATACTATCCGAATTCTGATGAAACTTAAATCTGTTAGAAAAAAACCCAAGATCCTTCCTCTTCCAGGTTTGAATACTTTGAGAAAAACATATGCAAACTACTTAAACACTTAAAGAGGTCTCAATGAGATGCTGTTGTAATGATAAAAGGAGTTTTCACCTCATGATGGCAATTTTTAAAGTATTATACCTATTGTTAATAAAGATGTTGGCTTCTGTGCTCTGTGTTGAATCAGTTCAAAAAAAAAATTCAATTGCAGAATGATATATCAGTGTTTCCAGTAATACTGCTACACCAGTTTCCTTTTAATGGCTCATCAGTTATGTGATTGCTGTGAAGGTAATATGAGGAGACTCATTTAGCAACATATTATTACATCATCTTCACATGAAGTAAGGCCCATCAGGCATTATTAAATTAGTCTGAATTTTGCAGTATGTCAGCAGCATTTTATGTACATTAATAGCAGAGTTAATGTCCCTTGGAGGGATTCTGTTAAAAAAATGGTTGCAAAGTGATTTTTGGATATAATTTTTTAGTCGCTATTTATATTTCCTTGTATCATCATTGTGTGGTTAAGATTTTTATGTCACTTGTGAAAAGTTGAGACAAAATGGTAGCAGCCAATTAGTAGTTTCAGTGTGTATTTTTCTTCTTTGGCCCATTATAGTAAATATCATTTGGAATACTGGTATTTCTTTGAATGGAAGTGATACATCTCTTTTAACTCTTGAATTTCCTGAGCTTGCTTACTGCTTAGGCTTCAAATCAGCTGGTGCCATCCATCACAGTTTCTCCTATATGCTGCAGTATAGTCAGAGCCAAGTGATAATAATACATAGCAAAGCCATTGTTTCTTTCACAGTGAGGAATCCCTTTACTTGTTTTAAGAGTCCTCCCTGTCTTCAATGAGGCCATGTGTCCTTGCTGCAGTATAATTCTCATTCCTTTGTGCTGAATTTTGGGCTTAATTGGGGTGCATGGATTGCTTTTATAAATTCTTCATACGTTTAAATCTTGTATACAGCAATATTATTTTGTATTTCATACATTCTAGTAATCTTATTTTTTTCTTTTCCACAGGCCTGCCTAATTTCTGCAACATGTTATAAACAATTGTTAAACAGTAATCTTATACTTTCTTCTTTTTTCATACTCCATATAGAGGAACCAGCTTTCTCAAAGCATAATCTCCAGTCCATGTGAATTAGATCACCTGGGGCACTTGTTAAAAACAAATTCCCAGGCCTTCCTTGACCAAACATGTTAAAATGGAAGGACAGTAAGGTGAAAGACTAAAAATCTGAGGGATTCTTATGGTGAAGCATAGTTACTTCATTGTTAAAAATATCAAACAAGAGTTTAGAAGGTTTACCACTTACTAGGTGTATGGCCTTAAGTAAATTACTTAATACCTCAGAAGAATACTATTTTACTTATCTGTAAAATGGGTATTGTTAAATTATTAAATGTGTTCATATTACAGGATCTTTTAGTGCTTAATAAATGGTAATAAACTGTTATTACAGCACTATGCATGTACACTTAAAATAAATGTTTTTTTAAATATGAGAATTAAATCTGGTATAAATATACATTAATCCTTGGCAAAAACTTAAGAGTCATCTTAGCAAAATTGATGAATTATATAATAGAGCTTACCATTGATTTTAACTAAATAGCAATATCTTTGCCAAGAAAATATTAGAAAGTGAAAACTTGTTAATATAGGCATTAACTATGATTTATTAGAAGCAGCTGTGGTTTTAAAGAGCTCACAGTAGTTTTTTCTCAAGTTTAGCAGTAGTGTGAATGTTAGACCAGTGGCTCTCAAACTTTTTAGTTTATTAAAAATAACACGAAGAGCTCCAGTAGCTTTTGTTTTCGTTCATTATATGAACTAAAAACTTTGAAAAGTACTCATTTTATACAATGTTTTCACAAGTACATGGAAGTTCAATCTTCAGAGACCTACAAAGTATAGACAGTACAGACCTACAAAAATGCTAATTATATTTTTCGAATGAGGAAATCAATGCAGAGATGGGATTTAATGTTAAATGACTTTTCTTATAACCAGAGATTCCAACTTGTAGAGAAGGGATTTGAATCTAGATCTTCTGACTCTGAATGGCAGAATGATGGGATATTACTAAATGGAGTAGTATTGTTAGTATGACAGTGAAAACTGGCTCACATGCCCATGTGTGAAATTAGGGTGAGTCAGGGTGCAGGCAGCAAAAAATAAATTTACTATATCCTGCCTGTCTATTCTTTTTGGTTTGATTCTGATGGAAATCTGCAGTGAACTGACTTCAGGATTCTCAGTCTAAAGATATGGGGGGAAAGGCAGAGAAGATGACCATCACTAAATAAGCAACATACTAGGGAATGCAGAAAAACTGAAATAAAGTTTCCAAGTAAAGAGACCATTGAAAGCTAAAAATTTTATTAGATGTAGGACTCAAATAACAATATTTCCAACATTAATAAGTTCAACATTACTGGATATTCAAGCTATACAAAGCAACTGTATGCTCTGCATATAATGCAATAGCAACTGTTTTTTTTATGAGGAAATATGCAAAAATATTTTAGAAAATGATGAGTATTTTGGAAAGCGGTAAGAAGATAACTGCTACTCTGCTTCCAGTTAAAATGAATGTTAGTTTTATTTTTTTTTAAATCCTGAACCCGAGGATATATTTACTGATTTTTGATAGCGAGGAAGGGGAAGGGGGAGAGAGAGGCACATCGATAAATTGCCTTCCACATGTGCCCCCGCTGAGGATTGAACATGCATCCTAGGTGTGTGTCCTGAACAGGAATCAAACCCACAATCTTTTGATGTACGAGATGATGCTCCAATCAACTAAGTCACCCAGCCAAGATGAATGTTAATTTTTAAAATCTGTAATGATAAAGAGTGGTGAACTGCAAAAGGGAAACCATTTTAAGCAGAGGGAGAACAAGTAAATATGTTTAATTGCTAAAAACCCAACACAGTCACAAATTAAAGGCAAAAATAATGGTTAAATTGAATAAATGTCTACCTCCTCTATCAGAGCCTTTATGTGTTAAAAAATTATCTCCACTTTTATAATTTTTTTAAACTTACTTGACAGCCTGGTAATCCAGTGTCTCTGCTGTATAGGGAAAATGAGCCTCTCTCTGACGTTTTTCCTATGAAAGAAAGAAAATAACTTTATATAAAAACCCTCATTTGTTGACAGAATTCAGCTTCTAGACCATTCACAGTAATTATACTGGGGCTTGGAAGTATAGAGAAAATTAGAACAAAGAAGAAAAAAATCCAATAAATAAAAATTTAAAAGTTTATTTATCATTCTAGCCAGTATAACAGTTAGATTCTGACTTACTACATATAATAGCATGTATTTTATTAAATGCTTTCTTTTTCATCAAGAAACATTAAAAAATAGCCAAAAGAATGGATATCTATATAGCCAACAGTATTATACATGTACCCCCACTAGTGAGAATTATGGTTTCCCATATTTGATTCAGAACAAATTCATTATCATAGAGTTGGTGTATAATTACATTTTGAAACTTTTACTGTATATATTCATTTAAACAACATACATTACTGTTTATATTTAATACATTTAAACAGATAAAATGGGATGTTACTAAATGGAGTATCTATCCTTTGAAATTTGCATTTCACGCAATATTGTGTTTTTGAGATATACATTCATTCATTTTTATGGTTATAAAATGTCCCCTTATGCACATAAAATCACAATTGATGTATGCCCCTACTGAAAAATAGTTAGATTGTTTCTACTTTTTTGTTATCATGAAGAATGCTGAAACAAATATCCTTGCACAAGTCTTGTACACACACATAAGAGCTTCTCCAGAATAGACACAAAGAAAAGGAACTGCTGGTTAAAAGGATGTAGACTTTCAACTGTATAGGCATTACCTCACCATTCTCTGAAGTCATCATGCCAACTTATACTCTTCCCAGAAATACATAAGAATTCCTGTTGGGACTACATCTGCAGTTCAAAAGTCAAGTGGCCAAGTATCAGCAATGGTATGGGTTAGCTTTAGAAGGAGAACACATGTCTCACAGTACTGACAACTAACAACAGTGTTCTGACTCATTTGCTTTTTAAAACACTGCAATTTCAGTATGTTAAATAAAGTGAATCTACAAATATTATATAGTCTTAAACTAAACAGTCCCTGACAAATAGACATGTTGATTAATAAGATTTCTGCAGGGATCACAGTTTGATGTTAATATCAAAGATGGTGGCACAAATAAACAATGACAATGGAAGAGCTAACTCTTTTTCTCTGTTCCAAGGTAAAAATAACAATGTAATTAAATCTGACAAGTTACCCCAAATATTTAAAGTTCTTGAGGTTATATGAACTTCATTATAGTTGTATACTATACAAGTTATTAGCTTGTGATTGTATAAAATATATAGTTTATTAATTTTAAAAACTCCACACATACACGAATGCTCAAAGCTGTCTATTGATGTGGTGCATAATTAAAAGAACTTGGGAGACATGTGGACTAATATTTAATCAATTTTATACATGCCACACAGGCCAACTCATAGAAATCTTACAACTCTAAATTTGCCACCTGTGAACCTTTAGATAAATAAAATTATTATAATAACAAAGGTAGTTATTAGAAAAAACTTTAATAATTAGGTATATAATTCTGATCTTATTAGAATTATGACAGCATATGTCTTAAGAAGCACTTACTGTGAACCTTGGTACATGGTATTATAAAGTATATTGGCATGTTATCATGCAAATGTAGGGAAAAAATTCCCATCATGGTATATATGATTTTTTAACACATTAAATAAGATCTAGAAGTGGACTTACACTGGCAAGTTCAAAGCATAAATCATAGTTTAAAATCTCTGCAACAACTCTATCATGCTATAAAAATCTCTGTTCTACTGGTTACAAAAATCATAGGTAATATTAAAGAGTGTTTTGCTACTCTCATTCAAATGGAAGGACAACGTAAATTTCACTTACAGGATGGTAAAAATAGAAATGAAAATTTTTCCCTGTCCATAGTCACTGATTAGCCTTCTACTCTTGGAGTCACTGGACTAATAGACTAAGAACTCCCAACTCTAATAGAACAGCAACACATTATTGGAAGATACATAGATATGTATATCATACCATCAGACACATGTTTTCTAAGTAAGTATCTCCTGTGCTTTAAGTAGCTAGACTTATATAATTTATATTAAGCACAGTTTTTTTTCTGACTGCAAACTGAGAGCTGCTCAAGAAATGATAGGTGATTTTGGCCAATTTGTAGAGCGTTTAAAACAAAAGTTCAGGAAAGAGTAAAATACTTAACTCCAAGAAATTATTTTACCTGGTTGTTTGTGTAAGATGCATAAACTATTTGAGGCAATAATTACTGTAACACATTTTCTCAGAATTAAAAAAAAATGAATTCATCTTGTTCCCTACCAATTACATGATGCAATAGTAAGTTCCAATTCTCCAATGCTTTCCTAATTTCCAAAAAACCCCACAAATGTTAGCTATTTACCTATAAGAGCTCTTCAAAAGATAATTTTCCCTACAATCTTTTACCTTTCTTTATGGTTGACACTGTTACAGATGTCTCCATTCATCTCCTCTGCTTAATTCCTTCACCTTCTATACTCCGGCCTTCCGCTTATCGCATCCCTCTGATAGCTGTCAGTCTGTTCCATCTGTCCAAACCTGTTTGTTTTGTTTTTCACTAATTTTTGGTCATTAGATTACACATGTAAGTGAGTGAGATCACATGGTGTTTGTCTTTCTCTGACTGGCTTATTTCACTTAGCATAACAATCTCAAGGTCCAAAAGGTAAGATTCCGTTCTTTTTAACAGCCATATAGTATTCCATTGTGTAAATATACCACAGCTTTTTCATTCACTCACATATTTTTTAAGTAGTTTTTTTACTGTATTTGTTCTATTACCATTTATCTTCTTTATAACCTCTTCCACATGCCCCATCCCCTCCCCCCACTGCAATCACCTTACTGTTGTCCATGTCCGTGAGTCCTTTTTTGCTTGATCCCTCTACCACTATTCAGGGGTCTTTTGTGGTACCATGTAAATTGTTGAAATATTTGTTCTAGTTCTGTGAGATATGCCATTGGTATCTTGATAGGAATTGTGTTGAATCTATAGATTGCTTTGGGTAGTATGGACATTTTAATGATGTTAACCCTTCCTATACATGAACACAGTATATGGTTCCTCTTATTATTTTCTTCAATTTCTTTCTTCAGTGTCTTATAATGTTCCAAAGTACAGCTCTTTTACCTTCTTAGTTAAATTTATTACTAGATATTTGATGCTTTTTAAAGCAATTCTAAATGTGATTGTTTTCTTAGTTTCCCTTTTTGATAGTTCATTACTGGCATATAAAAATGCAATAGATTTATGGATATCAATTTTGTGTCCTGTTATTTTACTGAATTCATTGGCCAATTATAGTAGTTACTTGGTGGAATCTTTGGGGCTCTCTATGTACAGTACCATGTCATGCAAATAATGACAGTTTTATTTCTTCCTTTCCAATTTGGATGCCTTTTATTTCTTCATCTTGTCTGACTGCTATGGCCAGGATGTCCGGTAATGTGTTGAACGAGAGAGGTGAAATTGAACATCTCTGTCTTGTTCCCAGTCTTAAGGGGAACACTTGTAGTTTTGTCTACTGAGTATGGTGATGGCAGTGGGTTTGTCACACATGGTCTTTATTATATTTAGGTATGTTCTATTACCACTTTGCTGAGACTTGGGGTTATTTAAAATCATAAATGGGTGCTAGATTTTATCGAATGCTTTTTCTGCATCTATTAATATGATCATGTGGTTTTCATATTTCATTTTGTTTATGTAGTATATCACATTTATTGATTTGCAAATATTGTACCAACCTTCCACTCCTGGAATAATTCCCAATTGATTACAGTGTATGATCTTTCTGATGTACTGCTATATTCAGTTTGCTAACACTTTGTTGAGGATTTTAGCATCAATGTTCATCAGGGATATTAGCCTATAATTTTCTTTTTGTGTGCTGTCTTTATCTAGCTTTGGAATTAGGATAATGCTGGCCTCATAAAATGAGCTTGGGAGTCTTCCCTTCTCTTGAATCTTTGGGAATTGTTTGAGGAGGAGAGGTGTTAGTTCTTCTTGAAAAGAATGTATATTCTTTTGCTTTGGGATGAAATGCTGTGAAGATATCAATTAAATCCATGTGTTCTAGTGTATCATTTAAGGCCACTGTTTCCTTGGTGATTTCCTCACTGGAAGATCTATCCATTGAAGTCAATGTACTATTAAAATCCTCTACTATACCTGTATTTCTGCCAATCTCTCCCTTTATGTCCACCAAGATTTACTTCACACATTTAGGTGATCCCATGTTCGGTGCTTAAATGTTTACTAGGGTTATATTCTCTTGGTGAATTGTTCCCTTTACCACTGTGTAGTGTCCTTCTTTGTCTCTTACTATAGCCTTGGTTTTAAAGTCTATTTTGTTAGATTTAAGTATTGCTACCCCAGCTTTTTTTCCCTTTCCATTTGCATGAAATATCCTTTTCTATCCATTTACTTTTGGTTTGTGTGTATCCTTTGTTCTGAGGTGGGTCTCTTGAAGACAGTGTGTGTGTGTACACACACACACACACACACACACACACACACACACACTTATATATCTTGTTTCCTATCCACTCAGCTACCCTGTGTCTTTTAATCAGAGCATTTAAGCAATTTACATTTAAAGTGGTTATTGACAGTTATGTATTATTGCCATTTATTTCTAACTATTTTCCTATGATTTCTTTCCCCTTTTTTCTTCTTCTTAAAGCAAGTTCTTTAACAGCTATTACAATACTGGTTTGGTGGTAAGAAACTCCTTTACCTTTCTCTTGCCTGGGAAGCTCTTAATTTCCCCTTCAATTTTAAATGACACCCTTTTCGGAGTGAAGTAGCCTTGGTTGTAGGTCCCTGCTTCTGGCCTGAAATGTTTCTGTTGAGAAATCAGCTGACAGTCATATGGGAGAACTCCCTTGTAAGTAACTACCTGCTTTTCTCTTGCAGCTTTTAAAATTCTTTCCTTGTCTTTAAGCTTTGCCATTTCAATTATGATGTGTCTTGGTGTGGGCATCTTTGGGTTCATCTTGTTTGGGACTCTCTGTGCTTCCTGGACTTGTGTGTCTTTATTCCATCACCAGGTTAGGGAAGTTTTCAGTCATTATTTCTTCAAATAGGTTCTCAATCCCTTATCCACTCTCTCTTCTCTTTCTGGTACCACCATGATGTGGATATTGTTGCTATTCATGTTAACCCAAAGGTCCCTTAAATCCTTATTTTTAAAAATTCTGTTTTCTTTTTGCTGCTCTGCTTGGGTGTTTTTTCCTACTTTGTCTTCCAAATTACTGTTTTGATCCTCTGCTTCATCTAACCTATTGTTTATTCCTTCCAGTGTATTATTTACTTCATATACTGCATTCTTTATTTCTGACTGGTCTTTTTTCATGCTGTTGAGTATCCTTATAATCATTACCCTAAACTCTCTACCTGATAAGTTGCTTGCCTCCATTTCATTTAGCTCTTTTTCTGGAGAATTCTCTTATTCTTTCATTTGGGGCCGGTTGTTTTTGTCTTTCCATTTTGGCTGCCTCTTGGTGTTTATTTCTATTATTTAGGTAGATCTGTAAAGACTCTAGTGGACACCTGCATCAGACACTACCTGTAACTGGCCCTGGGCAACCTGTTTGGAGCTGATAGTAATGCTCAGAGTGTGGCTCCTTCTGCTGGGCCAGGGTACATGAAGAAAGAACCAAGCTGTGTATCAAGGCCCACTTTTGCCAACAGCAGGCCCAGGGAAGGGTCAGTTAAAGTCTTAAAACTCCCAGAGATGTGTCTATGCCTGCATGCTGTCTAATAACTTAATCACTAAAGGAGCCTCCAGCTGTGCTTAAGCTCCACGGGGTGGGGTGAGAGGGATTCATTTGGGTGGGGCTATTGCTTCCCCCTAGGCTGATGCCACATGGAGGGGAGTGTTCTGCCCAAGAAAGATGGCTTCTGCAGTGGGGAATAACTCAGCACGGGGATCTTGGCAGCTGACCTTTCACCTCTCTCCCCAGAGCCACCAACCCTAGATTCTCTTCATGTGGCTCTAGTCCACTCTGTCCTCCCTTTGCCGAAGTCAAGGGTAAGTGGATAGAAATAATATTTTGTGTACTGGCCCTTGAAGAGTCTCTCTGTGTCTCTAGCTGCCTTTCCCTAGTGGACAAAAACCCTGCTGCTTTTCACAGGCTGATGTTATTTGGGTTCCTTTCAGGGTTCTGGTGCTCTAGGCTGGTGAGCTCAGCTTCAGGATTAGACCCCACAGTTCTCAGGGGGAAAACCCACCATCTACTAAAATATACCAGAACTTCAGCTGCCATCCATGGGAGCCCAGCCAGCTCTCTCATGCCCCTGGACTTCCTACCAGCCTTGATGTGGTGATGTGGCTTCTTCTGTAAGTCCTTTGTTATTTATCCACTCATCTACTGATGGGCAGTTGGGGCTATTTCCAGATCTTGGCTATTGCAAATAATGGTGCTATGAACATAAGGGTGCATATATTCTTTCAAATTGGTGTTTGGGGATTCTTAGAATATATTCTCAAAAGAGGAATTACAGGGTCAAAAAGCAGTTGCATTTACTTTATTTTATTTTTAAAGATTTTACTTATTTATATTTAGAGAGAGGGGACAGGAGGGAGAAAGACAGGGAGAGAAGCATCGATGTGTGGGAGAAATATCAACTGGTCGCCTCTTGCACACCCCCAACTAGGGACCTGGCCAGCAACCCAGGTGCATGCCCTGACTGGGAACTGGGAATCAAACTGGTGATTTTCAGTTCACAGACTGGCACTCAATCTAATTAGCCACAGCAGTCAAGGCCCATTCTTTTTATGTTAAATATTTATTTATTAATCTTGTAAAAATTATAAAAATAAACCCATTACATTAAAAAAATTTGTGAACCTTGTTATTTTACTTTTTATTCATTTATTGTATTACAGTTGTCCCAATTTTTTCCCCGTTGCCCTCCTCTACCCTCACATCCAGAGTCTATCCCCACACCACTGTCCATGTCCATGGGTCATTCATACATGTTCTTTGAGTAATCCCTTCCTCTTCTTTCTGACATTCCCCTTTACCCGCCTGGTGGCTGTCAGTCTGTTCCATGTTTCCATGTCTCTGATTCTGTTTTGGTTGTTAGTTTATTTTATTCATTAGATACCTCTTATAAGTGAGGTCATATGGTATTTGTCTTTCATTGACTGGCTTATTTCACTTAGCATAATATTCTCCAGTTCCATCCATGATGTCGTTAAGGGTAGGAGTTCCTTCTTTTTTCTTTCTGCTGCACAGTATTACATTGTGTAAATGTACCACAGTTTTTTATTCCATTTCTACTGATGGGCACTTAGGCTATTTCCAATACTTGGCTACTGTATACAGTACTGCTATGAACATAGGGGTGCATAAATTTTTTCGGTGTTTTAGGATTCTTAGTGTATATTTCTGGCAGTGGAATTGCTGGGTTAAAAAGCAGTTACATTTTTAATTTTTTGCGGAAATCCCATACTGTTTTCACAGTGGCTGCACCAGTCTGCATTCCTGCCAACAGTGCACTAGGGTTCTCTTTTCTCCATACCCTTGCTAGCACTTATTATTTGTTTTATTAATGATCATTATTCTGACAGGTGTAAGGTGACTCTTCATTATGCATTTAATTTACATAACTGATAGGTAGTAATATTGAATATTTTTTATTATGTCTATGGACCATGTGTATGTCCTCCTTGAAGAATTGTCTATTCAGGTCCTTTGCCCATTTTTAAACTGGATGGTTTGTGTTCCTGGCATTGAATTATATGAATTCTTTATGCATTTTTGAGACTAAACCCTTGTCTGATTTATTATTGGCAAATATGTTCTCCCGTACAGTTGGTTCCCTTTTCATTTTGATGGTTTCTTTAATTGTGCAGAAGCTTCTTAATTTGATATAATCCCATTTGTTTATTTTTCCTTTATTTCTCTTGCCCTAGGACATATATTGGCAAAAACAATGCTATGTGGGATATCTGAAATTTTACTGCTTATGTTTTCCATTAGGACTTTTATGGTATCATGACATAAATTTAGAGTTCATTCTGGTCTATGGTATAAGCTGGTGGTCTAGTTTCATTTTTTTGCATGTACCAGTCCAGTTCTCCCAACAGTATTTATTGAAAAGGCTATTTTTATTCCATTGTCTGCTCTTGCCCCCTTTTGTCAAAATGAATGGATTATAGAGACATGGGTTTATTTCTGGGCTCTCTATTCTGCTCCACAGATCCACGTGTCTGTTCTTATGCTAGTACCAGACTATTTTGATTACAGTGGTTTTATAGTATAGTTTGATACCAGGTATTGTGATCCCTCCTACTTTGTTCTTCTTTCTCAATATTGGTCTTTTTTGGTTCCATATACATTTTAAAAATATTAGTCTAGATTTGTGGAATATGCTATTGGTATTTTAATAGGAATTGCATTGAATCTATAGAATGATTTGAATAGTATGGACATTTTAATGATGTCAATTCTTCCAATCCATGAACAGGGAGGGTGTATGCTTCCATATAGTTGTATCTTCCTTAACTTCTTTCTTCAGTGTTCTATAGTTTTATAGTTCATTTACCTCCACAATTAAATTTATTCCTAGGTACTTTATTTTTTTGTTGTTGCTAAAGTAAATGGGATTTTTTTCTTAGTTTCTCTTTCTGGTAGTTCATTGTTGGTGTAAAAAAAATACCACCAGTTTCAGAATATTGACTTTGTATCCCACTATTTTGCTAAATTCACTTATTAGGTTGAGTAGTTTTTTGGTGGAGATTATAAAGTTTTCTATGTTCATTATCATGCCATCTGCAAATAATGACAGTTTTACTTACTCCTTTTCAATTTGGATGCCTTTTATTTTTTCCTGTCTAATCACTGTGGCTAGGACCTCCAGTACTATGTTGAGTGAGAGTGGTGAAAGTGGATTCCCTTGTCTTGTTCCTAATTTTAAGGAAAACACTTTTAGTTTTTGCCACTTGAGTATGATAGTAGTTGCAGGTTTTCCATATGTAGCTTTTCTTATGTTGAGGTATATTTCCTCTATTCCTACTTTGCTGAGTGTTTTTTATCATTAATGTGTGCTGGATTTTATGAAATGCTTTTTCTGCATCTATTGATGGGATCATGTGGTTTTGTCTTTCTTTTTTTTTTTTGTTACGTATCACATTTATTGATTTGTGAATATTGTACCATCCTTGTATTCCATCCTGGAAAAAATCCCACTTGAAAATGGTGTATGATCTTTTTAATGTATTGCTGAATTCCATCTGCTAACATTTTGTTGAGAATTTTAGTGTCTTTGTTCATCAGAGATATTGGGCTTTAATTTTCTTTCTTTGTTGTGTTTTTACCTGGTTTTGGGATTAGGATAATATTGGGCTCATAAAAAGAGTTTGGGAGTCTTCCCTCTTCCTGAATTTTTTGGAATAGTTTGAGAATATGTGTTAGTTCTTCTTTGGATATTTGGTAAAATTCAAGGAGGTTCCATTTTTAATTTTTGGAGGAAACTCCATACTGCTTTCCACACTGGCTATACCAGCCTGCAATCCCACCAACAGTGCACAGAGGCTCCCTTGCCTGCATTTATTGTTTGTTGTTTTATTGATGGTAGCCACTCTGACAGGTGTGAGGTGATATCTCACTGAAGTTTTAATTTGCATCTCTGTGATGAGTAGTGACGTTAAGTATTTTTTTCATATGTCTATTGGTCATTTGTTCCTCCTCTTTGGAAAGGTGTCTATTCAGGTCCTTCACCCATCTTTTAATTGGATTGTTTGTCTTCATGGTATTGAGTTATGTAAGTTCTTTATATATTTTAAAAATTAACTCCCTGTCAGATGCATCACTGGTGAATATGTTCTCCCATACCATGGGTTCTCTTAGAGAGGACACAAGACTGCGTACATTCTTTTCACAGAAGACACAATCAGCAGCCAAACTGATGCCAGGAGTGGACAGCATAATTCTATATTCCCATTCCTCCCCAGCCCAACCACAAATATTCAAGAGCTGACTATATGGAAGAATCTGAGTTTGATACATTCCATTAGACGTATATGGTTAGTCACTCTGACAGATGGTGAGGTTATGAGATGAAGACCCAAGCCTCTGCCCCTTAATAGGTACCAAATAGTGGGAAAATTTACATATTATTTGGATAAAAAGCAAGTTTCTTAATTAAGGTCAGGTGTCTTGAAGTTCAGATCCAAAATGCACTGTGGGTGGTTATGGAGGAGTGACAAGGAATTGCCTATGCCTAAGGCAATCCATAAAGCATACTCAATTAAGAAGGGAACCTTAAGAGTTGAGAACATACTCTCAGAAGTAGAAGAAAGAGTGGAAATGACAAGAATCCTCTTGGAGTGGAATGTGCCACACCTAATTTTGAACACTGGCTGTTAAGTATTTAGATTTTTAAGTACAGTTTTGGTAACTCCCTAAAGGGCTGGTGAATTAAAGGACTCCCATGTCATTTCTGGGTAATCAGAATTGCCAAATGAAACCAAATGAACTTTCCCAGGCTCAGAGACTTGGTTTTCAATGTGACTTCAGAGGCTGTGTAGTCCAACTCTCACCCAATGCAACAACTAACTTAGAATACAGTCTTACCAAAAAAAAAGTCCACTGATGACTGCTTTCTACTTTGCATCATGCACATTTTAAGTGTAATGCTTAAAAACAAATAAACGAAACCCTAGGAGCCAGGGTGGTGAGGGATCTGGAAATCAGCTAAAAGAACTGGGATGTTAGTTTAGAGAAGAGAAAATCTAGAAGTGTGGCCTCTGTACTTTGTAATACTCACAGAGCTATCATACCAAGAAGTAATCAGAGACTACTCTGTTAGGTCCCAGTGAAGAGACCTAGGAACAAGGAATAAAAATACAGAAATGCATTATCTTAGCTTGTTATGAGGAAGAACTCTGAGTAAACAGAATTTCCAACAATAAAGACTATGCAAAAATTATGTAATATTCAAGCTGTTCTCAGTAACGAGATTTGTGTAATGATTTGCTCTTTTGTTGTGAATTTATTTATTAATGCAATAGAAGATGTAATAGACATTTTTAGCAGCCAAATTCTGCTGGTAAATCACAGTGAGTTCATGTTTATTGTACATTAGGGTATTTTATTGTATAACAGCCATTCATGTTTTTGCCCATATTTTTTTCCTACTGGATTATCTGCAATTGTTGATTTATAGGAGTTCTTCACATATTTTTTGACAGAAGACTTTCTATTGTATCTATGGCAATATCTTTTTGTAGGTTGACATTTTACTAGCTTAACAGGGTCTTTTAACAAACAAATTCTCCATTTTAATGTAGGCCAATTTGTCCATTTTTTCTTTATGATTAGCATTTTTTGGTGTGTGTACTGTTTAAAAGATCTGCCTATTCTGAGGTTATACATCTATTTTTCTATGTTTTCCTTGAAAAGCTTTATTGTTTATCTTTCATGTTTAATCTGAACTGGGTTTCTATGTATGTTGGTAGTGGGTCAAGTTACATGGTTTTTTTTCTGTTGGCAAATCAAACGGACACCATCAGTACTATATACTGAAAAGATGATCTATGTATTAAAAGTATCACTGTGGCTGCTATGTGGAGAATAAGTGTGGAAACTGGTAGATCAATTAGAAGACTTAAAATAATGCAGACAAATAATTTCTTGGAAGAAATAATAAATTCTTCCAAGTCACTGAGGTAGGTACTACTAAATCACCACTTTACTATGAGGAGAAATGATTTGCCCAAGGTCATAGAATTAGTAAATAGCCCAAAGAACTAGAACACAGGGCTCTTTGACACCAAATTCTTAGCAGCATACTACACTGCACTGTTTTCCAGTGACGGTTTAGGTCACAATCTCCACATTCTGATCATATATGTAGATATTTGGTACAACCCAAATATAGCGTAAGAATTTTTCTCTGTTTAGCCCTCTGAGGAGCCTCTACCAATCAACTGATGTGGCACTAGATGTGAAATCTATTACTGTTGAAAAGAGGTACTGATGACAAATCATCCAAAAAATGATTGGCAGCAAAACCCAACTAATTTAAAGGTTGGCACTGGATATTACTAAAACATGGTCAGCTATGGTTTCACTCAGAAGTAATTTTCAGTTCTCACACAGAGCACATGATGATGTTACTCTTGCCTGTTAGAAAAATATTCTGATCCTGTTTTTCTGGGCCTCAGTTTCCTAAGAAGTAAAAAAAAATGAACAAATTGAACAAGATCAGAGGTTGCACAATGGCATCTCAGAGGTTGTTTTGTGTGGCCAATGCAGGAATTTGTTTGTGTGTATATATTTAAAACAATTTTTGTGAAAAAAAATTGCTGTGGCAGCCATGAGAATTCAACTTGCAGAACGCCTGCTTCAGGAAATGTAATTGACCTGAGGGTTGCAGATGCTGTACTCTGAAATCCATGACTGTTTTTGCACTGAGAATCCCTTCCTTCCAGCATGCTTCAACAAAAATGGTGGGGAAACTAAAGCATACCTCTTTGTGGGAGACATAGCATTCTTCTTTTTACCAACTCTGGCTCAAAAACTCCCAGAATGCTTTGCTGAACCTTCCTTAGAGTGCACAGCAGTCTAGGACTCTTCTACTTCCTCTCCTTACTCTGAAAGCCTTGAGACTGCAGTGGGTATGGAGACATGAACTAGCATTTGCTAACTAGCTATTATGAGAAAGGTAGTGTGAAAGGTACTTTACTTACATTGCTGGTGGCATTGCTAGTTGTACTTTCTTCCTACCAGAAATCTTGTTAAGACCAAGGAGGTGATTAAAGGAAGCTCAGAACAGCTGTGAGATATTATAGTAAATTTTCAAGATTTCCTGTAGACCTCTATTTATTGGCTAGAGAAACCTGCCCTGTAATACTCTTAGCAGTACTCTTTTGCTGCCAATTCAAAATAATGTTTTTATGAGGAAATGGCCAGAGACAAAGATATTATGGAAGATATAGCCAGCTCAGCATTTATGTCTGCAGCAGTATAGTGAATATGTAGAAATTTCCTGCAAACTAAAATTTACTACTTTCAGTGAATAATATACTACTTAAGAAACAGTAGTTGACTTCATGAGTAACACCACAAATTAGAACAAATAGTTTCCCTTTTTGCCTGAAAGCCAGTATTACATCAATGTTCATTTCTGTAAGGCATACTGATTTGCATTCATTAATTCAAATTCACAATCTATTAAATAAAAAATTCCATGTGATATTTTTTAAATGGGTAGCATTAAACTGTTTGGTTCGGGTTTTTTTAACTTTTTAAAAATAAGATAAAGTCTTAACCTGGAAAAAGAATTCCTGGACTTTCAAAAAGTTACCTGGGTCAACATTACTATGTTTCAAAATGAAGTATTTCAATAAATAAATCATGAGAACTTTTCCATATTTGGTTTTCAGAGAAAAAATATGAAATCCTTACATAGGTAAATATAAATATTTGGGCACAAATCTAAATTTGGTAAAAGTTTTGTGAGCAGACTATCCTCCTTTCCCTCGGGCATTTTTAAAAACTCATTATTTACCTAAGCTCTTTGCTCACAGAGAAGCTTCCCCTCTTTTTTTGGTGGGTGAATGCTACACCAAAGGTTTCTGACAATTTGGATCACACTAACCACTTGGAGAAACATAAAACAGTATCCTACAAAGTGGGGAAGCCTGTAATGCCACTGGGTATATCAGAGTAGAGACTTAGGGATCCTGATTACTAGATTCATCTCTTGGTTCTAGATGCTCTCTCTCATGAGTGAACTGGGCAAGTTACAAGTCACTTAACATCAATGGTACCATTCATCTTTTAGAAAAATCAACTCACACAGGCCTGTACAGTTTAATTAATGCCTATAAAGTACTTGGAAATTCTTGTCTGAAAGAACCTTGGCCAATGCTAACCATTACATTTACAGATTTCATTTTGGCAACAATCTGGTTCAAACTTACAGGAAAAAAAATCTAAAGGATCTCAAACTAACAGATTTTTTTTTTTTAGAAAAGAGAAAGGATTTTAACATAAATGACTGCCTATTTTCTTCACAACAATTTGTTTAAGTATTATTGGCTAACATTTGTGCCAAGCACACTGCTGGCTACTTTGAAGATATTTAAATATCTATGCCAACAAGCACAGCTGCTGGACTCCATGCCCTTCTCTTGTTCACTCTATGCCAAATTATTCCACAACTATGCAAGATGAAGCTGAAGCATAGGAAAATGCCAAGTGTGAGTGAGATTAGTGATAAACCAGAGGATCACTACAGAGGTCAGTGATTAGCAAGTTCCCAGTTGTAATCACTTTTCTAACTCAGCCTTTATCTCATCAGTCATTCCATCTTAACTCTGAACCAACCTCCTGTGAATTATAAAGAGCAATTCCTGTAGAACTGCTCAAGTACCAACAAAGTATCTCATTATCCTTGACAAGAGCACACAGTCAGACACGGGCAATCTGAACAGGCTTTAGAAATGACTTCTTGATAATAAAAATAAAAATAAATGATTTCTTGAGACTAAAATCTGAGACAAAGTAGCGTAGCTCAGGATGCAAATATGGACCAATCCTGCTACCCTTCACCATGCTCTCCACTCTTTCTCCTAAAATCAGACTCACACATGAAATATAGACTGAAGAGGATGAGAAGGTTTATACAAGAGTTTGCCTTTCAGCCACCAGAATGCCCAGAGATAACAATTAGAATGCAGAATTCAGTATGACAGGGTGAGGTGGGTAGGCTGTTAGATATTAGGAATTAATGAACAGAGTAAGATACATTTTGATCAATTTTAGTTATTTATCAAATCTTTTTTGACTACTTTATGGTCCAATTTTACCACATATAGAATATATAACAAGGTATTCAATGTATGTAGCTTAAAATCTAAACTCTACTTCTCTGAGATAGTTTATTTTATAATTGCATGTTTTAAAATGTCCCTGAAATCATCTATATTGCATTGTTGCTTTTCCTTAGGTTCAGAATTTAAGCGTGTTTTCTCACTTAATGTCTCCACACTTCCCAACCACATGTTGTTTAGAACTTAGAAACAAAGAAATTTCATTTTTACAGCAATCCAACAAATATATAACTAGGAAACATCTCTTCATCTTTGGCTGCATTTCAGGAGAAAACATGGTAAATACATATCCTCTAAAAATAATCAAATAACCTTTGCCTCACGATGTTTATTCTATTCTTAAATAAAAAAGGATTTGAAATAATTCAATTGACACTTTACAACTATCTAGGGATTAAATAAATTAAGCCTATCTCTCAACATCTCAATCTTGTCTATGGTTCCTAACATCCCGCTTTGCCCCCACAAATCAGGTAAAAATCGTATCACCAAATAATTTGGCTGGGGAAAGGGAAGACAACATATTATCAAATTATCTCGGTAGTCACATACTTAAATATCTACTCTTTCTGATGTACTGACTGTTTTGACCAAATTCTTGTTAAGAATGCTTCTCTCAAAAATTTTGATCCACACAATGAAAATTAGAAAATTAAGCTTACTATTACTGTTAGTTCCCATCATTTTCTCAAATTTTTCTATATTTTGGCTGTTTAATTTAAACCATGACTTTACCAGGCAAGGTCAGTATCTGAGTCTGTTTTTTATGGGTCCAGGGACCAGAAGGTAGATGTCACTTGTTCAGAGAACCCTGATTCAGAATTCTAGATTTATTTTGTTTGTGTGCCAGGGACAGATTCTATTCCAAGGCTCTATCTATGGCACACAGCCATGTGGAAGCAAAGAGAGCTTAACAGAACTGTGCTCTAAAATAGCGGATAATAAATGATTGTTAATTAGCTAGTTTCCTTTGACAGCAAGAACTGGAATAAAAAGAAAGAAGCTAGTCAATGGAACTGCTACCATTCACCAACTATCTGGTCAGAAACAGTGAGTGAATAAAACAAGCATGGAAAAAGTCAGGAGGGTCTATTTCTGTCTCAGCTATAAACTAGCTATGTGACATGAACAAGTCATTGAACTTCCCCAGGCCTCAGTTTCTTTACCTGAAAATGGGTTATGGTGGGGTAAGTTTGGATTAGATTATATTTTTCTGTTTTAATATCCCATGAAATTGACATCCTCATCTATTTTACTAGTAATCAGGTATCCCCTTCCAACAGAATATAAATTTGGCACTGCTAGTAGTAGCAGAAAAAAAGACAGCTGCTAAAAGATGTAGGGACTTTTGGAATAATGACAATTGTGCAGATATAAAAAATGAAATGTACAACAACTCATCATACATTTCTTTAATTACACTTTGAAATATTTAACCATAAATATGGAATGCTAAATATAGCAAACTGAAGTCAATATAGTCTGAATTACCAATACTTCATTCTACTCAGATTAAGAAAAACTCTAAATGTTAACAGAATTCCTCAGTGGGACTCAACATCCTCCACCTACATAATGTAGAAAGGTGGCACACTTTGTGCACCACAGAAAATATACAAATATAGAACAACTGAAAGGAGACTATTCTACTTTATTGAAACAGATGTACAAAGACCAAAAGAGAGCCTTAAATCCCTTCTGTACAAAAGAATTTTATGTAGTAAGGTTCTTGCTACATAACAGATACTCTGAGGGTGAAAAATGAGACGTTCAGTTTTCAATGCATGGCCTCCAGTCTTGCAATTTACTGCCATCTTACCTTTGCAGTTTGAAAACAGGTAAAGGCTACTAGCCTCAGGTTTTCAATGGGTTACAATCCAAAGTTCATTTGTGATTCAGGCATAGCTCAAAATAAGTTTATCACACACCAACTCATTATAAATAGCTATATAAATCAATTTAAGTCACAGTATGTCTGTGTAAAATATTTACTGACGGGAAAAACAAAAGAAGAAAGTAAAGAATGAAGGAAGGAAAAGGAAAAATATATATGATAATAAAATTAGGAAGGAGACATGAGGAAATGGTTTGAATAGACACTCTGGATGTAGACTAGGTTTAAATTACAACTCTGCTTCAACTAACGTTATTACCTAATTTCTCTGTCTCTTAACAGTTGCCTCAACTGTGAAATGAGATAACAGTTTCATCTCACTGGGTTTTTGTAAGGATAAAAATGTAATGACATATAAAGTACTTGGCACAGTGAAAAACACAAGGTAAGGGCTAACTGTATTAGTTATTATTTTTAAGATGAAATATATTGACTATAAAATCCATATATGTACATCTTGAATATCAGTGCTTGAGGAAAAAGCTTTAAAGAGAGGCAGAAAAAAGTAGGTTCCAGGGAAATAATTTAAAGGAAACTACTGGATATTTTCAAAGGTTTTAAAATTCTTTATGTGTTTTAATTCATTAATATCTTATGGCTTCACTCTTCCCTTAGCATTAATAAATGGGTATATATCTCTAGCACTATTTGTGTACTTAGCCACAATTAAATTTCTATTCACAACTGAAAGAGATTTAAAGTGCATGCAAGATCTGGAAAAGGTGGTAAGGGATTTGAAGAAAAATGAAGGTATTTAAAAAACAATCTAACGTGAATGTTAACAGAGATGTAGATTATATAATACAGAGGAAAAAAGGATAGCTAGGCTTGGATGTAAACCTTAACCTGCTTATCTTCTTTCTCACAGGGGTTGGGGAAAATGGTTGTAGGATATTATCCTGGGTCTGATGGTTGTAAGTTGCTGGTTCAAGATAACTTGTTTGTTGTCTGAAGTTCATGGGGGGATACAGGGACAGACTGTCCTTGATATATAAAAAGGAGGTATTACCAGTGTTAAGACTGTGAGGAGGTGTTTGTTACACAGTGTTAGCTGTGTATGAACAGATGTGATGTTCACTATTTTTGTGTTTTCACATAGGGAAGAACCTATTAAAAATATGTTCAAAAACCACTGGAAAAAAATACAGAATATAAAGGTAAAAAGCTTAGATAAAATCTCCTGTTTCTCTGTATGCTTCATTTTGACTATTTACATGTAATGTGATTATTAATATGGGTGGACTTAAATCTACCATTTTGTAAGATGTTTTTTATTTCTCCTATTTTTTTTAAACTTGCTTTTGGATTGAGTATTCCATTTAGTCTGTACTGTATGCTTTTAATGTGTAGTGTTAGCCTTCAATTTATAATATAATGTATCTTTAATTAACAGGGTCTACCTTCAAATGTAACACCCATACAACAAGGTATGTCCAAAATCTTCCTTTGCATCTTTTGAGTTACTATTGTCATACATTTTACTTTTGAATATTTTATCTACCCCATATACAGTGTTACTATTTTTGCTCAGATATTTATTTTGTGGTGTGATTAAGAGTGAGGAATTAATAGTAAAATGACAACAAACTAACAACCATCAACAACTGAACCTAAAAAACAAAACAAAAACAAACTAAGCTTACAATGAGAACAGGAACAGAATCGTAGAAATAGAGATCACATAGAGGGTTATCAAGTGGGGACAGGGCGGGAGGTGAATGGGAGAAAAGGTACAGGGGATAAGAAGCAAAATTGACAAGGGAAGGTTAAGAATTATATAGGAAATGGAGAAGCCAAAGAACTTATATGGATAACCCATGGACATGAACTAAGTTGGAGGGCGGGCGGTGCTGGGTGCTGGAGGGATGGGGGTGCAGGGCGGAGGGAGATAAAGGGGAGAAAAAAATGGGACAACTGTAACAGCATAATCAATAAAGTATACTTAAAAATGAGGAAGCGTATCTTTTATATTTATTTTCAGTTTTACCATTTCTGGAGCTCTCATTTCTTTGTATAGATCAGGGGTTGGCATACTATGACCCATAAACCAAACCTGGTCTGCTTCCTATTTCTGTAAATAAAGTTTTACTGGAACACAGTCATTCTCATTTTTTTATAAATTGTCTATGGTTGCTTTTGTGTTTTAAGGGCAGAGTTGAATAGTTGTGACAGACATTGTCTGACCCACAAAGCCTGAAATATGTAATATGTGGCCTTCTACAGAAAAAAAAATGCTGAGTCCTGGTGTAGATCCAAGCTTCCGTCTGGAGTCACATACCCTCTGCCTCAAGAACTTTAACAGTTATTGTAATACAAGACTGCTGGGAATTGATTCTCTCAGCTTTTCTATATCTGAAAAAATTAAACTTCGCTCTCATTTTTTAAACAAAGTATTTTCAAAGGACAGATAATTAGGGGTTGACAGGTTTTTAAAATTTTAATAGTCTTTTAGAGATGTCCTCCATTATCTTATTCCTTGCAAACTTTCTAGTAAGTCTGGTGTAGTTTATTTTTATTTCTCTGTACATACTCATTTTTGCTGCCTTCAAGATTTTTTTAAAATCTATTTTTAATCCTCATCCGAGGACATTTTTTTCAATGCTTTTAGAGAGAGAGGGGGGACGGGAGAAACATTGACTGGTTGCTTCCCATATGCACCTGGACCTGGGATCAAACCTGCAGCCTAGGTATGTGCCCTGATGGGGAATCGAACCAGCAACCCTTTAGTTACAGGACAACACTCCAACTAACTGAGCCACACTGGCCAGGATTCAAGATTTTTTCTTTATTGTTTTCTTTCAGCAGTTTGAATATCTATCATTTTTTTCTCTCCCACTCCATCTGAGACTTCAATCACATGTATTAGGCTTTGACATTGTCCCATAGCTCTGTCTGCAATTAATTTTTTATCTTTGTGTTTCAGTTTGGATTTCTATTGACCTATACTCAAATTTCTTTTACATCTGTACTGCCTACTGATGATCCCAAAGGAATTCATCTCTGATATCATGTCTTTTATATTTAACATTTCATTAGATTCTCATTACTTCCATCTATTTGCTAAAAATTACCCATCTGTGCACATTGTCCACCTTTTCCACTAGATCCTTAAGCAGAGTAACTAGACGTTAAGCAGAGTAACTTTGAAATTCTTATCTGATAAATCACCTTTGAGTTTTGTCCTGTTGACTATTTTGCCCCTGATAATGTTTATTTTACTTATGTACATTTATCATTTTAATTGAATGAAGGATGTCATGTATAGAAGAACAGTAAACAGTATTTAGGCCTGGAAATGAGCATTCCTCTCCTTGTATAAAAACTTTAGTGTGGGAAAATTAATCAAATCATAAGTTTAGCTGGGTGTGATTGTTGTTGCTGTGGCTACCTTCAGTTGACCAGAGGCTTTGACTCCCTCTAGTGATTGGCTGCTTTTGTCTAGTGCTTATTATATGGCTAGGGTGCTGTAGGACTTTTGTCAGGGTTAGTTTTTTCATCCTCAGCTTTCAACAGACCCTATAAAATCTGGGTCCCTGAGTTGACCTTAGGTTAATGTTTTCAACCCTCCCTGACAGGCAGGAAACCTGTACTTGGTATATGCACAGGATTTTACATCTAAGATGAGTTTCCTGTCCTCCGCCAGTCACAATATATCTTAACCTATTTATTTCCTTTGGGCGAGAAGCTTTGCTGCCCCTCCTAAAGTAGCCTAAGTCTTTTAGTATCTAGGGTCCAGGGACGCTGGCAGGCTTTTCAGTCTTTCTCACAGTGGCAGCTGATCAGCACCTGCATGCCTGTACCATCAGCAAGAATTCTCTTCAGTCTCCTGACTTACTCCTAATCGTTCTTGCAGATTTGAGAGGGACAATTTTCAACTGTTTTTTTGTTAGGTGTCTCCAATTAGTTCAAAATGATATGTTGTCATCCCACAATGGGCCTTCTCTTAAACTTTAAAATTTTAGCTAATTACTCTTACTCAATTATGTTGTGACTGGTAAGACATTTTATTCTTCCATGTTCTGCCACAGGTAGGACAGTTCATATGTCCCAATTCTCTTTGCAATTCAGGCCACAAGACTGTCCTGAGATTTCAGCTGATTGGTTAAAAAAAGAATTCTATAGTTTATAAAGCTTTTCAATTTTGTTTTCATTGTGAAGAGTAGAAAGGAGATTTTCTGAAGCTCTCTACATGACAAGTAGAAGCTGGATGCTCTCTCATCTTCATTTTGGATAGTTTCTATACCTGAAAATTCACTGATCCTTTCTTCTGCAGTGAAAAAGCTGCTGTTAATGCCATCCAGTGTATTTTTCACTTCAGATACACTTTTCATTTCTAGAAATTCCATTTGGTTTTTCTTTTTTATATCTTTCTTTTCTCCTCTCATATTCGTTTTCCTCTACATTTCTGAACTATGGAACATGTTGATAACATCCATTTTAATACTCATTTGCTTATTCTATCATCTTTGCAATTTCCCACTCTATTGATTCTACAGTTGAATTTTACTTGTGGTTACAGAGCATAGTTTTCTGCTTCTTTTGATGTTTAGTAATTTTTCATAATGCCAGACATTATCAAATTCACATCTTTGGGTACTAGGTTTTGTTGTATTCCTTTAAAGAATGTTGCATTTCGTTCTGGTAAGCAGTTAAGTGACTTAGAATTAGTTTGATCCTTCTGGAGGGTTGTCTTTAAGCTTTGTTACTGTGGGTCCAGAAGAGCTTTCAGCCCATGGCTAATTTAGTGACATCAACCCAATACCCTTGTGAGGACTCCACACAATGCCATTTATAAGCATACCTTGGACACATTACAGGCTTGATTCCTGGCCAATGCAATAAAGCAAACATTCCACTAAAGTGACTCACATGCATTATTTTGTGTCCCAGTGTATATAAAAGTCATATTTATACTTACTGTAGTTTATTAAGTATGCAAGAGCATATGTATTTATTGCTAAAAAAGCTATTATCTGAGTTGTAATCTTTTTGCTGGTGGAGGATCTTGTGCCTTGATGTTGATAGATGCTGACTGATTAGAGTGGGTAATTGCTGAAGGGTCAATTAAGTTCACCATCTGATATGGGTGTAGTTTGTGGTACCTCAAAATAATTATAATAGTAACATCAAATATCACTGATAACAGATCACCATAACAAAAATAATACAGTAATAACGAAAAAATTTGAAATATTGTGAGAATTACCAAAAATGTGATAGACAAGAAGTGAGCAAATCCTGTAGTAAAAATGGTGCCAACAGACTTGCTCCAGGCAGGGTTGCTACAATCCTTCAACTTATTTAAAAAACAAAAACAAAAAAGAAAAATTACAAAGTGCAGTAAAATGAGGTATGCCTATATTATGAGATCTTCCACTTTGATTGGCTGGAAGACTACTTTCAGCTTTATCTAAATTTCAGTTGCTGTTTAGCTTACTCCTTTAAAGAGAGTCTTTCCTGGTCTCAAGTTAAGTTTCCTCGCATGCATGCACACATGGACCAGCCAAAAAGATTTAAGGGAACCACTCTGCAGATCTTGAGCTCTATTTCTGTTCTCCATCTTTTTTGGCCCTGAAAAGTCAACCCTCCTAAGTTTCCTTGAATTCCGTTCTTTGTTTATTGTCTCCCAAGACTGTTGGACTATTTCATTTCCTCTTCTCATTGTTGTGGCCTGGAATTTTCCTTCAGGCAGTCAGTTGGAGAACTGTGGGACTCACCTTCTTTACTTCCCTTCTCTCGTGTACCACTTATTGTCCAAAGTTTGAAAACTAATGGTTTCTTTGGGACTACTATGAAACTTCCTTAGCATTTTTCACTTTTTGGAAATCCTTTCAGTAGCCCTTTCCCATCCAAAAGAATACAACAAAATTTCCGTGGTCTTCTTTAACACACCCAGTTTTATAGACCAGAAAGCTAGAACACAGCAAAATGTGACTCCTGTTAAAAAAAAAAAAGACTTTCTGACAAAAAAACCCCTGCTTAGGTGAGTGCATATGGCACAAGACACTATAACACAACAGATTCTAAATTTGTTAATATCCTTGCATTTAGAAGTATCTTAAATAAAATACTGTTGAGCTAGACTTTACTATAATAGAAATTGAGTTTGATAAAGTCTTGGGAAATTTTAAAACTTTGTTAAAGTGCTTTAATTTTTATGACATTGTAAAGAGGTTCTCTTATTACTAGCCTCAGATATTTTATTTCTAAAATACTCTGAATTCTACAAGGTCTGCTGACATATTTGGATTTGGAACAAACTGCTCTGAGAATATGATCTCCTACACTAACTACTCACATTATTATTTTTAAAAGGTTAAAAAGCTGGCAATTTTTCAGTTCTTTTCTATCATTTCGGTTATGGAATACAATGTCTAGTTTGTAGTTTCCCCTTTATTTTCTGTTGGCATATTTACTAGGTCTCTAAATTAAACCTCAGGTAGATTTCATGCAGGTCTTCAATTCCCAGTTCTATTGTACGTGATTTGATGTATTACACACACACATGCTCTAAACAGCATTAAAATTTGTAAAAATTGCTGTTATTAAACTATTTTCTCTTAGGGGCCATTGCTTCCTAAGAGTATCTGTTTCTGATTATGTTAGCTACTCACATTTATTTTTGACACATTTTTTTCTGAATTGCTTCTTGAGTACACAAGACTATATTCAATTAATAAAAACCACTAACTTCATAACAATACTTTGAAAAATACTAAATAACAATAAAACTCACACTGAAAACTTTATTTCAAAACAATCCTATTCTTCCTCTGAGAGGTTCCTTCTTCCTGGCAACCTAAACTTAGATTCAGGAATCTAATCTTGGACCTGTTTTATGTAAGAAAATTAGTCATGTTATACTTTATACTGCTTTTTAAACATAGTTTTTCTCTTTCAATCTGGTTTAAAAACTTGCATATTGTTTCTTAAACATTCTAAGTTCAATTCCACTGAAGACTGGTGGACTTAAATGTTCTCCTGCCAGAACATGCAGGTCTCTGCCCAAACGTTACTTCCTCAGAAAAGCCTTCTCCGACTGTACTATCTAAAACAGTCCACTCTATTCCTTCTCTATCATATTTTATGAAGCCATACATATTTGCTTTGTTTCTTTTGTGGCGGTAATATAACTCAGCTGATATCCTTTGATAAAACCACCAGAATTCATGATTTCCCCCTTTATATCAGATAAACTACTTTAATTTGTTTTGACACTTTATTTACATTTTACTCCCATTTCCCATTATTTTAATTTATGTTACATTTACTCTAATTGAACCCAAAATTCCTTTGCATTTTCTGTTCTTGTAATGTGTGTTTCCATTCACAACTTGATAAAATTTTCATAATGGTGTGACTCATTGCGGCACTGGGCATGGTCCCACAAACTGAAACATCGCTGGTTCAATTCCCGGTCAGGGCACATGCCTGGAGAGCAGCTCCAGCTGGGGGTGTACAAGAGGCAACTGATGAATGTTTCTCTCACAAACTGATGCTTCTTTCCCTCTCTTTCTCCCTCCCTTCCCTTCTCTCTAGAAATAAATAAATAAAATCTTTTTAAAATATGTACAAGAATTTACTTGCATGTTTATAACTTTGAAATTTTACACTTTCTACTTTTTTTGAGACCATACAAAAATCTTCTTTTGTATTTGAAGAAAGTAAGTTTCTTATTTTGTGTAAAGTGTTCTGCCCCCATTATAAAATGCTTTACAATATTCTGAATGAAAGATTATAGCAGATAAGTAGCATGAACGGGAAAAAAAAACTATTCAGGGATCAGAAGCAATTGTTTAATAGGATATAGAGTTCCCAATGGATGTCTTAAGAACAAGGAGGAAAAGCAAAGACAGGTCCTAAAGAGTTAGGTAGCTATCATGTTGATTGATGTTAAACAAATATTTTGCTCACTGGAATTCAACTTTCTAGCAGTAATAACAAGTTTAATAACAGAGTATACAGATACATTCTTAGTACTGAGCATAGACGTAATCCAGAAATGACTGCATTTATTCCACAATTACTTCCTCAACTTTTATTGGATTATATTTAGGCTGTATCTATTTTAGAAACTGCTTTTGGAAGATCCTTATGTTTTAGGCAAGAAATTGCTATTTTCCCAAACGAGAGGAAAAGAATATCCATTCTCTGGCTCCAAGTTTCCATGACAATAAAAACAAAACATTCATCAGCACCAACTAGGTATTTGATGGCAAATGCAGCTGCAGCTTATAACAGTTCAACCTTTATCCCAACTCTTTTCTGCAGAACAGAGGCACTATATTTCCCCAAAGCAACTGAATTGTTTTTACAGTGATTTCCCCCCACCACAAGACCAAAACACTAACAACTAAATGTGTTTCACAATCTTCAAATCATCCACTCTTCCCCAAACCATACCAAATACAATAAAAAGCGCCTGAATTTTGCTAAGAGCACATGTGATTGGCGAACTCTAAAAGATTAGTTGGTTTAAGTATTATATAACAGCTTTAGAGGGACATATAGTGTTAAAGCTTTCATGATAACCAGAGAAGATGAAATTTTGGGAGCGACAGTCACTGTAAATAAAAAGCCATTAAATTCTATCAGATTATGGTAAGACAGTGCCCCCTTGTGTCTTGGTATTTCTGCATTGACTAAATCCAATACACATATCCTTAGAGCTCTATGGTATAGAGCTGAATAATTTTTATATCATAGAGACAAACAGGACTTGATAACTATCAGCTTTCCTAAGATAAAATCTTAATGTATTATGATATAAAAACATTGGCTATTCAGTATCATTGATTTTAACATGCATACTCTGCAATATGAGAAAAATGTAATTAATTTGGACAGATTCAATAATTATTGTTTATTTTTAAATTTCATATTTAATTTACTATTAGTAAGAGAGGTTGACAAAATTTTAAAAATGAAAAGGAAAAACTCAGCACCATCAGTTACATTTTCCTCTGGTAGTGGTTCTCCTCTGGAACCACTTTACACTAGTATTGGTAACCTTCATTATCACCTTGGAACAACTAGTGAGGTCTAAACTTCACTCAGACAGAATATAGTTTGTTCTAAATGGAGAAAATTAATACAAAATTTTAAAAGGTATCTGTAGTGACAATATGAGCAATTCTCTAAGTTACATACACTTCTAGAAATGAAACATACAGCAAGACATCATCCATGTTTTAAACCTACCCCAAAAATGTAGTATTCATAACTAGAGGCCTGGGCATGAAGTTTGTAAAAAGTTAAAATCTCAGGTCCTACCCAAATGATCTGAGTTAGAATTTGCATTTTGGAGAGATCCCCAGAAAATTCTTATGAGCATTAAGCTTGAGAAACTCGCTGCTTTTCTAATCCCAACTACCAAGAGGCCAAGGGGAGGAGAAGAGAAGGGAGCTAACTATCTGGATATGGGGGTTTAGAGACCAGGTAGATTCAAAGAAAGGAAGAGAATCAAAGTTTTGAGAAGGCAACTTTGAGTATATAACCCAAGCTTGGTCATTCTTCTTACCTGACTCCTGCTGCAATTGCAACTGTTTTCCCACTCTCTGAAATCACTATTTTGAAATAAAGCAACAACTGAAACTCTGCACTTCAGAGTTTAATTTGGATGATCAAGAAAGAAACGTTCAAAATGCAAATAATTATGTAAAAATTGTAAGTCCATCACTCATTGTCAATGATGCCTTCCCAGTACATGTATTTTTACATTGCACAGCCAAATTTGCTATACACTATCTCAAATATTTGACACTTACCCTGCCCTGATAAGCAAGTGCTAAGACTCCCTTTTTACAAATGAGGTGACTGAGAATCACTGAGATGAACTAAATTACCCAAAGTCTCACAATTTGTGAAGGTTTAGCAGATTGCTAAGATACAGGTCTGATGTCAAATACTAGGTTCTTTGCACTATACCACACTACCACTGCTCCTTAATGTGAATGAGTGATTAGACTGTTTGTTTCCAACAGAAGCTGAGTCAGTATGTTGAAGTCTGGTAAAACATTGGAGAAAAATGAGAACTCTGGACCGAGCATTCTGGGTAGTAAGAACCTTGTATCTGAAAACTGAAGTACCACATTAGCACTGGGCATATAGAAATTATGGAAGAGAAGAGGAGGTTGCAGGCATGAAGGTGGGAAGGTTCCAAAGATAAATTATACTGAGGAAATAGGTATACGCTTTGCTATGAGGCATAAAAGAAGAACTCTTTCTCTAGGTACTCCCGTTGCTCTTTGCCCTTGTACCACAATAATCACCTTTCTGGATGCAAGTTTGGCTACATGTGTCACTTTCTTGAAGCCCAGTTTAAATACCTACTCCTATTACCTCTAACATTGTATTTACGAGAAAAATGTACAAGTTCCAACCAATGGCAAAGTAGCTTTTAGAAAACACATGTTCGTGTGTCAATAAAGAATCATTTATTCTCCTAGCCAATCAGATAATACCTAGCAGATACCTAGTTATACAACTAAGGAGACAGATGATCAAAATGAAAGAAGTGGTAGATTTACAACCAAACAGATTTGGGTTTCAATACTTGCTTTACCACTTAGTGCAGGCACAAGATGTTGGATCAACTTAATCTCTGATGTTTAATTTCCATACATATTAATTAACCCTCACCCAAGGATATATTTATTGATTTTTTTAGAGAGAGAGGAAGAGAGAGGAAGAAAGAAACATCAATCAGTTGTCTCCCATACACTCCCTGATAGGGACTGAAACCTCAACCTAGTCACGTGCCCGGACAAGGGATCACAGTCACAACATTTTGGTGTATGGGATGAAATTCCAACCAACTAAGCTACCTGGCCAGGGCTAGTTTCCATATTTTTAAATGCTAATGAGTCAAGAGTGATAAAAATGTTATTTCCTTTTGGCTCATTCTATATTTTGATTTTCTACAATAAATGTGTATTAAATTTGACCTACAAAAAAGACACTGTCAAATGAAACATAATATAATCCTTATGGATAAACTACAATCTTTAAAAGAACTCATGTATATAAAATATTTACTATAATATGTGTAGGAAGAAGTTAGGTGATTTATCTAATCATCCTTACAAAACAGTCACCATGAACATGAATATAGAATAGCAAAGCATAAATACAAGAACTCTCAGTAACTTAATGTAGTTAGTAGTGCTTTTTATTTACAGAATACTCATTTATATTTAGTAGTAATGTTTCATCAAATTACAGTCATCCCTCAGTATCCAACAGGGATTGGTTCCACTCCTCCCCTCAGTGGATAGCAAAATCTGAGGATGCTCAAGTCCCTTATTAAAATGGCGTAGTATTTGCATATAACCTGTGTATATCCCTGCATACTTTAAATCATCTCTAGATTACCTAGAATACCTACTACAATGTAAATGCTATGTACATAGTTGTTACACTGTATTATTTTAAAAGAAAAAGAAGTCTGTACATGTTAAATACAGATGCAACCATTGTAGGTTTTACTATATAGTACATGAGTAACATTTTTTTTTTCAAATAATTTTGATCTGTAGTTGGTCGAATCTGTGAATGCAGAGCCTGTGGATATGAAGTGCCAACTGTATTTTCAAATAAGCTCAGGAACATCATCTATTCTGGTTCAGAACTTGAGCCTATTTGTACTAAGTATCATCTGTTTCTCTTTGTTACTTCCATTTTAAGAGTGAACAAATTTCAAAAGATAACTTTAGGATGTGCCTTACATTCATCATTTTCTTTTCCCCTTCAACCATCATAGGAACCATAGGAGTTCAGGTTCCTATGGATAAACATCTAAGCAATCATCTCTCAGCTGATATCCTCACCTCTGTCTCTCTTTGCTCCTATCTATCACGCATTGATGATAGACTCATATTCCAAGAGCACTTTCATCATTACATTCCACTGCTCAAAACTGATGAAAGTTTCTCAAAGCATGGCATAAAAAATACATTTTTTAAAAAAAATCCTGACATTTTAAGCTCTCCCCATTCAGGTTCTAATCTAACCTTTTGTTTTTGCTGTTGTTTTAATTTTGAACAAAGTCCAAAGCGTTTACCACATTAGTTGGAGAGCTTGTGTTTTCTCTGTATCTGGCTCTGCATCTGGAAGTAATGAAACAATTGCTGGGCCCATAGTTAAGAAAACTACAAGCAATCTAAAAGTTGTTCACAGAGAAAGACTGAGGAAGTAAAAAACATTTAAAATCATGAGTTTTGAGTGGAGAAATATTTCTGGAGAAGACAAGGTGATAGCTTAATTTAAATATCTCAAGAGATGCCAGAGTTTGGTGTGATCCCAAGAGCATACCTAGGGCCAAAACAGGAAAATTCTAGGAAGAAAAGATTTTGTTTTTTAGCACATTACAAAGCAGACCATTCTAACAGAGATAGCCAAAGACTAAATAACTGCCTTGGGGAAAGTAAATACTATATTATTGAAGATATTCAAAGTGTAAGTTGGACAACACCTTCATGAGATATAAAGGCAGGCAAAACACTAAAAGGGAGAGTATTGGACTTGGAGTCAGAAGTCACCACTACTGGTAAAAAGCAAAGGCTGTGGAATCACAAAGACCTTCGTCTGCAATGTAAATTGTCAACCCTGAGTAATTTAATTGCCTCAGTTCCCTCATATATAAAATAAAACAATTTTGTCTACCACACAGAGTTGTTGTATGAATTTAATGCACTAATATACACAAACAGCCCAGTGTCTCACAAATACTTAATAAATGTTTTTTCTATTATAATTACATAGTACTTTGTAATCAACAAACTCTAAGAAATGGAAAGTTTTATTATTAGACATTAGCTTTGTAAAGGCAGGGATTTTATCAATCTTGTTCCCTTTACTTTCCCTAGTCCTTAGCACAATGTGTAATGTTTTAGCAAATGATTTATAAATGTTTATTAAGTAAAAGATAAAGCACTAATGGGTTGTTGGATTATGAACCTTTTAAAGTCCTTTCCAATGCTGATAATCTATGACCCAGCCATGTGGTATTAGTAAAAGAATATCTTTATGTTAATAACCATAATCCATGGCAATCATCTATTTATTTCATTTAGAAGGATCAAACGATTCAATGGATACCTTCTATGTGCCTAACTATGTGCCTAACACATTTATCTACAACCTAGTTGATGAAACAAGACATACATTTAACACTACAGTGTAAGCTCCATGAAGGTGGGACCGAGAATTTTGCTCACTGCTATTTGCTCAGCACCTACCCTATTGATTAACTTAATTTCAAAAAGCAGTTGTAAAAGAGAGAACTGCATAGATAACTGTTACATGCTGCACAGAACAGGTGGATAAAAGGTGGGAAGAGTAGGAAAGGAGAAGGGCTGAGAGGAGCCAAGAGCATTACATAAGTAAGAGAGACCACCCAAGGCAATTAATTACAAAAGAGGAAATGAATAGAGTGTGTGAGTGGAATTCCTTACTTAAGACATGAAAAGCTAAGAGGATCAAGTTGGAAACAGTATTGTATATATACAACACGTATCTACTTAGAACTCAATGCATATATCAGGCACTAGGTTTTCCTCAATACCTCAGTTTGGGGAGAAAATAATGAGCAATTTTACATGTACCTGATATATCAACAACAAAATGTGTATTAGAAAACCATCCAAAAACCTCATGCCTTTTAACCAAGCAACATATCACAATGGCTATCATCAATAAATCAATAAACAAAAC
The DNA here is from genome assembly GCA_004027735.1 of Carollia perspicillata. Classification (NCBI taxonomy): domain Eukaryota; kingdom Metazoa; phylum Chordata; class Mammalia; order Chiroptera; family Phyllostomidae; genus Carollia; species Carollia perspicillata. Next base: position 115,622 of record PVKM010000016.1, read on the forward strand.
AAGGGCTGGCAAGGATGTGGAGAAAGTGGAACCCTTTTGCACTGTTGCTGGAATGAAGATTGGTGCAGCCTCTATGGAAAGCAGTACTCAAAAAATTAAAAGCGCACCTGCCTTTTGACCTAGCTATCCCATTTTTTGGGATATATGAGAAGGAACCCAAAACACTAATTCAAAAGAACAGAAGCACTCCTATGTTCATTGCAGAATTATTTACAATCAACCAGATATGAAAGCAGCCCAAGTATCCATCAGTATATGAGTGTATTAAAACAACTATGGGACATTTGCACAATGGACTACTACTTGGGAGTAAAAAATAAAAATTTACCCTTTGTGATAGTATGGATGGACCTGGAGAACATTATGCTAAGTAAAATAAGCCAGTCAGAGAAAGACAAGTACCATATGATTTCATTCATATGTGGAAGCTAATGAACAAACTGAACTAATAAGAAAAATGTGGGCAGACTCATAGATAGATGGCAGGATGACGGTGGGGTGGGGGAGATTAGGGGATAAAGGGATTGAGGAAAAAGGACTCATGGGGAGTTTGAGACAGGGGAAAGGAGGGAGAAAATAGAGAGGCTGATTGAGATGGCCAGAAAGAGATTAATTTTCATGTGCTTGGGACAATCTAAACATGACCTTAGCTAGAGGACCTCTCAAGGTTCTTTCAGAAACTGTACATGTTAAGTTTGAACTTCAGTTCTCAACTGAAATGGGGTAAATGACCTTGGCTACTGGTAAATATAATAATAAATTCACTTACATACATAAAACTTCCCAATATCAGAAATATTAGTCATAATATTCTAAATCTAAAATTTTGATCATTTAACAACAGCACAATTTAGTAATATATCAATGTAGCATGCATCTGAAAAAGAGACTATTTAATGGGTTATAACTTGTTTACACATTAATAATACTTGGTCACTTTCTTTATATCTTTTAAGTCCAATAAATATCAGTAAGCCTCTTCTGATTTTATCTTTTGTCTATTCTCCTATTCCAAGCCTAAAGAATTCCTTTAATAATAAGTCATTTCTAAAACAAATAGCTGCCTTTTTCTTAGAAATAACTGCTAGATTTTCTTATAAGGTGATATTCATGAATAAACCCCATAAAGCTTTACTATTTGGTCTGGTTTAGATATGAAATAGATCTGGTTATTTCTGTGGTACTTGTTGTCTGGAGTAGCAGCTGCAGTTGCCTGGACTTCCACTGGAGTCAGCAGACTCCCCAATCAATCCCTAGTGTACCGACTTCCCAAAGATTTTTGTAAAATAGTGTAAGAGAAAGAGGCCTTAAGTTCCATTCCAAGCTTAGGGAGAAACTCTTCCAAAATCTAATTTAAGCACTGAGAGCCAGCTCCAATTGCAGAGACACAGTGTTAAAGGAAAAAGCATGAAGAATAGAAACCCTCAATGCTAAAGTATTATTTTAGATATGAGCATCAAAAACCAATCTTATGAAAAAATTTGCCATCCAGTGATACTAACAAGGAAAAAGAAAATAGAAATATTGGAATTCCTTTTTCTTTATTTGTCTCTGTTCTTTATGATGATGTACTATTAAGGAGAAAACTAGCTTAAAGATAGGTTGCTAAAAAGAGATGGAAAGTAAAATTGGTGGTAAAATTCTTTAAAAAAACCTTCTTTATGATGAATCTTTCTGTCACTGGAGAAAAGCACAGTACCTCAGAACTGTAACTTCTGCAAACAAAAGCTTTTGCAAAATTAATGTACTCTACAATTTAAACAAATCCAGATAGTAGCTGAAGTGCCACTGTATTATAGAAGCAATGCCATAACCACTAAATTTCAGTGGTTACAATATACAAAGTTTATAACTATTCCAATGTTCCCAATCAGTAAACATATTTTTAGAAATCATATTTCTAGATACACAATTTAGATTTTCAACTTTTAAAAATCTTTGACTATTACAGATTTTTCAAAATAATATAATAGCCCCCCATACTTAAGTGTCAAACTTTTACCACAATGGAAAAAAGAACATTGTTTCATTATTCATTACACATTTTAAATATTAAAAAATGTTATTTTCTTTATAAGCATATGTTAAGTATCACATTTTTAAAAGAAAACACTACAAAATGGAAGGAAAATGGAAAAATACAATAAATAAAAGAGGGACTGAGCTAAATGGAAAAAGGACTCATGGACAACAGTGTGGTGATTGCGCATGGCAGGGGGCAGTATAAGGGGACTAAATGGTAATGGAAAAAAACACAATTAAAAAATCCAAAAAAAATTTTAAAAATAAAAAATAAAAAATGGAATGGAAAGCCTTACATCTGAAATAAATTATTTTGATGTCCCTGAAAATTTTATTCTTTTAAGGGAAAATTCACACATTTCTTCTCTACATATGTATTACTGTGAAATGAAACACTAGAAACTAGTATCTTTGGAATGCAGCAATAATAAACACCTACTGGTTTATTTAAAGATGTGACAATTATGTCATAAGGATTTTTGAAATATATTTTTTATGCATTTATTAATTAACCTCCAATTTTTAATTAAACTTGGGGTGACAGTGGTTAACAAAATTATGCAGGTTTCAGGCACACAGTTCTACAATACATCTTCTGTACACTGTATTCTGTATTCTGTATTCATCATCCCAAATCAAGTCTCTGTTCATCACCACTTATTCCCCTAATACCACCACCCCAACCCCTGGCAATAACTGCACTGTTGTTCATGTCCCTGAGTATTTTTTTGCTCAATCCCTCCCAACTCCCTGACAGCTGGCAGCCTGCTTTCTATCTATGAGTCTGTCACTATTTTGCTTATTAGTTCATTAGATTCCCCATATGAGCGAGTGAAATCATATAGTACTTATCTTTCTCTGACTGGTTTATTTCACTTAGCATAATGCTCTCCAGGTCCATCCATGCTGTCGCAAAGAGTAAAATTTCCTTATTTTTTTAGGCTGAGTAGTATTTCATTTGGTAAATGTACCACATAGCTTCTTTATCCACTCATCAACTGATGGACACTTGGTCTGCTTCCAAATTTTAGCTTTTGTATATAACACTGCAATGAACCTAGGGGTGCTTATATTGTTCTGAATTAGTGTTTCAGGTTTCTTTGGATAAATTCCCAGAACTGGGATTGCTGGGTCATAAGGTAGTTCCATTTTTAATTTTTTGACATAACTTCATACTGCTTTCCACAGTGGCTACACCGATCTGCATTCCCACTAACAGTGCATGAGGTTTTCCTTTTTTCCACATACTCGCGAACACTTGTTGTTTGTTGATTTATTGATGATAGTCAACCTGATAGGTGTGATGTGATATCTCATTGTGGTTTTAATTTGCATTTCTCAGATGATTAGTGATGTTGAACATTTTTTCATATGTCTACTGGCCATGTGTGTGCCCTCAATGAAGAAGTGTCTATTCAGGTCCTCTGCCATTTTTGCTGTTGTTACTGGATTGTTTTTTTGGTATTGAGTTTTATAGGTTCATTAAATTTTTTCAAAAAGATTTTACTTATTTTTAGACAGAGTGGAAGGGAAGGAGAAAGAGAGGGAGAAAAACATCAATGTGTGGTTGCTTCTCATGTGCCCCCTACTGGGGACCTGGCTCACAACCCAGGCATGTGCCCTGACTAGTAATGGTACCCATGACCCTTAGAGTGCAGGCTGGTGCTCAATCCACGAAGCCACACCAACCAGGGCAGGTTCATAAAATTTTAAATATTAACCCCTTATCAGATGTAGCATTGGCAAATACGTTCTCCCATTCACTGGATTACCTTTTCATTTTGTTTCCTTTGCTGTGCAAAAACTTTTTAGTTTGATGTAGTCCCATTTGTTTTTTTTTTCTTTTGCTTCCCTTGTGTGAGGTGACACACCAGAAAAAATACTGCTATGAGAAATGTCTGAGATCTACTGCCTATGCTTATCCTAGAATTTCTATGGTTTCAAGTCTAACATTTAAGTTTTTAATCTATTTTGAGTTTATTCTAGTGTATGGTATAAAAAATAGTGTACTTATATATTTTTTGCATATCTGTCCAATTTTCACAACACCATTTATTGAATAGACTGTCTTTACCTCATTATATGTTTTTGCTTCCTTTGTCAAATATTAATTGATTACAAAGGTATGGGTTTATTTCTGGGCTCTCTATTCCTTTCCACTGATCTATATGTCTGTTTTTATGCCAGCAGCATGCTATTTTGATTATTATGGCCTTGTAGTATAGTTTGGTATCAGGTAGCGTGATTCCTCCAACTTTGTTCTTCTTTCTGAAGACTGCTGTTGTTATTAACAGTACTTTGCTATTCCATATAAATTTTTGAAATATTTGTGCTACTTCTGTGAAATTGGCCATTTGGTTTCTTGATAAGAATTGTATTGAATCTACAGATGACTTTTGTTGGTATGGACATTTTAATCATATTAATTTTTCCTATCCATGATCACAGTATATGCTTCCATTTATTTTTGTCTTCTTCAGTGTCTTATAATTTTCCAAGTACATGTATTTTACATCCTAGGTTAAACTTATTCCTAGGTATTTTACTCTTTTTGAAGCAGTTGTGAATGGGACTGTTTTCTTATTTTACTTTCTGATAGTTCACTACTAGTGTATAAATATGCAACTGAGTCCCTGATATTCATTTTGTAACCTCTAGTTTACTGTATTCATTTATCAGTTCTTACAGTTTTTTGGTGAAATCTTTAAAGTTCTCTTCGTATAGAATCATTTCATCTCTACATAATGACAGTTTTACTTCTTCCTTTCCTATTTGGATGCATTTTATTTTACAATCTGTCCAATTGCTATGGCTAAGATTTCCAAAACTATGTTGAATAAAAGCAGTGAAAATGGCTATCCTTGTTTCTGATCTTAAAGAAAAAGCTTTTAGCTTTTCACTGTTGAATATGTTGGCTGTTGGTTTGCCATATGTGGCCTGTATTACACTGAGGTATGTTCCCATTATTTCCACTTTGCTCTGAGTTTATATCATAAATGGGTGCTGGATTTTAACAAGTGTTATATCTGCTTCTAATGACATAATCATGTGGTTTTTATCCTTCCTTTTTTGTATGTGGTGTATCACTTTTATTGATTTGTGGATATTGTACCAACCTTGCCTGCCAGGAATAAATCCCACTTGATCATGGTGTATGATCTTTTTAATGCATTACTGGATCTTGTTTGCTAAAATTATGCTGATGATTTTAGCATCTATGTTCACCAGGGATACTAGCCTGTAATTGCCTTTCTTTTTCATGTCACTACCTACTCTGGAATAGGATAATGCTAGCTTTGCAAAATGAGCTTGGGAGTCTTGCCTCCTCTTGAAATTTTTGGAATAGTTTGAGAAGGATCAGTGATCATTCTTCTTTGAATGTTTTAGGAAAATTCACCTGTGAAGCCACCAGTCTAGTCCAGGACTTTTGTTTGTTAGGAGTTTTTTGATTACTGCTTGAATTTCACTAGCTGTAATCTGTCTATTCAGATTCTCTGATGCTTCCTGATTCAGGTTTGGAAGATTAAATGTTTCTAGGAATTTATCCATTTCATCCACATTGTCCAATTTATTAGCATGCAGTTGTTTACAATATATATTTTTAACAATCCTTTGTATTTCTTTGGTGTCAGTTGTTACTTCTCTTTCACTTCTGATTTTATGTATTTGGAGCCTCTCTCTTTTTCTCTTGATGAATCTGGTTAAAGGTTTGTAAATCTTATTTACTTTTTCGAAGAATCAGCTCTTGGGTTCACTGATCTTTGTAGCATTTTGTTTTTTATATTCTTTCGTTTATTTCTGCTCTGATTATTTCCTTCCCTCTACTCACTTCTTTGGGCTTTATTTGTTGTTCTTTTTGAAGTTCCTTTAAATGTAAATTTTAGTTGTTTGAGATTTTTCTTGTTTCTTTGATGTAGGCCTGTAATACTATGAATTTCCCTATTATGACTTCTTTCATTGTTAACCTATACATTGTTTAGTAACATGTTATTTAGCCTCCATGTCTTTGTGTGATTTTCCATTTTTTTTTTCTTGTGATTGATCTCTAGTTTCATACCATTAATGTCAGAGAAGATACTTTTTATGATTTCAGTCTTAAATTTATTGGGACTTATTTTGTGTCCTTACATGTGGTCTATCCTAGAAAATGTTCCATGTGCACTCAAAAAGAATATATATTCTGCTGCTTTTGGGTAAAATGCTCTTAAGATATCAATTAAATCCATCTGATCTAGTGCATCATTTAAGGCTGCCATTTCCTTACAAGAATTTTCTGTCTGGAAGAAATATCCATTGCTGTTGATGGGGTTTAAAATCCTCTTCTATGACTGCACTACTGTCAATCAATCTCCTCTTTATGTCCTCAAGGTTTGCTTTACATATAGGTGTTCCTATGTGACTGCATAAATATTCACAAGGATTATATCCTCTTGTTAGATTGCTTCATTCATCATCATATAGTATCCTTGTCTCTTACTAGAGCCTTTGTTTTAAAGCCTATTTTGCAGACATAAGTATTGCTACCCTAGCTTTTTCTCCTTTCCATTTGTGTGAAATATCTTTTTCCATTCCTTTACTTTTAGTCTGTGTGCATCTTTTGTTTTGAGGTGGATCTCTTGTAGACATCATATATATGAGTCTTATATTTTTACTCATTCAACTACCCTATGTGTTCTGATAAGAACATTAAGTCTTTTATGTTTAAAGTGATTATTGATAGGTACATATTTATTGCCCTTTTATTTTGTTAACTGCTACCTTTTTCCTCCTTTCTCCTACTCCTTCTTCTTAAAGCAGGCCTGTCCTTCAGCATTTCTTGTAATACTGGTTTGGTGGTAATAAACTCCTTTACCTTTTTCTTGTCTGGGAAGCTCTTTATCTCTCCTCCAATTTTAAATGATGGCTCTGCTGGGTAAAGCGAGTAGTCCTTGATTTTCATCACTATTAGTATTTCATGCCAATCCCTTCTGGCCTGAAATGTTTTTCTTGAGGAAAGATTCTCTTTATCTTTAACCACTGTCATATTTTTAAGATATGTCTTTGTGTGGACTCTCTGGATTCATTTTGTGTGGGGTTCTCTAAACTTCCTGGACCTGTGTGTCCTTTTCCTTCACTAGGTTAGGGGAGTTTTCAGTTATAATTTCTTCAAATAGGTTCTAAATCCCTTGTTGTCTGTTTTCTCTTCTGGTGCCCCTATGATTCAGATGTTGTTACACTCATTTTTTTAAATTCTTTTTTTATTTTTTGCTATTCTGATTGGGTGTTTTATTTCCTACACTGTCTTCCAAATTGCTGATTCGATCCTGTATTTCATCTAACCTAGTTTTCATACCTTCCAGTGTATTCTAGATGTCAGACATTGTCTTCTTCATTTCTGACTGGTCCTATTTTTTGGTTTCTGTGTCATTTGCCATGGTGTTGTGCATCCTTATAACCATTACTTTGCACTCTATACCTGATAAATCACTTGCCTCCATTTTTCTAAATGTTTCTCCTTTCTTTCATTTGAGGACTGTTTCTTTATCTCTCCATTTTGGCTGCCTCTTTGTGTTTCTTTCTATGTATTAGATAGATCTGTTTGACTCCCAGTCTCTCTGGGGTGGCCTTATGTAGTAGATTTCCTGTGGGATCCAGTGGTGTACTTTCCTTGATCACCTGAGCTGGGTGCTCCAGAAATGTCCCTAGTGTGGGTTATGTGGGCTCTTCTGTTGTAACTGAGTTTTGATTGCTATTGACACATTTGTATGTGGGATCAACCTTCAGGCTGGATGACTGTGAAGCTCAATGCCAACCACAGTGTGTGAGCTGCTGTGCAGGTGCTCACAAAGTAAATTCGCTTCAGCAGGTTTAGGTGCCTGCCAAGATCTCCCTTTGGATATACTGCTTGTGATGCTTATTAATACCTGCTCTGTTGCTGTCTGAAGCTAGTCACTGAGTGTGTAGTTTTGGGCCTCTTGGGAGGACTCTGTTGTGGACCAGTGTCAGATGCTGCCTGTGACTACCACTGGACAACCTATTTGAAGCTTCCAGCCATCCACAGTTTATGACTGCTTCTGCTGGGCCTGGGTGGGTATAGGAAGGACCAAGTTGCACACCAAGGCCAGCTTTTACTAAGCCTGACAGCAGGACAAAGAAAGTCCCAAGCATCCCAAGACCCACCTCCAGTTTTGTTTGCCTGCTGGCTGCCTGTTATGCTCAGTCACTGAAAAAGCCTCTGTCTGTATTCCTCAGTTGGCATAAGCTCCAGTGGATGGAGTGAGAGGGAGTCCAGAGGCTGGGATTGCTTTCCCCCAGGCTGATGCCACACAAAAAGTAGTGCTCCACCCGAGAAAGATGGTGCCTGTGGTGTAAGAGAGGGATTCAGCACAGGGATTCTGGCAGCTGTCCCTTCAGCTCCCTCATCAGAGCCACAAACCCCAGACAATCCTCATGCAACTTTAATCCACTTTGCCCTCCCTCCACCAGAACCCAGGGTGAGTGGCTGCAAATGAAATTTTGTGCATTGGACCTTTAAGAGGGTGCCTATGTCTCTCCCCAGAAGATATAATTCTGTTGCTTTTCACAACCAAATGTTATGTGGGTGCCTCTTCCCGGCTCTCATGTTCTGAGATGTGGAGCTGGCTTGGGATTTAGTCCCCTTGTTTATCAGGGGAACTCCCCTGCAGCTAAGATATCCCTCTAGAACCTCGGCTGCTACTCATGGGAGAGAAAGGGCTAGCCCTTTCTGCATCTCTGCCTTCCCTGCCATTTTCAATGTGGCTTCTATAAATCCTTGGTTACAAGGTTTCTCTTCAGTTAGTCTTCAGTTGGTTATTCAGGCTGATTATTCTATGATTTATTGTAATTATAGTTGGGTCCTAGGAAGCGGTGAGTGTAACTTCCACCTACTCCACTGTCTTCTTGGATCCTCAATATTTTTTTGTTTTATGTTCCATCCATGGTTCTGATAGACCAGTGTGACCTCTAAGAAGCATAAAGAGGAAATGTTTCCCCAGAGCAACCAAACCAAACAATAACAACAAAACAGCATAATATTCCACATGGTCTCCCAGCCTATCTTCTTTCCAACTTCTAGAGACCAAATATGGTTTAAAAACTCAGCCTTTGACTTCTGTGTGTGTCTTAGATACTCAAAGTAGACTTTCAAAGATGTCAGTTAGTAATTTGAGTACTAGAGTTTAGAGGGTGCATCAAACACATTAAACACATTTCTTTACCTCCTGTGCTCAGGATGGTCATATTACCTAATGTATCAAAGACATTCTAGCTAAAAAGTACTGACAGAAAAATGTAAACTACACGTAATTTAATTGATGACATTAGTTGTACATTTCACCTAAACACAGAGTGGAAAATAGAAAGGAAAAAGATCCAAATTATTAAAAAAAAAAAACAACTGAAAATCAAGGAAACCTGTTTCTTAGCACAAGACTATTTTGTTAAAGAATGTCCACATTTTTTCCTCTGAACTAACATACATGTCAGTTCTTAACAGCAACACGTTTAAACATTCCATAAGTAACTAACCTTTACTTAAACCTAAAATGACTTTTAGGTTTCCTAGTCTCCCCAGATAAATCAGAGTTAAGTATCACAGGGATACATATAAAATGAATAAGCCTAATGGTTAGCAATTTTGTTTTATTACTGTTCAACAGAATAGCAAGCCTTTTCTTCTACTACTGTATGTAATATATTTCAGTTAAAAAAACTAAACATTTTTAAAAAGGGCTTTCTATCCTGAAAACCCTTATTTGTAAGCAAATCCAATTCATTTCAGGGAGGGCTGCTGTTTAAGCATCATTAAAATAATTTTAGAAATGACACCACTTGCTCCTTCAGGTCTACAAACCTGAAACATTAGGATATAAGGTTGATGTAGACAGTTTTCCAATTATAAACAAGCAAAATTTATTTCAGACATTGCCCTAAAATGCATAAACAATGTAAGCCTATGTAAACCATGATTTTAAAGTAATGTACTATATGTACAAAAATAGTTTCTTTCATAGCATTTTATAAAAGACTGAACAGAATCTATTTTTCTTTTTTGAACAGTCCTTCCTTCTTTGTTTACTTCTTTATATTTTGCTTCTTTAAAAAAATGTTCTTTTTCCAATTACAATGAGGAAATAAAAAAGAAATGCAACTCTTTTATGTAAAGTAAATCCATCTGGATGTTTGCTGCATCCCATACTATAAACCTGTGATCCCCAACCAGAATGAGTTATAGTAAAGCTGCAGGCAAAATTGTCTCCATATACCACAATCCATTATCCCTGTCAAGTTAATGTTCCATGTTGAGCCATATGGCACGGGTACACATTCAACAAAGGAAATTCCTTAAACTTGTTATAATCAGCACTTGCAGTCATCCAAAAAACTGACATAAACAGCTTTATTGTGTTTAGTGCATTTCAGTTAATATCCATGACAAAAACAGGAAACAGTACAGGAAAAGGAGAAGGAATGTGGGGGAGCAGAATCACTTTTTAAAAAATGTACATTTTATAATTAGATTTTTTCCTAAGTAAGTAATTTTCAATTACAGTAAGCTTCGATCTCTTAACAGTGATCCACTGGGCATTATTTAAGAAAAAAAGAAATTTAATGGCATGAATTTTCAATGGCATGAAAAAACCTAAATGTAAAGTCTTACAGTATCTATCTGATTCATAAGCAGTTCAAGAAAAATAACGATTTGAATTTTCATGTTTGTTTTCTTTTAACAGTCGTCTCATAATTGCTAAAATCTAACAGGGCTTCATTGAAAAGTAAAGCAAATGAAATAAAGTGTCTTTATATGTGTAAAGTGTAGGTCACAGATGAATCAAGGGTTCCCAGAAGCCTTTGGTACCTGGCACAGCCCAACACATCAAACTCCAGTCAAGGTACAAGTAGAGCAGAACTTCATTTCAGCCCCCGCAGTGACAACAATAAAACGCTGAGAAAACACACTATCAAATACTGAACTCAGCATCAATTTCTGTTAATTACAGCCTTGTCAGCAACGTGATTATTCAAACAACTCATGCAAATGTTAATGAGGCCTTATTTGCATATTTATTTTTTCCTTTGTTGAAATGTCATTGATTATTACATTCTACTATGATGAATGTGGCTGATGATGTGCTCTGATATGTAATTAGTCATTAGGTGGAATGAATAGATCAATTATGAAAAAGGACTAAGATTAAGAAATATCAAACAAGACCGCCCAATATAACTATAGGATCTTTAATAAAAAAAGAACCTAATAAAGAATTTCTTGACATTTAAACTGCAACATCAGTCGTTTTCAATAAATAAACCACTACTTTTGTGAGAGTAAATGAAGGCTTAAAAATATATCAGTACTTTGATAATTCAATTATGATTATAGAAACCATGTTTTAAAGAACTATAAACCACCTCAAGTGGCAAGCCAGAAAAACAAACAGCAAAAAAAAAAAAAAAAGACAGATTTTTATTTAGAGTTGCACAAATTAGAAATGTATAGAATACATTTTAATCCAGTATGAGCAGGTGGAAATAGCTCAAAATAGAAAGGAGTGTAACATTCTAGAGAGAAGGGGCAGGAACCTGATGGAGAATGACTTTCATAAAAACAAGGCAAGCATAAACAAACTCCTTCAAATCCCAATTTATTCTTAGAGGAAAAGGATTATTTAGTCTCTGAAACTGTTTGCTGTAACTATCCAGCCAGCACTTGCTATTCACAGTCTGAAAAAAAAAAACACATTACTGCAGACCAGATGGGAACATTCCACATGACCAAACCAATCAATCACCTCAGTGGGGCGCAGGTGCAACACAGCCGTGTAGCAACACACCATTTCACAGTCTATCGGGCACAAACACATGGCCACCAATCAATGGCACCCCGAGGACCTCAGAGGGGGCAGGCTCTCTGGAGTCTTACTGGTCCATGCCTGATGACTTCATAATCACACATCATTTCATTCACTAGAGGATACAAACTAGCATTCTAATAACCTTCTACTGCAAATGGTCATGTTGTGCATATTAATACAGAGCTGTTTGGAGTGAAGCAACTGACTTTACATGGCAGGCTAGGCAAGGCATGAAGAGCTGAAACAACCTGAAGCTAGAAACTTCTTCCTATTTGAAGATGGCTCTTCTGTTCAGGCTGAGATCTATGGCAGCATGATTCATTCTGCTGCATCAAAATTGGCATGCAAGGCTGGTATCTTATACAAAACAACTGTTAAACAATAGTACAAAGGAGAATAAAATGAAAGGGGAAGTCGATCGCTGTGTACAAGGGGTAAAAAGGCTCCTCATTTTCTAAAATAACCTAACTAAAACTGAACTGCAAAAAACATCAGGTCACCATGAAGAAAACTTAAATGGATATTCCTCCATTTCTCCTGTCTTTGTTTTCCTCACATTTTTCCACTGCTTGAGGGGTGATTCTGTACAGTGTATACAATTATAGGAGAAGATAAATAGAACGATTTCCAGCAAACAATGCTATAATTCTACCAAGGGACAGCTCCATTCTCTGTTAGATAGCATTCACAGAGCTCCTGTTGACTCCTTGTCAGAGATGTTTAGGCAGGGATATCTTGGATAACTAAGTATTTTCAGTAACTGATTCACTATACATCACACAGAGATGACTTAATTTTAAAAGAAAAATGAGGAAAAACATGCTTCATCCTAAAAAAGCAAACTAGTCAACTCAAACCCTTGGTGGAACAAGGCTTAGCATACATCTGTTTTTAAAGAGCAGATTTCTTTGATAATTAAGAGGGCAGTTTGAAATCTTACACGTCCTTAGATACGACTAGGAACATCAATCACCAGAGCCAAAGTTCATGTGGAAACCAGTGCAAGACATGTAACAGGGTCTAAACTGACCCTTTGACAACACTAAAAGTTGGCCTGAGTGGTTAATTTTTGATGCTAATATTCTTATCATTTTGTGTCTCATAAGGAACCATACAGAAAACCTAATGAATATCATGCTTTGCCAATATGAGGCTAACAGTGATTATATCTTCTACAGTCTAAAATAAAAGAATGTATACATTCTCTGAAAATACAAAGAAGTCCTTTTGGAAAAGAAGTATAGCAGTTAGTGAAAGGAAGGTATTGTTATTATTCCATAAAGAAATAACTGGCAAGATAATCTTATTGGTGGTTTATTACATAGTATTTACTTTAAAAAGCATGCCTAACTTTCCAAATTGTAGACTAGAGGAGGACAGAAGATTCAAGTCATAAGACTAGGATTCTACTTCAGATTCTCACTAATTAGTTGTGTAGCCCTCATCAGATCACATGATGATGACTTTGATTTACCAATTTGTAGAGTGACCTGGTTAGGGAGGGCTGGAAATTTCTCTTAATTTATGATTTCTCTTTGTGACCTGACATCTTTAAAGGCTCTAGTTAGTAGTTTTTCAGAGTACCATATAGGGATGAAGAGATCAGGCATGCTAGTTCCAAAAGTCTAGCAGGGAAGCATAATAAAACATGCTTGTTGTCATCATGGAAAAGTAGTCATTTTAAATGGCTGATGTGTGGTCACTCTTATGAAGATACAAAAGACAACCATTCCTTCAGTATATAGAAGTATGAGTAAAATAATCAACATTTAAGTTGAACTTTTCTCCCTAAACAGACTAACAATACCAATATTATATCATATCATTACCTCCTCCCCTAAACAACTAAAAAGGAACATAAAACCTTTCCAAATAATCTTAAGCAAGTTTTCTGAAGTATCTCACATAGAAGCTGAACTATCCTTGTAATAGCTCTACTATTTATTTTATTTTATTTATTTAAAAAATAAATTTAAAAATAAGTGAGGCTAAACTCACTTAGTAAAAAAAATTGCAGATAAAAAGTGGTCAGTGGCCTCAGCAAATCAGCAGGAGGGACTAAAGAGCATGTTACCATCAGGCATATCTAGGATCACCAAAACATGTTTTCTCTCTTTTTGATTCTGAGTTCAATCCTTAGTAAAAGCATTTACATCTAAACCTTTACCCCAAAGGCACAATAAATATATTATTAAAAACATGCCTGACAATGTTTTGAAAAGCAAAGTCGAAAACGAGACTTTTACTTTCTACTGCCATGAATACACAATGGTATTTAAAGGTAATACAGAAAAAGGTTAAGAGAGCAGCTCTAGAGATTTATACAGTATTTGGTTTCAATGCCTGTTCCATAACTTACTAATTTTGTGACTTTGGGACTAGTTACTAAACTCTCTAAACCTCAATTTCTTGATTGGAAAAAGACGAATAACAATATAGGCAATACCTATATCTCATCTCAGGGGTTGTTGTGAAGATTAAATGAACTAATGCATGTAGTGCTTAGTAACATGCATAAAATACAGCAAGCAATCTATTTTTGTAATTTAATATTAAAAATAAAAAGACCAATTTCAGGATATTAAAATCAAGAGACAATTCTTTTGAATGCTTTAGTCTCAGTTCATAAACAGTACTAATCCCAACTCTGTTGCTTAATAAAAAAAAATACTTCACACACAAAAAAGACCTGACAGCTCCCTATGGTAACCAACAATTAATTGCAGCTGTTAGTCAATGTACTTCTCAATTGGCCCCTTGATAAAACATCTTACAGAAATTAAATTATGAAAATCTATTGAGAGTAGCTTTTGTCAAGGTTCCTCCCTGTTCTTTCTCTAGTTAGTTGTTCAAAGTTAAGTAAAAAGTTTGTCAATCTGAACCCAAGTGACAGATGTTGCTTTACTAGTATCCACAAAAAAACCAAAATGAATAAAAGGTCAGCTGTAGCCACGTAACTAAGTTTACCTACTCATAGTAACCACTTCACGAAGGCGGGTGCACAGCAGAAACAAAAAGGGGGAGTTTTGGGGAAGAGTACAGTGTTGAATCTAGTAGGAACTAGAAAGATCTGGATTTGAATCTAGCATTCACCAAATACATTTCAAGTGAACTCTGGTGAATTTCTCTCTCTGCCTCAGTTTCTTCATCTCTGAAATTGGAGATGAAATGGGAAAGATGGAATTAGCATTAATAAATGTCTTTTAAGTGTTAGGCCCTGTAGTAGGCATTAGAATACACTCTTCCATTACATCATCCTCAAGAATGCACCAAGGCCAGAATTACTATCTCCATTTGAGAGATCAAAATAGAGTCAGAGTCTTGAACAGACATTTCTCCAAAGAATACATACAAGTAGTCAGTCAGCACATGAAATTATGTTCATTATCATTAGTCATTAAGGAAATGAAAATCAAAACCTCAATAAGGTTTTCACACCAAGGTGGCTAAAATAAAAAGAAAGACAAATGATGTGAAGAAATTGATATCCTCATAAATTGTTGGTACGATTTTAAAATGGTACACAGCCACTTGAGAACACTGTCTAGCAGTTCCTCAACTAAACCTTGAGCTATATTACTCAGCAATGCTACTCCTAGGTATAATATACACTTAGGAGAACTAAAACATGTCCATAAAAAACTTACACACCAATGTTCTTAATAACATTACCCATAATAGCCAAACAATAAAAACACCCTAAATCTCAATCAATTGATAAATGGACAATTGTATTATACCCCTACAATGGGATTTTTAGCATGAAAAACATTAAGTACTGATTGATACATGCTACAATATGGGTGGATTCTTGAAAATACTATGCTAGGTGAAAAAGCCAGTCTCAAAAGGACACATAGTATACGATTCATCCATATGCAATGTCCAGAAAAAGCAAATCAATAGTGACAGAAAGTAGATTAGTGGCTACCAGGGGTGGGTGGAGTGAAGAATGAGGACTGATTTCTAATAGGTACAGGGTTTCTTCATGTAGTGATAGAAATGTTCTAAAATTAGGTAATGGTGATGGCTGCACAACTGCGGGAATATACGAAAAACTACTAAGCTGTATACTTTGAAAGGATGAATTTTATGATATGTGAATTATATCTTGATAAATCTGTAATTTAAAAAATATTGGGTTTCAAAGATTTAAGAATAGTTAAGGCCACTCCCACAGGGTTATAAATATTAAATGAACTAGGCTAAAGCACTCTGCATGGTGCCTGAGACACACTGAGGGTTCTTAATGAAATGTTGTAACCTCCTTTTCCCTTTGTCAAATGCAGAAACAATAGATGTATGATATTGATTCTAACAGGATAGCTCAATAAAGCTACCCAATTCTTGTCATCTGATAAGCAATGAAGGAGCACAACTACATGTTTATAGTTCTATAGTAAAGTTAGGTAAACTAGTACATACTATCATTAGTATAAAAGAAAATGAATCTAACTAACCAGCCCACATATAGAGCTTACTGACCTAAGTATAATGAAAATATACTGCAGACAAACAAATTAGTTTTGTACAATTCCAAAGCATCCCTTCCAAATCTGTCAGCAATCATCTCAGGAACAATGGAGCTATAACCATGAACATCACTTCTTTTTTTAAAAGTAATATTATCATTCAACTGAATTTGGCAAGCTATAATTTAAATTGCTCTACTTTCAGGATTATATACTCTGATGTTCAGGAAAGTACTGTATTTTTTAAAATCTCAAAACACACAAGCAAAACATTTCTGTCCCATCCTATCAGATGGCTCTCCTGAGAACTGCTAACACCTATCAAAACAATATAATAGGCAGGTCCTTATATCCCAATTAATGTATCACCCCAGATGATGGTGAAGAATAGACAGGAAGACCTCTCCTGATGGGGCACCATTACCTCTAGGAAGAGTTCTCTATATTTATTCTTATACCTTCACTGGGAGTAACCAACAAATTATTTGGTGAAATAATTTTACTACTGATTACCATATTCTAACATTCATTCATTCAGTATTTCATACATACTTCTCAAACTCAGTAAGAGTTCCTACCTTGTTTAAATAAGTGTGGGAAGCAATGAGAAGATACCCTTAAAGAGCCAGAAACCTAAGAGGACCAAAAATTCTGTTAAAATGGTGGTGGCATTCATATGATAAATACAACTCTCCCCATTCATTATAGCCTGCCATTACTTGTGTGATCTGTGTATGACCAAAAACTATTAACACTGAAAAGGTTCCTTAACCATCTGTCTCCTCCAAGTTTGGCAGAACTTTTTGTGTACGATAGGTGTTTTATAAATGATTACAGAATGTAAAACTTAAAAGAATATAGAATAAGAAATAAAATATTTATTGTTTTCATGAAAAAGGACCCTACTCCTGTCCCCTACAAAACCCACACAAAACAGATTTCCACACTGGACTGAAATAATTAAGCCAATTACAAAGAATCTTGATGATCTACAGTTATCCTGTGCTGCCATTAAACATTAACAAATATGTAGCACAGAGATTCCCACATGACCTGTTTTGGACCCACTGAGGGAACTAGATAATCAGATAATAAAGCAAATTGGTAGGTGCAGTTTCATTTAGGGCACACTAATGAAGAAGAAAGATGGGATCCAACCAAATAGCCAAGGACTAATATTATCAGAAAAACATTTAAGTTCAAGCAATTGAGGTTTTTCCAATATGTAGATTAAGGGGAGGGAACAGCTTGGATTTCTGTTTCTTACAGCAATTTACACAAGCAATGATTATTAAATAGGAGTGAGATACAGCACATTATATCAAAAGGTAAGAGAAATAGATATTCTGAAATTTAAAAAATATTTCAGTATAACTTTTTGGTTTTATAAATAAATACAATTAAAAGCTCAGCCAAATTTTTCCTAACAAGATTAAAGGTGATACCACAAGGAGGCACTTTTGAAAAAAACACTGCATTAAAAACAAATTACAACAGATCATCAAGGTCTCAATTTAAAAAGAGATCCTTTGTACATACAATGTAAGTGTGATAAACCTAAAAGTTATAATAAAACACTGTACTAGCTAGAATTATTAGTTGTTTTTATATCTTTTATCCAATTCTAATTTTGTGTGGAAAAATCAAGCTAAGAATAGCTTCTATTTATAGCCATGCTACAAAGACAAAGGGTTATAATTTAAAACTATAGAAATAATAAACAGAAAGAACTTTTTTCAGCATAGTATATCCCACACCTATCAAAAACACCACAATGATTAAATTAATCACTATAAACTGAGAATTTGCTTTCTAGAAATTAGCTGAGTTTAAAAGTAATAAAGTAAAATAACTAGTATTTTGAAGTTTAAAGACTAATGCATACTAGTTTCCTTATTTACTTTTTTCATAAGTAGCATCATTCATTCTACCTATAGGTTCGTCCAGGATAACAGTTAAATATTAATCTCTTTATTTGTGGCTTGTCTTAAATTAACTAGGTACATATTACCAACTATAGCAGTAGTTACATGATTTTACTCAGGCTTATCATCTGGACCAACTATAATAAAATTTAAAAGAATGTTATAAAAATTCTTTACTTTAGGCTCTTCCATAGAAGAAAGAAGAGCACAGCCAGTTACACTTCAAGTCACAAACCACACTTAGTATTCTTCAGTTTCTGTGTATACAAAGTCCCCAAATAATTTTCCATAGAGACCTGACCAAGCAATACAGCCAGATCTTGGGACAGGCAGCTGAACCTGGGCATGCAGGCTCAGTTATCTGTCCCTAGTGGGATCTGCATCATTACCCCACTCGATTTTTCCCATTCAGTTGGTGGTTTCTTCCTGCTGAGCCAATGCTTAGTCATGGGTTGGGGGGAGAAAGAAAAATAAACAAGATTGTATGGCCAATGTAAGAAGAAATGAGTAGTCTGATATCTAAGACACTATCTGGTAAAAATGTCAGCTCGTTAACATGGTATTAGTAGTGGGAGGCCAGCACAGGAGATTTCCTGGGATATGGCCATCTGTGTTTTCTCAATTTTTTGTGGAGAAAATGCAGCCATCACCTGCAATACCTGAGAAGGTAGGGAACATCCATAGAATCAAGTCAGATCTGCACCAATCATACTGGCCACAAAAAAGTCCAACAGACTGTCCTGAACTCCAGAAAAGACAACAACATAATTAAAGACACTCAAGCACAATGGTTCCCAAACTCCCCAGCCATTCCTAGACCACCTTCAGCATTATTTGCCATAGCTACACAAATAGCTTCTTCACATTTTTTTTTGCTTAAATTAAATCATTGAAAAAGAAAAGGATAAATCTCTGTAGAACGAAGTAGAAGCACAGAAACTGAAATATGTGAGAAGCTCCAATAGAACTTAATGAAAATTCAGCAACATTTTCCATAAACAGAAATCTTTATGGCCCTAGACTCTGAATATGAAGCCTACTTCTCTTCCTTTAAAAGGGAGAATCTTGGAGATATGTTAACAGCTAATGAAGATTGTCACCTAATCAGAAGAAATGAAGACTGAAAAAGGATTGAAAAGGAATCTCACCACGGGGTTCAAAGTTACTTAACTCTTTAATAGCATCTCAAATGAATAATTTTAAGAAATTAAAAAGTCTTTAGCAGTCTTCACAGGTTCATAATAAAGCTCATAACTAATTGCAAAAGCCTCAGTGAGACTTTTATTCACTTAAGAAGTTCCTTCATTCATAATCATTCACTTCATTTAATGATATATTGCCAAAGCCATGTAAACCAAAAATTTTGACATAGCAAAACTCTAAAGTTTAAATTAAAAAAAATGCACACAAATGCAGGTTTCAGTAATGATCTTATCTTTCACAGTTCTGAAAACATGCTTTGAATGACATCTTTTTCTTTTTTGCTCCAATGCCAGTCATTACTTTAGTATTTATGTGTTTGATTTTCTCATCCACTCAAACTTATCTCCACATAATTTAAGATTCCTTTCCATTAAATAATTTAAAACAGCTATTTTTAGTCAATCTGTCTGCTTAATTTATACAACAAAACTATTGCTATTCATCAGGAAGTTCTTCCAAATAGCCATTTTATGTAGACAAAATAAATCTCTTTAAAATATCTAGTTTTCCCCCCTATAGCTAATGAACACACATCCTCTAATTTATGAGCCTCAATTTTACAAGGCTTAGTTTATGACCAGTTATAAAAAGTCTACTATTTATATATTTTCCTGAAAACTGAACTCCAAATTTAATTTTATTTAAATGATATATTCCAAAGGTCCTAATGAAAACAAAAACAGAAAAGAAAATGATAGGATGAACTGGTTCTTCAGGTGGTTCTATTTGAAGCTGAGAAACTACAGTGGTAGGACAGTATTGTGTTTTATGAGTATCAACTTTGGAGCTAGCTCAGTTCTACTTCTCAATTCACAATTTAATAACTATCGGAGCAAATTTGCTAGCTGGCTTCTCAAGACTGTTCCTTTACTCATAAAAAACACTGTTATAGCCCTGGCTGGTGTGGCTCAGTGGGATTGTGTGCTGGCCTGTGAACCAAAGGGTAGCCAGTTTGATTCCCAGTCAGGACACATGCCAGGGTTGCAGGCCAGGCCCTCAGTAGGGGGCACATGAGAGGCAACCACACATTGATGTTTCTCTTCCTTTCTTTCTCCCTCCCTTCCCCTTTCTCTAAAAATAAATAAAAAGTTTCAAAATTTTTTAAAAAGTTATAAGAAATTAATGAAATTATTAATATAAACACTTTTCACAATGTCTGCTTATGAAGTATTTGCTGAACAAATTGCAGTTTTTGTTATATAATCAATATCATGAGAATTACATTCTTTTTTCTTGGTTTTTGGTTGGATACAAATATGATCAAAGCTCTGTGATGGTGCTTTCAGAAAACCAAACGTGTCCCTCTCCTCAGACTGCTTATGGTCTGATGAAAGATAATTGAAGCTATAATGCAAGACAATTTCACATTTCCTTGAAGGTGCCATGGGAAAGATAAAGATAAGAGGAAGAAATCAAGCAAGGCTTTTTAAAAGAAGTGACATTTGAGCAGGACTATAGAGCATGGATAGTTTTTGTGGTTTTGTTGTTGTTTTTTGCGGGAGACAGGGAGATGAGAAGTGAAAAATTTTAGATTTAATAGCATATAGTACACAATTAGTAAATGTTGACTGAATGTATAATGTATGAAAAAATCTCTGTTTTATTCTGATCTCACCTCATGGGTATACTTTGTTCATTCATTAAAGAAAATATACTGAAGACAACCAAATTATATATGTCTCCACAAAAGTCCAAAGAATCCCTCCCAAATCATTTCAGGAACAATGGACCTGTATCCATAAATATTACCCACTCAAAAGAAGAACACTATTATTTAAATGTATTTGGTAAGCTCACGAAATTGCTCAAATTACAGAATAAAGTGAATTCATGTTTAGCTACAGTTACCAGAAATGTAACCTGTAAGTAGTAAATGGTCTGGCTCTACTCATCAGTGATGCCAAGCTTCATCTTTGTCCCAGACTAGCAGAGGGACCTCAGTTTCTCTGTCAGTCAAGTAACTTCACTGGTCGATGTCACCATTTACATAGCCTCTGGACCTCATGTCAGCCCCAGATCATGCCTTAAAGAATGCTACTTCTTCCAATTTAAAAACTGACATCCAAAAAAACTTCTGTTTCCTTTCAGTATCAGCTCATTTGTAGCAAAGACAATAGACACTTTCTGAGCCCACTCAATGACCAAGCTCTTTCAGCTTCTCATTAAAGAAGTTCCTGATTTCCCTAGATACTATGTGACTGCTCATTCAGGTGGGACTCCCAGGAGTTAGCATTTAGCAAAGTCATTCTTAAGAAAAGTGTCTAATTCTCACAGCTCCTGTGTGTAGGCATTAGGTATGGTGGGGCACACCAATATAAGTATGATAGCACTGTGTTCTTCAAGAAGCTGGCAATTTAGTGGGAGAGATAGATATGCATTCGAATTATCATAACACAAGCCGAAACACAGAGAGTTACAAATCATGAGAATTCATTAATAGTAGGGATCATATAATTTATCTACAGCTTAAAAATAACTCAACAATTATTAAGCATGTGTTATATATCAGGTATTGAACAGGGCCCAGAAAAAGAATCAAAGTATTCTATCCATCAAGAAATTTCCAGTCTAAAGCAAGTGTACACAAGTAGCAAATTTTAGTGTAATTTGTACAGAATGCCACAGACACAGACAAAAGGAGCATTGAATCCAAGATGGGAGCTTAGGCAAGGCTTCCTAGAAAAGCTAAGTTATGAGTTGGAAATTACAAGAGGTCAGGGTCATGGCTGATTTCCCTGTCAATGTATTTCCAAGTAATTGACACAGTACCCAGCAAATGGCAGAAATCCAGTAAGTTTTGAAATGAAGTGGTAAAATTAATAAAAGACAGGTGTGGAGGGCATTTCATTTAGAGGAAATAGTGTGAGAAAAAGCATGCAAACATGAAATAGTTTGGAATAAGTGGGTAAGTACGAGCAAGTAAGTAATATTTAGGAACTAAGACTGAAGGCAAGAAAAGATATTTGAATGCCCTGGATCTCACTGAGGTTCTGAAACAGAAGCAAGGTTGGTAATCAAAAAATATTTAATGTTTTAAAAATGTAAACAATTGATGAACTTTTTTCAAGAGATACAAAGTACTACTGGAAAGAAGAGGAAGAGGTGAATGAATTCCTATCTAGGGTTGCTAAGGGAGCAGGAGATGAGTATTTACTAAATATCTGCTAAATCAATGACTGTGATCTCATAACCCATTCCTTTATGAATTATATTATTCCAAAATCCAAAGTATACAGTTTCCATATGGAGCAAGGGCTACTGGATAAAATGAAAGTAAGAAAAGTCTATTTCTTGATTTTATGCCCAAATAATACAAATGAAGAACAAATTATTTACTAGCTGGTTTATAATTATTTGACTACATAGTCTCAAAAATAACATATACTATAGTATATATGTATAATACAGTGTTTAATGTGCAGAAGATGCTAAAAAAATCTGTGGAGAGATGCATGAAATAAGTCATCTCTCATTAACTGCAAATTTATAATTAACCCATCACAACACATGACAGAACAAACAAATGAGTTAATTGAGAAAGTGGTAGGTAGGTAATATAGTCATACCTCTTAAAAAAAAAGATTGATTGCTGGCCTTAAAAATCTAAAGAATTTATTTTTAACTGTTCCTTAAAGGAAAAAAACAAAAATTATCAAGTAAGTATTACATACAAACACAGAAAGCAAATTCAAATTTTGACTAAAGAAACATTTAAAATTAATTTTTTAGAAAGTTAGGCAAGGGGAGACAAACCAGAAAGGAAATGGAAAACACAAAAAAATCTGAAAATACATTGGCTGTTTGGTTGTCTGCCAGGCAAGGCTGCTGAGGTGGAATGACCTGTGATTTGATCCAGACAGGTCGATCTGAGAAAGTAGCACACACATGTGCAATACAGCTACTAACCGAAAAATATATAATGAAAACTTTCTCCACAGATGTAAAGTTCAAGTTTTTGACAATTGCTCTGCAAATTAAAGCTCACATCACTGTTTGATGCTGATCAAATTGGCCATATGTTATAGTATAATTTTAAAAAAGAGAAAGAAAGGTATTTCAAATGAACAGCACATATCCTAGATCCAAAGCACCCATTAAAGGGAAGAGAGCCTCTTCTTCATCTGTGTAGTGTCTAGTTCAATCACGTCCAAAGACTCGAGACAGTCAGTGATTCTTTAACATGGGTTAACAGAAATAAAGAGTTAATTTGCTCATACAAAATTATTTGCTAATGAATCAGTGCCCTTCAATTTGCTCTTATTTAACATTTACAAAGGTTGATATTGAAGTTTGCTGTATGTCACTGCCAGGGAACCAAGCTGTGTCTGTACTTAGAAAAGAACACAATGAAAATGAGGCGGAGTTATAATCAACACTGAAGCTTGCCTTCCTCATACTGCCAAACCATCCTGGCCTAGCAGTCTCATCCTAAATACTACAAAAACCAATTAAATTGATCATTGTACTGAATACAAGATAAGCTTTCTGCACTGCAAAAATTGACAGAACAAACACAAAAATAGCTCAAAATGAACAACAAAATTTTATTTAATATGCTCCTATTACTTTTCAGTGGATATATTACTTAGCTGAATTCTTCATGAATACTTATATGACTTCTTCACAAAATAAAAATAATTTATAAATATCTGCAAGCTTTCCTATTCCTTTTGTGATCCATAAAACTACTTTTGAAATTATGCAACTGCTTTAACAATGGTTCTCATACTAAAAGTAAGATTGTAATTGAAATAAAATAACCTTCATCCCAAATTGAGGAAAACATTACAAATCTTAATTTATCAATAACAGAGAATGTTTATTGAGTACTACCAATGTGCCTGGTATTACATTAAGCTCTTTGTATTAAATATGTCCTATAATTCTCAAACCAACCCTATGACTTAAATATAATTACTATCTTCATTTATATATAAAGGAACTGAAAAAAACAAAGCCAGAATTTTAACCCAGGTAGTCTGACATCAGTCATGGTGCTAGAAAGTAGCTCTTAAACCTACAGTAATGAAGTTTTACTTATTCAAGGCAGATCTTAAAATTATACTAATGTGAGAGGTCATTTTCTACCAGTTAATAATATCTAATTATAGACATGCTTTTCTTCCTACCTCTTGTATTTTATTGGGTTTGAAAGATGGCAGATGAATTTCTACATAAAGTATTTTTCTGCTCTAGTTCTATTTTTCCTTAAATAAAACTGTCATTAAAAGAATAAACTTACACAGTTAGTAGTCTGATGCCAAAGAATGATGAAATTTGGAAACTTAGCATGTACTCAAATCAACTCACACCTGAGAAAGTGAATCAATAAAAGTCATTTATAGAGTTCCAGCCAAGATGCAGGCATAGGTAGAAACCCTCTGCTCCCTCACACAACAAAAAGGAAGATAACAACCAATTTAAAATCAATAAACGGCCAGAAGGGCCAGAAAATCAAGCTACATGGAACTCTGACAACCAAAGAATTAAACCAGACCTATAAGAGCGGCACAGACCAAACAGACCTATAAGAGGGGCACAGAGAGAGCCCTGGGTGAGGTGGCATTCGCTGTGGGCAGGGCTGGCTGAATGGAAAACTGAGACTCATGACTGTGAACCATGGCAGGGGTTGCCCCAGCAGGAGAAACTCCTGGTTTCACACAAGTTCATTACAAAGTGGGCCAGAGCCAAGCAGGCAAGTTGTAATGCTCCTGCTCTGGCCCCTCCCCCTCCACAGTGCAGCAAGGAGGGTTGTCTCTGCCCTGGTCAATACCTAAGGCCCCACCCCCTACAACTTAACAGGTACCCCAGACAAAGAAATATGGCCCAAATGAAAGAACAGAGCAAAACTCCAAAAAGAGAGCTAAGCAATGAGGAGACAGCCAACCTATCTGATGGAGAATTCAAAGACCTGATAATCAAAATGCTCGCAGAACTGATTGAGCTTGGTTGCAAACTGAAAGGGCAAATAAAAGACACCTAAAGTGAAATAAAGCAAAATATTCAGGGAACCAACAGTGACAGGAAGGAAACCAGGACTCAAATCAATGATTTAGAACAAAAGGAAGAAATAACCATCCAACTAGAACAGAATGAAGAAACAAGAATTTAAAAAAATGAAGAGAAGCTTAGGAATCTCTGGGACAACTTTAAACATTCCACTATCCGAATTATAGGGGTGCCAGGAGAAGAACAAGAGTAAGAAATTGAAAACTTATTTGAACAAATAATGAAGGAAAACTTCCCCAATCTGGCAAAGGAAAGAGATTTCCAGGAAGTCCAGGAAGCTCAGAGAGTCCCAAAGACGTTGGACCCAAAGAAGAACACACCAAGGCACATCATCATTAAGTTACCCAAGATTTTTAATAAGGAGATAAGGAGATAAGGAGAGAATCTTAAAAGCAGCAAGAGGAAAGGAGAGAGTTACCTACAAAGAAGTGCCCATAAGACTATCAGCTGATTTCACAAAAGAAACCTTACAGACAGGAAGGGACTGGAAAGAAGTATTTGAAGTCATGAAAGGCAAGGACCTACGTCCAAGATTACTCTATTCAGCAAAGCTATCATTTAGGATGGAAGGGCAGATAAAGTGCTTCCCAGAAAAGGTCAAGTTAAAGGAGTTATCATCACCAAGCCCTTATTATATGAAATGTTAAAAGGACTTATCTAAGAAATTGAAGAAAATAAAAAACTATGAACAGTAAAATGACAACAAAATCACAACTATCAACAAGTGAACCTAAAAAATAAAAAACCAACAAAAACTAAGCAAACAACTAGAACGGGAACAGAATCAGAGAAATCATGGACAGAATCATGGACATCACATGGAGGGTTTTCAATGGGGAGCAAGAGGGAAGGAATGGGGGGAAAGGGTACAGGGAATAAGAAGCATAATGAGTAGGCATAAAATAGACAGGGAGAGGTCAAAATAGTATAGGAAACAGAGAATTCAAAGAATTTATAAATACAACCCATGGACATGAATTAAGGGTGGGGGGATGCTGGAGGGTTGGGGAGTGCAGGGTGGAGGGGGGATATAAGGGAGAAAATTGAGAAAACTGTAATAGCATAAGCAATAAAATATACTTAAAAAAAGTTGTTAGTAAATCACTTCATCATTCATCACCAGGTTTCTTCTCAATTACCCTATCACAAACAAAATATCTGCTTCCCAGTTACTAAATTATGTAGGGGAAAAATAAAACAATGCAGCAGTCTAAATGAAATGAAAATGACAATTTTTATATAAACTATATCAAACTCTCAACCTCTCAAAAGGCCAAGATCTTATTTTATCTTTCACATATCATATAAATTATTTAAAAAATTTCTATTAGAAAATATTATGCAACAATATTATCAGAGTAAGAAAATGAAAATGTATAAAGCACTAAGTCCCATAATCTTATTTATTGATATTAGCTATATTAGGAACCTGGAATTTATTTGTACATGAGATAATGTTCATAAGGGAAACCCAGCATTAGGAGAGTGTGATGGTCAACCAGCCTAAGCTTTGGGGCCAAGGAGATCAGTATTTCCCTGTCACTACTAACAGGATTAAGTACAAAAATATTTAACTTTGTTGTACTTCAACTTCCTCACCTGTAAAACAAGCATAACAATACCCCCATCTCACATGTTTTTCCTGAGGATTAAATGAAGACAATGTAATGGAAAAATCAGAAGAGAATCCAACACGGTAAGGACCTATGCAAATGGTAACTTGGGAATTACACAGAAGAGAAGAGGAAAATAGCATTTTCTTCCTTTCTAAGTATAGAAGGGAAAAGTTTATCTTGTTTTCTCCTTACCTTTCATTGTACAATCCTCTCCTATTGTCTAGCATACCTTGCTCACCTGGTACCCAGGGTGCTCAACTCTTCACTGTAGATCCCTGCAGTCATTTGTCATCCAATGTACATCATACTCCAAAATGAATGAATCCCCACCTCCCCCAATTAAGACTTCTCTGCTAGGAATTAAATGATGTAATTTGACTAAGTTTTAATAATACATTAACATTCTGGTTATTAGACTTTGGTTATTAACCCAAACTAAACACTGGTGGAATATAAGAAACTGAAACAAAGTTAAAATTTAGGCAAAAAGAGACCAGACTTTACTAAGAATTTGTCCACAGATCTGCTTCTTTAAGTAATTTCTAGTAGTCACAGTTCCTTCCACCAGGTTCTATTTTCAAAACAAATTCCATGGCCATATGTAAGTAAGGACAGCCAGTTGCTTATAAGCTGTCAATGTCATGAATGTCACTGCCAATTTCACAATAGCTACAAAACCGTGTATTTTAATGTTGAGATCTTAGAAATTGTAGAATTTTAAATTTACTTCAATCAGGTACTAACATCTACACCAAAAAATACTTGTATTTCATTTATTTGTTTACACAGTTCAGTCCATAAATACCTATATGAAATGTATCAAAGCTGGTGAGTATCAATAGGGACCAAACTATAATTTTTAAAAGAACCTTGAACCTGTAACCTTTAATTTTTGCAATTAAATGATGGAAAACTATTATATAGTGTATGAAGTAAATAAGTTTCCCCCAAAATCTTTATTTTCTCAAACAATATAAATAAAACAAATCTGAGCACTCAAAGTATTCTTAATCTAAATCCAAAGCTCAATCAGACATTTAATTGTTTGGGATTTTTAAAAATTGTTTTGCAACATAAATATAAAAAGAGCAAAATGAAGATGCTTCATGTTAATTCACAATTTTCTTTCTTCTTTGCATTAAAAAACCCCATCATTTTAGTTCTGAGTTTAATAAGGAACAGCTTTTATTCACTCATTTATTCAATTTGTATATTTATAGTGCAAGGCATAAATGTACCAAAAGATATAAAATAACTTAACAGTCAACCAATTATATTATGAAACCCAAGAACACTGTCTATTTGGGAAGATTTGCGAAGACTCAACAATGAAATTTGGTTAAAGGAGAACCAGTTTTGAGAAAAATTCATGCACCTTAAAAATGCTTACAAAGCTCACTCTTTCCACCCAACCCATACTACTACCCCCACTTAAAATCATAATTGTTTATGTAAATATTATAGTGAGTTAAACAGCCTATAATTTTTTTACTGGCTGAAAAGCACACTGGGGTGATTGCCAACTACGTCCCCAAATACCAAGCTCCTGATGAAGTAATAAATAAAACATGTAATATGTCCATATTTTAAAATGCAAAAATACTTACGTTACTTAGATAAATACGCTTTCAAAAGAGATAACAAAAAATAAATTTAGTTGTTAGAATTAAATATGGTTCTCAAAACGTTAAGCCATTCACTAAAGTCCTGTATCCCTACTGAAAAAATCATTACCAAACCCCAAAACTTCCCCTTCAAGATCAGGACCACAGTCACATTTTACATCTAAATTTACTTTTCAGAAGTTGTTCTGTATCTTCCAGCAGACAAGACCTTCTACTACAGTACCTCTTTCTTGAAAGGTAAGGTATAGCCACTCAAGAAATGACACTTTAATTATTTACAGAGCACCGCTATACTTCAGAAATAATACAAAAATAAATAATAAAGAGACCTGTGCTCAAGGAATTTATAGCTCAGCAAAAAAAAGACAGAGGTGTACATAACTCTATAATAAAAAGTTATGTGAGTTGCACAATGCATTAAAAGTACAAAAGAGGCACTGATTGCCTCTGAGGTCACAGATGTCATATGTGAGCTGATTCTTAATGGATAAGAAGAAAGTCAAAGTCATTAATCAGAGGCAAAACACTGTAAACATAAAGGAAAATTCTAGATAAAACAAACTGTTGCAATATGTCTGTCCCTTGATAGAGATGAAGATGAAAAAAAAAATGAAGCTTGAGACAGAAAAAGAAGGTCTTTAACTACTCAGACCTTACCCTATAGGTAAGGCACAAGGAAAATGATATGGAGAGATCTCTAATAGTTTTTTTGTCATGATAAAACAAAATTCATAATTGGTAACTTAAAGTATGCAAATTGAAAATCATGTTTAAATTAAATGAGTTTCAATTTTATTTTTCTTTTCCCACTTAAATCAAATGCACTGTGGTCTGATGGCTTAATCTGGAACTTAATGTCTATTTTTATATACATTATAAACTTTTTAAGTACAAAGTCTGAGTCCTTCCTAGTTCTTTTGATGATAACATTGTCTTTTTCATCTTGGTATTTTCCACACTCTTAAGCACAGCGTTTAAACACAAAGACGAGACTCAATAAAATAAAAAAGACAGTGTATTAAAACTCTTACCAGAAGAACTATTAGAATTTGTGCCATACCAAATCCATTTGGTATCCATGGATACCAAATCCATTTCACAGAAAACCAAGGATAGTTAGGCCTCGCTGAATGGATATAAGTGCAACTGCTACATTCTTTTTTTTTTGACTTTAAATGAAATTTATTTCAGTTGAAAAGGAGATACACTTGGCTTTCCTCACTGGCCACAATGTAGGTCAAGATAATAGTGATTCTTTTTTAAAGAAGATTTTATTTGTTTTTATTTTATTTTATGTTTTTCTTTTTTTTAAATATATTTTATTGATTATGCCATTAGAGTTGTCCCATTTTCCCCCTTCATTCCCCTTCACCCTGCACTCCCCCTCCCACCCACACTCCCCCACTTTAGTTCATGTCCATGTGTCATAAGTTCTGTAGCTTCTACATTTCCCACACTCTTGCCCTCTCCCTATTTTCTCCCCATCTTCTATGCTACTTATTCTCTGTATCTCCCCCCGCCACTTCCCTGTTGCTAACTTTCCACGTGATCTCCATTTCTGTGGCTTTGCTCCTGTTTTAGGTGACCGCTTAGTCTGCTATTGTTTTAGGTGTGGTTGTTAATAACTGTGAGTTTCCTGTCTTTTCACTGTTCATATTTTTTATCTTCTTTTTCTTAGATAAGTCCCTTTAACATTTCATATAATAAGGGCTTGGTGATGATGAACTCCTTGAACTTGACCTTATCTGAGAAGCACTTCATCTGCCCTTCCATTCTAAATGAAAGCTTTGCTGGATAGAGCAATCTTGGATGTAGGTCCTTGCCATTCACAACTTGGAATACTTCTTTCTATCCCCTTCTCGCCTATATGGTCTCTTTTGAAGTCAGCTGACAGTCTGATGGGAACTCCTTTGTAGGTAACTGTCCCCTTATCTCTTCCTGCTTCTAGAATTCTCTCCTTCATTTTAATCTTGGCTAATGTAATTATGATGGGCCTTGGTGTGTTCCTCCTTGGGTCCAACTTCTTTGGGACTCTCTGAGCTTCCTGGACATCCTGGAAGTCTATTTCCTTTGGCAGATTGGGGAAGTTCCCCTTTATTATTTGTTCAAATAAGTTTTCCACTTGTTTCTCTTCCTCTTCCCCTTCTGGTACTCCTATCATTTGGATGTTGGAACATTTAAAGATATCCTGGAAGCTCCTAAGCCTCTCCTCATTTTTTGGAATTCTTGTTCCTTCATTCTTTTCTGTTTGGTTGTTTCTCTCTTCCTTCTGGTACACGCCGTTGATTTGAGTCCCAGTTTTCTTCCCATCACTATTGGTTCCCTGTGCATTTTCCTTCATTTCACTTATCAATGCCTTCATTTTCTCATCTAATTTGCAACCAAAATCACCTAATTCTGTGAGCATCCTGATCACCAGTGCTTTGAACTGTGCATCTGATTGGTTGGCTATCTCTTGGCTGCTTAAAAGTATTGGCTCTGGGGCTCTGAGCTTTTCTTCTGTTTGAGTCATTTTTGGTCAGGTGGCACCTGTTACGTATGAGGGGTGGAGCCTTAGGTGTTTACCAGGGCGGGGCAACCTAGTTTCCGGGTTGTGATGCTGTCTGTGGGGGCAGGGTCAGAGAGGGAACAATGGTGCCTGTTCCTCGCTCTCTCTGCTGCTTCCCACAAGCAAACTGGGCCCCCCAGCGCTGGTTCCCAGGTGGGCAGGCCTATGCATGCTCCAGGACCTTGCGGGTCTCCCCAGTGACCTCTTGTGTGAGGCTGGGAGTCTCTCCCAACACCTTTTCAATCCATGTTTTTAGGCTTTATTTCCTGTCACTGGGGCCCTGGGCTGCACGGTCCACCTTACTGCCAGTTCTTGACTAGTTTATCTGCGCGTGAATGTGTGACCACCAAGGGCCAACCGCCCTGCCCATTTCCTCCCCACATCTGGGGTCTGCGATCCAGGTGCCAGCATCGCCTGCGCTCCTGGTCTACCAGCCACTGTCTTTTCCTGCCGCATTCCCTCTCCGCCAACCTCCGACTTTGCCCCTCTTACCGGTCTGGTTGAATGGTTGTTGGACTTCCATAGTTTAATTTTCTGTTTTGGTTGTGTTATTGTTTGTAAATATTTGTTGTCTTTAATTTTGGTTGTGCAAAGAGGCACAGTATTTCCATCTATGCCTCCATCTTGGCTGAAAGTCCCAACTGCTACACTCTTAACTCTTAGAAAGGGCAATCTAAGCTGCCCTTCTGTAGCTCCTCTGTACCTGAATAGCTAAGATCAAGCTGCAGCTTGGACGTGTACAATCACTCACAGTTAGCAAATAGCTGAGGGCATTCCAACAGGTAGTGTTCCTTCCTCCAAGTCATCTGCCAAAGTAGTCATCATCTATCTTTAGGCACAGATTTAACCCAGGGTCAGTCCCAGCAAAGCTACCTGAGGTCTGGGCTCCTCTGTGCTATAGTGTCAGATAACTGGAAAGTCAGATCACCTGAAAATTCACGTGAGATCAGGCCACAGAGCTAGTCTGGCATGGCAGAAATTCCTGGCTCCAGGGCTTCATACCCAAATCGAGGAAGATAGAGTTCTTAGTAGACAGAAGGTTCATTTTTCTGGACTCAAAAATTTCTAGTATAACTACTCATTTCTACATTCCCGAGATACGAAGAAGGGCAGAAGATTTCCCTTCTTTCTAAATCACATTATAGAAAATACACATTATATTACCTGGTAATATTTCACTGATCATCCTAAAGGCTTTTAGTTCTTTAGGGTAGCTAAAGGAAGTAGAAGACAGGGAGAGGCTGGCCCCTTGTTCATATGCCACTTATGTGGTAACTCTTCTCTTTTCCCTCTTTCCCCTCCTATAAAGTGTTTATTGTTTTCAGGATACATAAATCAAACATACTAATTCCTCTATGTACACAGGTAAAGTATGAAATCTTATCAAGGTCTGCTGATTTAAGTTCTTTCTGTGTCATCTTTCTCAATAAGCATACATCAAGGACCTCAGTCTAAATTACCTCTCTCTCTAAGGTCTTATGATACATATTTCCCACTACCTCCAGTGAATCCAAAATTTCTTTTTCATTCCTACAACAAATCCCTGAGAAAAGTCGTGGGCATTATGTTTTTATAAAGTTTGGCCTGAAACTCACTGGAATTCAGTTGCCCTGTGCTTCTGCCGGGGTGAAATAAGACATTCCATCACCAAGAAACCAACCAAAAGTTATGGTAAGTCAAACTGGCCCTATCCAGTTCTGCCCCAGGTGAGCTCCATCTTAAAACAAAACAAAGAAAACTTCCCATTAAACAAACACACACCGAAAAAACCTAGAATGGGATCAGAGCAAGTCAGAAAAAGCAGAACATTCAAATATGCCTTCGACTTAGGACCCCATACATGGAACTAACACCAGACACAATGCATCTTGAACAAGATATAAATGTACTCTTCACTCACTGAAACTCTGCATTTCTGTTCACAATTTTAGCTCAGTACCCCACACACTGCAATCTGAATCTCCTATTATCACAGCAACTCTTTTCCTTTTCCCCTTACAGCTCAGTAAATGTTGGGAACATTGTGAAGGGGAGGCTTCCAAGTAAACCTCAATTTTAACATCTCAGTTTCCTCATTTGTCTGAGGAACCAAGACCATTTTTAGCTTTCAGCAGCCAATGCAACCATTCTATCTAGGCCCAGCCAAAACAACCTATAAAGACAGACTGAGCCTCTTAAATTAAAGGGTTTTGTGGAAGTGAACAGAAGGCAGAAGCCTACATTATTACGCTTACATTCTTTTTTTTCTTTTCTGTAAATAAATGCTTCACTTTTCCTTATTAAAAACACATTTTCAAATAAATTCCTAAGAACTTAGTCATAAAATATGCAATCAAAACTATAGAAAGATGACTCTAGTTTCCCCAGTGCATAAACATTTGTTTATATTCTGTATTAAAAATGAAAATGTAGGGGGGAAAAGCAGAAAACTGTACTTGAACAATTAAAAAAAGGTTAAGTAAAATAAAATGTTGAATAGCAAAAAAATTAAAATGTTAAGACATTAGATCAGATACTATTAACACAAGCCAAGAAGATTGCATCCTATAGCTTCATCCTATTTGTGATGCTTCTCTATCTTTCCAGTGCTTTCAAAGGAAAAATATGAGCCTCTTCCCTGACTATGGTACATTTTAAATGCTTTAAAACACAATTCTTTAAAATATAATATTAATAATCAGATGAAGACAAAGTATAATTTTTTAACACACACTGATCATGTTAATTGAATCTTTCCTACTGTGTGCTTTATTGACCCTCAGAACCATTATCTTTTGAGGCAATCCATTATGACACTAATCCAATATATTATACATTGTTTAGCTAGTACACAAATGCATGCTGAGAAGCCAAATCTTACAACTTGCTGGGTAATTTATGAGTGGCTTTTCCTTTTTCCAAATTTCCAGTTTTGTTTCCTACGACACTAAATGAGCTATGTATTTTCTCATTAGAAATATCAGAACCATTTGCATCTTCAATTAAAATATCATTTCATCCATTATATATACACAATTTGAAGGCCTTCTAACTTCTTTCATTTTGCTCTTTCACAAATTATTGCTTTATAGGTACCTTACATGTGCATTTGCATTGAGTAGGAATTCTTTATGGTGGGCTTAAATACAATTATTGTTTATGGTAATATGTAAATGACTTGAATAAGAATATTTAATGACATAAATCACATAATTTTAAACTAACATTTTTAATGAAGAAAGGTAGAAAAAATAAAGTTAAACTGCCCTTGACAAATTCTACTCATTTGTGATATACATTATTCGGTATTCATCCCCAAAACACTTAAAACAATGTATATGACAACAGGTTAAGGTAAATAATCTGAACTCTTTAGTTCAGGCTGTCAAACTCATTTTCACCAGGGGCCACATCAGCCTCATGGTTGCCTTCAAAGGGCTGAATATAATTTCAACTCCTTAACAGTTAAATAGTAGTTACATTTATACAGTCCTAAAATTACATTTGGCCTTTTGAAGGCAGCTGCGAGGCTGATATGGCCCCTGGTGAAAATGGGTTTCACACCCCTGCTTTAGTTAGTTAACAGTTAACTTAGGCCATAGGTTCCAACTAACTAAATATAAGTTAAAATATCTGATGTTAAAACAAGAGAAATAGAACTTATATGCTCAAAGAAAAGCATAAGGAAACTACAAAGAATTATAGAATTACTCTTTAAATACAACAGAACTTAACAGATTGTCCTACTTACAATATTAATAATTATCATTACTGTTTATTGCTTCTAAATAACTACCTCATAGGAAATACGAAATACATTTTTTAAAAGATCAGACAATAGCTGACATCTTAGCCCTGCTAGCTTTCCCCAGCTGACCCCATTCACTGAAGAACAGCTACAAATTTCCAGAGAAAGAAGACCCACTGGGTAAAATGGTACTCTGCTCAGCTTTGCGTGCATCAGTGGGCTTCACAGTAGATAAATATACCCTATAGCCAGATTAAGTGACACACTGAAACAAAAAAGGCATATTTGAAATTTAGCCACTTCATCTTAAACCTCTTTTTAAGGGGTGGTTTGTTTTTACTGTAGCTTTCACATATACAAAAAAAATCTGCCCCCAAGGACTCATCCACATTTCCATACTAATCATTTCAAAATCGTTCTAAAATCCTTCAACTTATAATGCACCACAGTTTATTATAATTTCAAAAGACCCACAATTATAACCTTTGCTTTTCACAAATGACACAAACTTTTTGACAACACAGATGCAAGTATATTTTTATTTATTGCTGGCTCTTTGCACACATATTTAAAGCAAGACTTTAAAAGAAATCTTAGGAAAAATTTGGCAAATTAGGTAGAACCTTTAAAAATCCAAAGGGAAGTTATGAACTAGTTTACTGATGTTTTTCTCAATTCCATTTCCAAGAACCCTCCTCTGTTCTCCCCCAATTACCTCTAGAGACTCCAAGCCAGAACTTCCTCTAAAGACTTGTTTGCCTGAAATACTGAACCCCAGGGACAACCAGAATAGCCTCACCTCAATTCTCTAACTCTTCTTATGGAGCCATCTTACTGTGATTAGTGAAGACTGAACACTGCAAGAGTTTCTTAAGTAGGATTACCATTTTAGGGGAAAGGAGGGAATTTTTCTCACCTAACTGAGATTATATAGATGGTAGTCAACCTAATCCTCAAACCTCATTTCTCACTCAAGTAAAAGTAAGGTCAGGCCCAGACAAAATATGTTGTTCCAGCTTTCTACTTTGCTTTTGGGGGGAAGACAGGTGATAAGGATCAGCCCTGGGTGAAGTTTGTCACTGAAAAATTAACTTTGGGACCTTCCAGTATTTTTCTCTGACATGCTTACTATCTTGCCCTCACCCCAGGCACCAAGTGTTTATATCCTGTCCTCATGCTAATATTTTTCCGTGCAATATTCAATTCTGAGGTACACATTATCTTGCTTTCTAGATACTGTCAGTTGTTGATGTCCTCAAGAACATACATAAGGCTTTGGCCTTTGATGTTTCCCAGTCCCTAAGGCCCAAAGGTACAACAGTGCTGTGCACACAAAGCAAAAGACATGCTGACAAAAAAAATTTTCTCACTTGCTAACATCATTTATTAGAATGGTACAGTTTCCTAAAAATAAAAGTTCAAGTGACATCCTCGCCTTAAAAATACATGAATTTTCAGTGACCTAAAAGGCCATGAGAGTGATTCTTTTGGTCTAGATTCTTCTAGAAATGCTTCTAGAAAAAAAATCTCTGAACATCCCTGATCTCTTTGCTCCCATATTGCATAACCTACTCTTCTACATTGTTTTACTTCCTTTAATTACTTTATTTATTTACATATTCAGTTATATGTTTGTATACATACTTGTTAATTAAACTTTTCTTTTGAGATAACTAGATTTACATGCAGTTGTAAGAAATAATGGAGAGATGTTATATGCCCTTTACATAATCACCTCCATTTTGCAATATTACAATGAGAATATTGATATTGATACAATCCACTGATCTTTCAGATTCCCCCAGTTATTTTTTTTCATTTTGCAGGTTCATGTATCCAACATCACAGTCACAATAGAGAATAGTTCCATCACCAAGTAGCCTTGTATTGCCCTTCAGAACCAAATCTACCTTTCTCTTTATCTCCCGATTCTATAATTTTGCCATTTCAAGAGTAATATACAGATGGGACCATATAGTATGTAATTTTTTGAGAGTGGCTTTTTTTTACTCAGCCTAATGCATTCACGATCAATCTAAACTGTTGCACTGATTAATATCTAGAATAAGTTTGACAAACTATAAGCTATAGAGTAAATCCAGGCCACCGATTTTTATTTTTATAGCCCATGAACTAAGAATAGATTTTTTTTTTACATTTTAAATAATTATACAAGTACCTACATAATGTTATTGATTTTTGCCTCCTGGGCTGCAAACCATGAACTATTTACTTTCTGGGTTTCTGCAGAAAAGCTCATTCCTTTTTATTGCTGAATAGTATTCCATGGTGAGAATGACTATAATTTGTTTAACTATTTACCCAGTGAAGGACATCTGGACTGTTTCCAGTTTTTGGCTATCATGAAAAAAGTGCTATAAACATTTGTGTTCAAGTTTTTACAAGAACAGAAGTTTTCGGTTCTCTGTGATAAATGTTAAAGAACACAAATGCTGAATTCTATGCTAAGGGAATGTTCAGTTTTATAGTGAAGTGCCAAAATGTTTTCTAGAATGGCTATATCATTTTACAGCCCCAATGTAAAATTTCAATTACTTCCTTGGGTTAAATTCCTTGCTGGTGAAGTTAAGTAGACACACAGTATATATTTTTAACAAGCATATAAATTCATCTTCATAAATGTGCTTGGGGGCACTGTTTTCCTTCCAAGTGTATCATGGTAAATTGGAAAGATAAAAACACATTGTACAACAAAAACAGCTGGAAAGTTGAGATGAGCTGAAATGTTCTAAAATTATTTAGTGCAGCAAGTTAACCAAAGGAATCAGGGACAGATTAAAATAAAGACAGAAACAAAAACAGAGGATACACATAAGGACATACAAATATGCATGTATACATACTGCCCCAGTATCTCTAGGGAAAAAGTAAATTATAAGCAGACATCTGCTGTACTACTCTGCCAGCACCTGAAGATGTTTTCTAGTAACTTTTTAAAACACCTAAAGATAACATTTACAATTTTTAAAAAAGACATTTGATTGAAATCTTACTGCAAAATGAAATAAAACAAAAAGCCTATATTTAATGTGCTCCTATCTTGTCAAAGCACACAGGTGTGCATGCACATGCACACATATAGTAAAAATGCACTGCACGATTTAATTTCCTTGGAACCCATTAGCCTGTATAAAAGAAAAATAAAAAGCGAACGAAAACTCTTTGGTGTAAACATATTTTACTTTATGTAAACCTAAGGAAAAATTTATAAAAATTATCACATAACAAATAAAGCACATTTCCTCTTAAGTATTTCAGATAGAAAAGAGCCTTAAATTGAAGATGAATAAGCATATAAAACCAGAACATTTCTTAAACACTATTAAGCACTGTATATTGAAAATTTTAACATACAGTCTATGAACTGCAATAAAAACCCATAATTTACATTTATCTGACAAAATATGTTCAGATACAAGCCTAGAAAATGTTATAATATTTTCACTGCACACACCTTTTGGAGAGATTTCCAAGTTGAGAATACAGACTTTCAATAAGGCAACAGTACACTTTTCTGATGATTGTGCCATTTTCATGCTACCCTCTCCTCACTGATTCTCTCTGTAGACTCTTCTCTCAGCTATTCTGAAAATTTCTCTTTAAAGAGGTGCCCCACTGCCACATCTTTGCTGACTTGCCTTATTTGCATCTTTCAGCTACACTTTTATATTGATATTTTGAGAAATTGTTTTTTAAAATTTCGGATTGTAGAAAGTTAAGGGGATAAAAGAATTTGAAATGAAGGAAATCTGATATCTGCCTTAAAGCCAACTATCCATATGATACTTGACAACCAAAACAATAGGAAAACAACTCATCTAATAAGAGACTTACCATTCTGTATAGAGGCAGTGAAGCACTAAAAATTTAAGAAATAATTCACCACCACCAAACAACACTGGTACATTCTACATAATTTTACATATATAATTTCTTACTTCTTCAATAAATTGATAGGGTCGATACTGTTTAGCTTATTTTTGTTAAATTATTTAGAATAAATTTGGCAAACTACAAATTCTACAGAAGAGCAAATTCAGGCCATCAACTTTTATTTTTATAGCCCATGACCTGTAAAATGATTTTTACATTTTTAAATGATTATACAAGTATCTACATAATGTTATTGACTTTCATCTCCTGGGTTACAAACCATAAACTATTTACTATCAGGGTCTTTGCAGAAAAGTTTGTTGAGCCCTGACCTCAGGAACTAGTGTAGAAATGTATATAACAGAAATTATATGAAATGCTAGAGGGACTTATTTATGAATAATAAATCAGAACTAAGAACAATAAAATGATAACAAATACATATCTATCAACAACTGAGTCTAAAAAATAAACTAAGCAAACAAGAAGAACAGAGACAGAATTATGGATATGAATAACGTTTTGATGGTTGTCAGATGGGAGGGTGGTGTGGGGAATGGGTGAAGAGGTGAGGGGATTAACAAGTACAAATAGGTAGTTGCAGAATAGTCATGGGGATATAAAGTACAGTATAGAAAATGGAGTAGCCGAAGAATTCATAGGCATGATGCATGGACATGAACAATGGTGTGGGGACTGCCTAACAGGGTGGGGGTGCCGGGTAGAGGGGGAAGGGGAGGGGAAACTGAAACTGCAATAGCATAATCAATAAAATATACCTTAAAAAGAAATTAATAAAATTTACAACTAGAAATAAGCTGATTTAA
Source organism: Carollia perspicillata (assembly GCA_004027735.1). NCBI lineage: Eukaryota > Metazoa > Chordata > Mammalia > Chiroptera > Phyllostomidae > Carollia > Carollia perspicillata. Next base: position 155,344 of record PVKM010000016.1, read on the forward strand.
TTTGTTGTAGTGTCCTTATCCTCTAATCCTATTTAATTGTGACTCCCTAGAAATTTCATACAATCGGAGAAGTCTGACAATCCTCCAGAGGAACTCTCAAAGTCAAAAACAAGTATGCAATATAATAATAACTGTTACATACTTTGCACCACACTATGCATATGGCAATAGCCAACACTACTGTTTTCAAGAGGAAAGCCTAAGATATAGGTAGAATGCAAGTTCTAGTGTTTGTAAAAACCCTAACATCCCAAATAACAACAAAACAAACCCAACCTGGAAGTCACAAAAAAAAGTCAGTTCTGAAAAGGCTAAATGTTGTAAGAAAAAAAATAAACTAAGACGTGAGGAAACTACAAAAATGGTGAACTGACACTCAAAATAAGCAAGTGTCTTTCAAGGGCTTCACTTAAAATTAGAGTCTTATTAAATAACAGCAATATAATATAAAGGCCTATATAACTGATTGATGAATGTCATGAATATTTTCAAATAGTAACTTTTCTACAAATTTAAACCCAAACAATTAAGGATATGCTTTCCAAATTTTTAAAATTTCACTTTTATTTGGTGCCTAATTAAAACTTGCATAAACATTGTGACCAGTAACCAAGTTAGTACTAACTCTTCAATTTGAAAGAGGTTCCAGAGTTTCCAGGGTGTGGGGTGTACCAGTTGTACCTCCTCATACTTCCAGTATTTATGACAATCATTAATTTCTCAACACTCCTAAATTGAGAACTACTGAGCTAGATAGATTAAGAGCCATTCCAGCTCAAACATTATATGAGAATTTTAGTATTTAAGCATTTATGTTTAACAAAACAGTACGAAAACCTACAGTAAATAATTAAAGCATCACTATAATCATAAGCAGTGAACCTGAAATGTTATGGCATAGAAGGCATACTCTGATAATGCTGTTCCACGACTTTTCCTAACTAAAATAACACCCCGAATTCTTAACTACATGTCATAGTGTGGTTCTGAGACTGTAAACATCCAGGAAAACTGTCAAGCTTATAAAAGTTCCTTTTTAAAAAATCATTCTTTTGCACTCTAGTAACCAAGCAGCCACAGCCCTTTGTCATCCGCCCCATACAGGCAGAACTCAGAATATCCTGAGTTCACATTCACTTGCCTAGACCTAGACGTGAACAATGTGAAGATTCAAGGAAGAACCATTTATCAGATCTATGCTACTCACCCACTATAAAACCATGAAGATCAGAAAAGAGATTATTTTTGATTGCAAGGCATATACACAGGAGTGATAATAAATAAATAGCTTGGGTAAACAAAAATAAAGGCATTCCTCCTTACATGAGTCCCTTAGAGTTACTAGTTTGCAAGGTTGCAGAGTTGAGTCAGTGTTGTGGTCTTGCAAAAATATTCACTAATGACCAGACACCTTAAAAGAAAATTGCAGTGAAAATATACCGCATGAATGGTGTGGCTATCTCAGGTCCAAGTCAATGGAGTTTTGCTCAATCTTTTGCTAAATATCCTATAATACAAAGCAAATGCAAAAGAAGTCCACTAAAACTTGAATAACATGCAAGCTACTCAAAATTTCATGAAATGCTTGAAAGTGATGTTAAAGACCCATTTAATCAAACACAAAAGCCACCAACAGATTTAGACCTAAATCTGGATTGTCAATTAATAACTGAAAAGAAAATCAACAAAATTCAAATGTGAAGTGAAAGAGATTTATGGCAATATTTTATTGCCTTAAAATATTCTGAAGAAAAAAATACACCAAAAACTCAACAATTATTTCACCCTCTGTTCACTTAAGAATGGCTGATAATATAAATTATTGTTTATTTTATTAATATTACTAAGTTTAGTTATTTTAATTTTCAAAATAAAGCCCTAATCGAACATTTTCCCCCTCTTATCTTCCAAAATCTTGGCATTTCTTTTAAGTAATCCTATTAAGTAATTCACTACGAGGTAACTGCATTTAGATACAAGAGACCTAATTCTATACAGGCATACTCTTCAAACTGAAACATCTTTCAAAGTGAGGTATCAGCACTAGTTTAGTCTCTCCCACAGTGGGTTGGAAAGAAGCCATTAGCACATCTCTGGCTTCAAAATAATGGCTATCAAAGTCGTTCTAACCATGGGAAGAGGCTGCTTTTCAAGAGCATGGGCATGGAAAGGGACGATGTTGTCAGGAACAGAGTATAATAAATAACTTCATGTTTATATTGCAAGAAAACATTCCTAACCATGAAGATATAATGTATCTTGTAATATGGTAGCCAGAAAGAACAATTTAGAACAATTTGGAGATACTGAAGTGAAAAATCTAGAAGTAGAGAGGTAGAAACAAGAACACTGCACTTTTACATTTTCCTACTTCTCAAAATTCTCAGCCCAATTTGCCACTCCAGTTTTATCTCATTTAAAGGGGAAAAAGGGATACCCAATGACATCATTTGACCCCTAGATCCACCATGCCTAAAATCAACCTATTCCTAGCCATCTGGAATATGTAAATCAATAAATACCGATTTTTGTTGAACATAATTTAATTTCTCTCACTTGTAAGAAAAAGTCCTGACTAATACACTGAATTAAATGCTACTCCACAGTAAGATTTTCCCTGATCACTTCTGGCTGTGCCTTATTTTAATCTCTTCTAAATTTCTTTAAGAATTTTTTTGGATCACTCACATTCCACCAGGTACACTGATTACTGAAATTATTTCCCTAGCACACTAAAACAGCCAAGACTGTAAACAGACTGAATTCTATTCACCTTTATATTATGCCATACAGTGTTTTACATAGTTAAGAACAGAATGAAGGAGAAGAAGGTATTCAATAATTCAGATTGGGCTAAGCATCAGCAAGAGGAAGCAAAAGATAGAAGACCTAAAACAAAGAAAAAGGAGCAAATAAACAAATGGCTGAACATGAGAAGTAAAAAGAGGGAAAAAAGCAATGTAGTAGGAAGAGAACATGACCTAAAATGGAATCAAGAGGGTTGAATCATTTTCCAGGCTTTGGTTTCTTCAAAGGTAATTAGGTCTCTTTCACTCAAGTTTCTCCCAGTGCCATCATTCTGGTTTTGTAAGCAGCAAAAGAACAGAGAATGTATATCAATGAATGTGTAACTCATATCCTTTCAAACTGAGACCTGAGGTAATTTAATAAAATGTTGGAGCAAGTATGAAGGTCTCATTTTTATGAAATACTGTCAAACAGTAAGCCATACAGTTTCTCCCTAAGCAATTATAATCATTTTCATTATCTCATTTAGTGAAAAAATTTCATGTACATCAAAATTAGAGATCTTTTGAGGGTAGACTTCTATTGTGCTTTGATATTCTAAAAATGGTGGTTCTATATTTTTTGCATCTCTAAGAGAGTTCTGGATTAGTCATAAATTATGGTGCAGGCAGAATCAAGTATACAAAAGAGGTTTCTTTGAAATTCAATTGTTTGTAATACTGAATATACAGGGGAAAAAAGTGTACTGGGATTTAAATACCCAGACAGGAACCAAGAAGCCTATTTAATCCACAATGAAATTAAAATAAAATGTACTGACTACTACCAGAGGGGCACTTTAGATTCTGAGATAGAAAGAAGGGTAGGACTGAGCAAACAGACCTCAACAGCAATGCAAGGACAGTTGGTTAATTAATAAGTCAAATACTTATATACAGCAATATTATTAACACTGTGTTACTTTACATTGCAGAGAACTTTCAAGTATTATGTTTTATTCTTCCCTTAAAATAACTCACAAGCATTTTCCAGTGGGTGGTCTATAGAAAACTAGTTCTTCAGAGGCTCATGATGCTTTTTACAGAAAGGCTCTGTATGACACTTGAATCTGGGATGTGACGGGCTAAACAATGTTAAATACACTTTTTTTCTTTTTTCCCCCAGAGTCTTCAATATTCTAAAGTACAATCTGAATCTCTTAAGAGGGAATACATAATATACAATGTTTTCCCAAATTATTGTCACTACAAAATCTTTTTCTCATGGTCATCTCTCAAGACCAGTGTCTCTATAATTACAGTTTAGGAAAATGCTGAGATAGTAAAATCCTGGGAGCACTATATAGAAGGAACAAGTATCTTACAGGCCTGATGTGCCTAAGGGAAAGAACACTGGACTGAACATCAGGAGACATGGGTTCGATATTCAGTTTTGTCAATTACTGGCTCTGTAATATCAGGAAAAAACAATTTTCCGGTGCCTTGGTTTTATTATTTGCAAAACAGCAATTATAATTCTAGTTGCAGCCTTTGTCAGGGTCAAAAATGTTAGATACATTAGATTACAAAATTCTAGAGCTGCAGAAGATCTTTGAGACTACCAAACAGTACCCATCAGAAAGGTAAAGTTTACCAAAATCCAGATCACTTAATTCTCAGCCTTGAATTTTTTCTTGTATCACCAACATGTTCTTAAAGTGTTTTCACTCTTTGAAAGATCTAGAGGCAAAATGGATCTCAGAAAGAAACACAATTGAAGGTCTCAGAAAAAAAAGGTAAATTGAAGGTAGTAGTATCTCATTTTAAGTTCCCTATTGACAACACCACCTAAAATAAGTAAAGCTTTGATAAACATGAACAGGTAGAAAGATAAGAGTAATTCATTCCACAAACAGTTGGAAATTAATGGTAGGCAATTCTATGACATAATTTCTATGTCCAATTAATAAACCGGTCCTATCATAATAAAAATACATCTAATCGACAAGACGTAAAGGAAAGCACGTATTACTGAAGTTAACAAGGGGACCAAAGATAGAGAAAGAGAACAAAGCTGGAAGAGGCCGGAAAAAGGTAAGACTATTTGGTGAGACTACTGCATTCACTGCTACTTTCAAAGCTTTGTAGTTTTACTATAATAAAGTACAGAACAGTTTGATGCTAATTACTTAGTGATGTGCCAAAGTATGTACTTATTTCAATTTGAAACATAAGAAAAGCCCTTTTTTTCTACATTGACAAATCAACTGGGTAATTCTGGAATTCATTGAAAAGGAACACTAACTGATCCAACATAATAGCTTTACGTCCTATGTAAAACACTTTAAAATATCTAAATAAATATAGAAATGCATGTTTCTATGGCAAATTGTTCATTATTGATCATTACCAATCCTTGACAAAATTTCTCATTTTTGCCAGGTACAAAATCATTAAAGTATTTAAGAACTCCATCATGAAAGACAGTGGCACTTTATCCACTATTTCTTCAGGCAAATTTGCTTACAGTTGAACATGATACAAAAAAATAACATTCCCCAGACATACAATCCCCCCTTTCAAGGGTATTTTTTAATATGTTATACTTAATGATGAAATAAGTTACTGCTTTCCTATTAGCTTTTCCTGAGCATTTACCATTCACTGTACTACTCAAGTATCACCTGTTATGATGATTAGGCATTAACAGTTCCAAATGCTTCTAATACCACCATGTACATCTCAGTTGTGCTTTAACAGTGAAGGTGTTTTAGCCTGAAACTCTCAAAATGTCAGTGCTAGAAAAGTGAACCTATCCACTGTAACTCTACCAAGTGCTATAAACCCATATTTTGAATATCAGTTCAATTACTTCAGCTCACATCAAGTGAAAATGCCTGTTACTGTATAACTGCTCTACAATTTAAGAGACTTTTTCTTCCAAAAGCAAGCTATTGTTATGCAGATTGCTTAGATAAATTATTAGATACTTCATATGATCACTTTTATTCAAAATATAGAGAAAAAAGTACAGTAAATCAGATTTTGCTAATGATTAGTAAAATGCTTTTGAACATATCTGCCTAATCTTTTCAGAATTATTTCCCCCTTTCTAACAGATAAATTAACATTTTTAAGATTGGGTTTATAACTTACAATGAAAATGCATAACTCTACCTTATTAACTGTATAATGTAGTTCAGATAAATGCAGATTTTTTTCACTTGTGCTGTAAAGGGATCAATCTGTTTATAAATCTGAAGGTTTTTTTAACTTCAAGACTTGGAGGTGCTGATTTTATATACAGGATATGATGATTATTAAAAGTATTCTAATAATTAACTGTAAACTCAAGAATGCTCTTATTGCTCCAACTAAGAAAATACTACTTCAGCCCTGGCCCAGTGGCTCAGTTGGTTGGAGCGCCATTCCTGTGCATCAAAGGGTGGCAGGTTCAATTCCTGGTCAGGGCACATAGCTAGCTTGTGGATTCAACTCCCTAGTTGGGAGGAAGCACATAGGAAGCAATGGATTGGTGTTTCTCACATCGATGTTCCTCTCTCTCTCCCTCACCCTTCCTCTCTCTGTCTCTCTTCTGAATCAATGAACATATCCTTTGGTGAGGTTTTAAAAAAATTCTGATTTTTCATAATTCAGAGTTAACAGCCTCAATTAAGAAAGTATAGTTCAATCTGAAATTATAAAACCACTGACTATAACTTGCTCTACCACATTTACTATAAATGAAATGCTACTTAGGGAAAAGCTATACTACAAAAGTAAATTATTTGAAGTGTTATATCTATTTTACTTTGGTAGTAAGCTCAACAGAAATTTTAAAAAAATAAACTAGAAAGTTTTCCCTAGCTAAATACAAGAATCACCATTTTGTTCTAAATTTATTAAAATAAATTCTGATTTTAATCTGGGACAATAATGTATTTAATCCTGGGATTTTCATTTGCATTTATTTGTGTTGAAGTGAATTGTTATTACATATTTCAGCCTTATGGCATACAAATGCTTCTGGCTTTAGACTGGTAGCTGCCTTAGGCAAAATCCACACTAAAACATCAGACTCTATTTCTTTAACACTTTATACAGGATAAGGGAAATAAAGCCTATGCAAAGCAAAACCATTTATAAAGAAATTGCAGACCACCAGGATTTTGGATTTGGGTAATCCACTTAGATTAGCATCGCTATGTCTTAAAAGGACAATTCTAAGATCCAATATAGGTCACATTTTTAAGAAGTAGTGTAGGTAGCCCTGGCTGGTGTGGCTCAGTGGATTGAGTGCCAGCCTATGAACTGAAAGGTTGCTGGTTCAATTCCCTGTCAGGGCACATGCCTAGGTTGCTGGTCAGGTCCCGGGTTGGGGATGTGCAAGAGGCAACCAAGTGATGTGTCTCTCACACACTGATGTTTCTTTCCCTTTCTCCCTCCCTTCTTCTCTCTTTAAAAATAAATAAAGTCTAAAAATAAAATAAAAAAGAAATAAAGTAATGAAATCAATGTCAATTACACAAAACCTTCCATACTTACATGATGCTACCAACAACCAGTAAGACAGATTAAATAATGCTTTTATAATGTGATAAGTGCCAGCATAAGCAGAAAGGAAAAATAATGTCATAAAACAGATTCTTTTGAATCAGGTTCTGCAAAGAGATAAAATCATTTAAAAAAGGGGCATCCAAACTGATTTTTTAAAAAAACTTAGGCTTATCATTTTAGCTTGAATAGCTATAAACTTTCATGTGAGAAAGATAGAGGGGTGTTTTGCAGGAAGTAAAGGGGAGATACAGAGAATGGCTAACCTTAAAGGTTTTGCCAAAATATAATAATCAAGTTTAGGTGGTAGGTAATATCCTTCAAAGTACAACTTTATTATTGTAGAACAAAACTGTTAAAATCTCCAATGTGAACCAAGTGCTTAAAACAAATACTTCAACATCTAAATGTACTAAGTTTTAACCAAATAGTGCCAAAAGACAATATTGTCCAATAGGAGTAAAATATGACTAAAATCACTGCTTTGTCATAGTTTTAATTACCACATACACACAACTGCTAAGACAAATAGTAAATTACAAATGTCTCAGAAACACTTCTCTGCCCAAAAAGCAGAAAACATATAATGCTTGATGTCACAAAGACACTACAAAAATGGACAGTTAAAACATTGCTGCTTTCTTTTTTGGTATTAGTGACAATAATGCTCTAAGAGATGAACCCACATTTCTGAATGCTTACTCCTCAAACTAAGCTAAACAGGAAAGCCCAGATACCCCATGAAACTCAGGAATTTTATTCTAAATACTTATGTGTCCTTCCTGGACAATGGGATAAAATATGGCTCTGAACAAAGAGACTTTATGAAGATTACTTGCAAAAAACTACCAACTTACCCATCAGATTTGAGTTCATGAAAGGTGTTGGGGACAAGCCTTCATGCGCCCCTAATCGACTGTCATTCAAGTGATCACTGTAATGAGGGCTGTCTGTAAAACCCTAGGGGAAAAAAAAAGACCAGAGTATTAAAAAGATTACTTGGCAGTCCTGCTAATTGAGCATAATCATCTTATTATTATACAGACTTACGAATGGTTATTCCTAACCAAGTTCCTTGTCCATTACTTGAAAAACTAAACAGAAGTGCTTCTTTTATGTTATTTTTTAGGTTTTAAGGTAAAAAAAAGTTTTTTTATTGATCTTAAAGAAAATTAGCCATGTGATCTCTTTACAGCTAAGAAGAAAGTTCTATAAATCTTTTTTTAAAAAGGATGAATTAAGGAAATATATTTCTGAGTACTAAATGATGAACTAAATTATCAAAATGTTTATCTCTATCTATCCTTCTTTCTCTGCCTCCATGCCCTACCAATAAAGGTTAGGAAATTACAAGCTTTACTTAAAATACTAAAAACAAACTACAATCAATATACGAGAAATGAATCCTTTCCTAAATGGCAAACAAATATTTAGTAAAATAAGATCTATTTATAATTCCTTTTAATACTAATAAAAACAAACCATACTCTTCCAGAAAGTGAGCCATGTAAAAAGGAAAACACATTAAAATAGGTGATTTAAGTTAAGAGTCTGAAAAATAAAACTGCAAACACCATGAAAATAAAGCTAAGGTTACTATTTTATAATAGCTGTTATTAAATTTCTCTTTATAACTTAAAACATGTTTTTTAAAAGCAAAGAAGGAAAAAGGATACCTACGTTTACAAACAAAATGTTACAAAAGTTCTGTGGGCTAGAAACTGTTCTTGTTCTCAAACTCATACATACTAAGTTGAGCATCACCTCTAAAATTGTATTGATAAGGCTTTTAACCCTAGTTAATTAAAACTGAAAACTTAAAACAATGTTAGTAAACATCAGAAAAATTAACAAGAGGCCCAAACAAGAAAAAGTGCCCTAGCTCAAAGAAACCAGAAATTACCCAGAATCCCCTGGGACTATAAAATCATCAATCACTGAACATTTATCATTACCCAGACTGCAGAGTAACATTCAAGAAGACATTAATGGGACTAAAACAGGCCTCATTCTCTTTGCAGGCATGCTGTCAGTTCAACCAAAAGGGTAGGAACTGAGGGCTAAATAACTGCCAAATCATTACAATTGCTTATGGATGCATGTCACAAGTCCTTCTGCTGTTCTGTTTAAAAACTAATCTTCTGGGAGTGCTAACTCCCAAATGAATCTTTGTTTCATTTTTATCTACTTTAGAATTACTGATACACATGTGACAGACATTCAAGAAGAATCTCAATGACATTTACAATTTGGTTATAACCACAAGGGTATCCACTGGTAACCACAACCACAGTCCTGTCTGTTACAGCTATATGCAGCCATTCTATACACAAAATAGAATGGTTTCTAGCTAAGGTCACTCCTTGGAGTTTACTTTTGTTCTTTAAAACTTAACACTCTGGAAGTGCTAAGTGACACACTGCTATCTCACATATATCGGAGTATTTCTCTCTGCCACTCCCTCTCACTACCATTCTTAGGCATATGATCAAAAGAAGTTATTAAAACCTACAAAACACTCACTGAAATATTGTTTATCATCATTAAACAATGCTATTAATCAAGAAAAATTCACATTTTATTTGAATGCTAAAGGAATAATAGATTAATTTTGTATGCTCTCAGTTCTCTTATTTTTGAAAAAAAATAAGAAAAAGAACTTTTCCTTTAGGATTACAAAAATAAAATCAGTTTAGTTTTTTTAACCACATTTCTAGTAGCAAGAATCTAGACAATCTGGAAACAAAGATATCTTTCATACATGAGGAAAAAAGCTCAAGCCTGGAAAGGTGATAACTAGGTTATACCCCACCCACCCACCCCAACCATATTAAAACACCAGAAGTTTCCAAGTTAAGTATGAATTAGGAAGAAATCCCATAGTTAACAGAAAAACTAAAGCAATTAGAGTAACAAAATATTTCTATGTACATAGACATGCACTCATCCATATAGTGTTAAATACGAGACAGATGTCAAAAGCAGCTTTAATTTTTTACAATTGGGTTAGATGACCCATAGTTTAAACAGCCCACTCTTTAAGTACCACACACAGATAGGCCATGAGATCATAGATGCCCATAAGTAGCAAAGCAGAAGAATGCCAAAACATAATGCAGTATGGGGCTGACAGAATATCAGGGAAAAAGCAGAATAATGTAATGACCAGCTAGAATATCAAAGGGCTGGAGGAAACAAAGGGAAGGTGACTGACCTGAGAAAGAGAGGAGTTGGAGTGAGGAGAAAGGAACAAAAACCAAGCAAGCAATTACTAAGATGGAGCCTAAGTAGATTAGTGAGTGGTAATGATCAATGAATGCTATTTCAATTTTAGAATGTTAAGGAAGTAAACCAATGAAATCATTAAATACAGAGCTATCATGGTGTGCATTTTAAATTGATAGAGCATGACTGTGCTAATAAAAGTAGTTAAACCTGACCCCCTGGGGCTTTTCATTAAGATCTTGAATTCTGTACAATGGTTTTACCATGAAAATAACCACTAATGAAAATGAGATTTTTAATACACGAGAGATGACAAACACTACATCATGAAGGATAGAGCAATACTACCAGAACCATCTATCATAGCAGCTTTTTAGCCACAGATTGCTACTAACCACAAAAACATTTCTAAATATACCTAACAATTGTTTCTGTCTTATGAATAAAAATGGAAAGCACTCAAAGGATTAGTAATCGATAAAATCAGTTGATTCACAGATTACAAAACTGTTCAATTTTATACTTAAAAGCTGTCTAAAATAAATTTCATTTGTGAATCTTAATCAGTTTCATTTATGAATACATAATAACTTTATAAAAGCTTTGATTTTATTAAATGTGTTCTATATAATGCATTTCATACTTTTCTTTATGCTCATTTTATGGTTCAGAATTTAGAAATGTTAATCCTTGCTACAAAATGACACTATACATGAAGTCATTAATCAAAGCTGCTAACATTTTTAAACTAATTTAAACTGCACATAATCAATCAAATCTTTTGTTCTATCACAAACGAAACCACATAAAAGCACCCAGTATTATTTACATAATAGTACTCTCCTCTGGTTTGTCTCCTCAAAAATACAAAAACATTTTCCTGTGGTTAATTTTTTTAAAGTTCATTTAAAAAACTTATTTCACCCAAATAGTAAATAAGGTGTAATCACCAGAGAAACTTTCCCATGGTGAGAAATGACTTACAGTTTTTCTAAATTATGTTGTTATTTCTTTGTATGAAAACCACTGCCTATTTAAAAATATTCTTTCCAATTATTTTCAATAGCTAAAAAGTATGTGTGTGGTGGAAAAGGCTCTTTTCTTTCAATAAAGATTTACTTTCTCAGAAAAGCTTTTCCTGACCCTAGCAAGACCAAACTGGGTAAAATCATTCTCAGCTCCCACAGCAGCAAGTATTTCCATTATATCACTGCTCACACTCAGTGAAATTACCTATTTAATTATCCATTTAAATTATACCATAATTATCTGTTATAATTGCACAGAACAGTGTAGTGGATAAATGTGGAATTTTGAAGCCAGACTGGCAGATCTGAATTCCATCTTTATCACACCGCAAATGATGTGGAACAACATAATCTTTCTTGCCTCAGTTTCCTTATCTGTAAATCAGGTATAATAATTATACTACCATCATTTCACAGGCTGTTGTAAACATTAACTGAATAAATACATGTAGCAATTGGAAAAGTGCCTCGCCCCACAGTAAATGCTAACCATTATCAGTATCATCTCAGTTACAGATTGTTATGTCTTACAAATTCCGAGAAGACATGACTGTGTCTGTTTTTTCACAATTACATCCTCAGAACAATAGCTGGCACATACATAGCAGGTGGTCAATAAATGACGGATGGGCAGTTTCAGCTGCTAAATCTTTAAAATGCTGAAGGGCTTTATATATCCTAAAGATTCAATCAGTTTTTCTACAGAATACCCAATAACTAGCAGAAAGAAGGCTGATAAAGTACTAGCTTTTCTGACCAACTGAATAGTAACCACAAAATTTTAGTATTAATAGAGCCTCAACTACTGAAATCCTATAGCTTCTAATGGTCAAAGCCAGTGGAATCACACAAAAGTCATAAGCTACCAGAAAGCTCTACAGAAGCATGGTTATAAATGAGTGGTCACATCTCAAAGATAAATAAAATGAAAATAAAAATAAATAGAAATAACAAATAAAATTTAAAAGAGAAAAAAGTCTTATTTCTTTATATACTCCTATGATAAACTACCAAAATAAATATTGAGATAAATAAGGTTATGTTTTTCAGATAAATCCATGATTTTGACTGTCTCTCTCAGTTAAATACATCTATAAAAAAGACAAGTAGGTTGACTTAATCACAGCAGTCTGTTAAAGCAGGGTCTGTGTCTGTATCATTCCTTATTCTATCACTAGTGACAAGCACATTAATGAGCTCACAGTATACAACTAATAAAATTTGTTAATTTAATGAATGAATGAAAAATGAACAATGCTCACTGTTAATAAATCAGGTCTACATCTGAAAAAGCTACCTAGTATTCAATGTATGAAGGTTGTTATCCTTTAAGAGGTCAACTGCTAACATATAATCAATTTTCCTCATAGAATAATGGATTCTGTCACTCATATCCACAAATTCCTAAACAGCAAGAACATTTTATTTCTATTTATTATCCCCAAAGAGACCAGCACAAAACTTTGGGTGTAACTGCCTAAGTTTTTCTTTTTACAAAACTTATTTTTTTTTTTACTTTAGAGAAAGGGGAAGGAAGGGAGAAAGAGCAAAAGAAATACCAATGTAAGGGATAAAAACTGACTGGCTGCCTCCTGTACGCACCCCTACCATGAACCAAAACTGTGCCCTGTTTTGTGCAGTGACAGAGAATCAACCCAGGGAACTTTTGCTTTGCCAGACAATGCCCAACTTACTGAGCCATCCTGGACAGGGTTAAGTACCTAAGTTTCTCCTGAGAGGATGAAAAACCTCTCCAGGTAACTTTTTATTTATGAATGCTAAGAAGTAGTTTCATAGAATTACTATAATACCAGACTGAAGGGCAAGCCTTGAATTGTCATGGGTGGGAAAAGAGGGAGAATCAAAATCTTTTAGAGGGGGAAAGTATCCTCAGAAAAATAAGATGGATACATGAATTACAGCTTACCAGAAGAGCATGAAATGCTTTTGAACATGAGATCCCAGATGATCACTAAAAAGTTCACATGGGTTCAGTTCTAAGTTGAATCCATCCCTGTTCACAAATATATCCAAGTAAGTGATAATGCCATCTGTTAGAAGCAATCAGAGTTGATGCTTTCTTGCTCTGGTCTGTAGCTTTACTTGTGTTTCAAAGTTTACAAGCAGAAAGTTTTCTATATTTTATCCATTTTAAATCCATTCTTAAATGGAGAAATCAAAACATCTCCAGATATCACATAGGAAAAGTATATTTATTCAAATAGAAAAAGCAAAACACAGTATTGAATCCAGGTGATACATAGAATTTTAGAACCTTTAAGCCACCATACAAGGGGGCGATCCAACAAAAACCAGAATTATCTTCTGGATGGTGGGCCCCATTAGCAGAGTGTTCTAGGAACCCACCTGTATCAGTGTACCAGCTGATGTTATTGTAAGATGCTATGTTTGGCTTCAGTGAATTTTTTTGAAGACTCTTTCAATGCGTTTTGCCCATTTCATGATGGGTGATTTACAAATAGATGTGCCCACCCAGTACCAAATGTTCAGAGGTTTTTGACCAAAAATGGAATGACCACCATGCCCCACCCTCCCTATTCGCCAAATCTTGCCCCAAGCAACTAAATTTTGTTTCCCCAGATGAAAAATGTACTCAAAGGGAAAGTTTTGCCAATGTGGAAGAGATGAAACAAAAAATGGAAGAATCACTAAAAGGCACAAATATTGACAAGTTCAAAAACTGTTTTGACAAATCTCAATAAATTTAAGATTGAAATCGTATCAAGCATATTCTCTGACCACAATGCTATGAAAACAGAAATCAGTCACAAGAATAATACTGAAAAACACAGTGTGACATGGAAGCTAAATAACATGTTATCAAACAATGAATGGATCAATAACAAGATCAAGGAAGAAATCAAAAGATACTTTGAAAAAAATGAAAATGAGGACACAACAATCCAAAGTCTGTAGGACACTGGGAAAGCAATCTTAAGAAGGTAATTATAGCATTAACAGGCCTGTCTCAAAAAACAAAAGAAAAGCTCAAATAAACAATCTAACTTCACACTTCAAGAAACTTGAAAAGGAACAACAAACAAAGCCCAAATTGAGTAGAAGGAAGGAAATGATAAAGATCAGAGCAGAAATAAATGAAATAGAGTCTAAAAAATCAATACAAAAGGTCAATGAATATAAGAACTGATTCTTTGAGAAGATAAACAAGATTGACAAACCTTACCAGACTCACCAAGAAAAAACAAGACAGACCCAAATATACAAAATCAGAAATGAAACAGGAGAAATAACAACTGACACCAAAGAAATAAAAAGGATTGTAAAAAACTGTTATGAGCGACTATACGTCAACAAACTGGACAACTTCCACTAAATGGACAAACTCCTACAAACATATAACCTCCCAAAACTAAATCAGGAACAATCAAAGAAACTGAATAGATAGATTACACCTAGTGAAACTGAAGCAGTAATAAAAACACTCCCAACAAACAAAAGCCCTGGACCATCTGGCTTCACAGGGGAATTTTATCAAACAATCCAAGAAGAACCAACACCTCAGCTTCTCCAACTATTTCACAAAATTCAGATAGAAGGAAGGCTCCCAAATTCATTTTATGAGGCCAGCATTATCCTAAATCCAAAACCAGATAAAGGCACTACAAAGAAAAAATATTATATGTCTATATCTCTAATGAACACAGATGCTACAATCCTCAACAAAATATTAGCAAACTGAATACAGCAATGCATCAAAAAGATCATACACTACAATCAAGTCAGATTTATTCCAGGAATGCAAGGTTGGTACAACAGTCACAAATCATTAAATATGATACACCACATAAACAAATAAAATATAAAAACCACAGGATTGTATCAACAGATGCAGAAAAAGCATTTGATAAAATCCGGCACCCATTTATGATTAAAATACTCAGCAAAGTGGGAATAGAGGGAGCATACCTCTACATAATAAAGACCATATATGACAAACCCCCTGCCAGTAACATATTCAATGGACAAAAACTACAACTGTTCCCCTTAAGATCAGGAAGAAGACAAGATGCCTGCTTTCACCTCTCTTATTCAACATAGAACTAGAAGTCCTAGCCATAGCAATCAGACAAGAAAAAGAAAAAAAGGCATTCAAATTGGAATTTGCAGATGACTTGATACTATACATAGAGAACACCAAAGATTCCACCAAGAAACTACTAGAACTCATAAATAAAGTCGGCAAAGTAACAGGAAACAATATTAATATCAAAAGTCAGCTGCATTACTATATGCCAATAACAAACTAACAGAAAGGGAAATTAAAGAAACCATTCACCATTGCTTCGAAAAGAATAAAATACATAGGAATAAAACTAACCAAAGATGTAATAAACCTGTACTTGGAAAACTGTAAGACACTGAAGAAAGAAATTAAAGAAGATATGAATAAGTCCTTTTTCCTTTTTGGTCAATTCCTCAACCTCCTTAACCTCCCTCACCACTCTAGCTGTCACTCATGGACATGGAACACAATGTGGTTATTGCTAGGGGTTAGGGGGTATATGAAAACTAAATGGTAATGGAAATAATACAATAAAAATTAGATTTTTTAAAGAAAGAAGATACAAATAAGTGGAAGAACATATCGTGTTCACGGACAGGAAGGATTAACATCATTAAAATGTCCATACTACTCAAAGCAATCTATACATTCAATGTAATTCCTATCAAGATTCCAATGATACATTTACTGAATTAGAACCAATATTTCAAAAATTAATACAGAACCACAAAAGACTCCTCATAGTAACAGTGATTCTGAGAAAGAAGAACAAGGTAGGAAGAATCACACTACCTAATATAAAACTATACTATTAAGGCCACAGAACTCAAAACAGCACAGTACTGGCATAAAAACATACACGTAAGATTGATGACCAGAATAGAGAGTCCAGAAATGACCTCAGAACTTTATAGTCAATTAATATTGACAGAAGAAGGAAGCACATACAATGGCCTCAAGATTGTTTATTCAATAAATATTGTAGGGAAAACTGGACAGATACATTCTGAAAAATGAAACTAGACCACCTTCTTATACCACATGCAAGAATAAATTTGAAGTGGACAAAAGACTTAAATTTTAGACCTGAAACCATAAAAATCCTAGAAGAAAAAATAGGAAGTAAAATCTCAGACACTGTTCATAGCAATTTTTATTGGATATATCTCCCCAGTAAAGGGAAAAGAAAGAAAAAACAAACAAATGGAACTACATCAAACTAAAAAGGTTTTGCACAGCACAAAAAATCACCAACAAAATAAAAAGACAACTCACAGAATGGGAGAACATATTCACCCATACATCTGATAAGGGGTTAATATTCAAAATTGATATAGTACTTACAGAGCTCAACACCAAAAAAACAAATGACCCTATTAAAGGATGGGCAAAGGACATGAATAGACCCTTCTCCAAGAAGGACATACAGATAGCCAATAGACATATGAAAAGATGCTCAACATCACTAATTATCAAAGAACTGCAATTTAAAACCACAATGAGATACTATCTCACACCTATCAGAGTGGCTATCATCAATAAATCAACAAAAAACAAGTGCTGTCGAGGATTGTGGAGAAAGGGGAACCCTTTTGCACAGTGGGTGGGAATGCAAATTGATGCAGCCACTGTGCAAAGCAGTATGGAGATACCTCAAAAAGCTAAAAATGGATCTGCCTTTTGACCCTGTGATCCCACTTCTGGGAATATATCTGAAGGAACCCAAAACACTAATTTAAAAGAACATAAGCATCTCCATGTTCACTGCAGCACCATTTACGATCACCAAGATATATAAGCAGCCCAAGTGTCCATCAGTAGATGAGTGGATAAAGTAACTATGGAATGTGTACACAACAGAATACTACTTGGCCATAAAAAAAGAGTATTTTACCCTTTGCAAGAGTATGGATGGACCTGGAGAACATTATGCTAAGTAAAATAAGCTAATCAAACTGCCAAGATGGAAGTGTAGGCAAACACTCCTCAACTCCACATAGAACTATAGCAAAAAATACAACTAGACTACAAAACAAATGTCACCCAGAATTGTCGGATAATCAAGCTGTGTAAAAGCCCGACAACCAAGGATTTAAAGAAGCTACATTCATCCAGGCATGTAGGAGGGGTGGAGATGTGGAGAGGTGTGGAGACACACAGAGGCATGAAGACGTGCATAGATGGGAACAGGTAGTCCCACATCTACTTGTGGTGGATAAAGATCAGGAAGGATACCTCAGGAGTGAGGGATCCCAGCATCAGTCTAGACTACCTAAACCAGATCTGGTTTCAGCACCAGGAAGATAAGTCCCAATAACCGCTGGTTGTAAAAACCAGTGGGGGTTGAGGTGACAGAACAAACTGCAGGATTCTTAAGAGACTTCTCTTAAAGGGCCTGCAACAGACTTACTACTCATACATACCCACCCCTTCTGGGATTCAGCCCAGGTCAACAGCTGGAAGGGTACCAGTAGCACATGGCTAGAATGCAAAGCAAGCGCCGACACAAGAGTTTCCTCGCAGGCAAAAATCCAGACACCAGGCAGTGGTATTGTCCCCTCTTCAAGCCTTCCCCTACACAGAGCCACAGAGCCCTGTGACAAGGGTTGCCCTGGCCTGGTGATTACCTAAAGCTCCAGCCCATACAACTTAACAGATGTACTTTTCCACAATAGGCCATACTACTAGGACAGGGAGTCTTAAGGTCAAAGCAGGTCTACCTAATACACAGAAACAAACACAAGGAGGCTGCCAAAATGAGGAGACAAAGAAATAGGGCCCAAATGAAAGAACAGAATAAAACTCCAGAAAAGAAAAAACTAAATGAAATGGAGATAAGCAACTTATTAGATGCACACTTCAAAACACTAGCCATCAGGCTGCTCTAGGAACTCATTGGGTACTAAAAAGACACAGGCAGAAATGAAGGTTGCATTTAGAGAAATAAATAAAAATCTACAGGGAGCCAACAGTGAAGAGATGAGGCTGAGAAGCAAATCAGCAATGTGGAACACAAGGAAGGAAAAAGCATTCAATCAGAACAGCAGGAAGAAAAAAGAATTTAGAAAACATGAGGACAGGACAGGTTTAGGAACCTCTGGGACATCTCCAAACACCTGAATCATAGGGGTACCAGAAGGAGAAGAGAAAAAGCAAGAAACTGAAAACTTATTTGAACAAATAATGAAAGAAAACTTCCTTAAGTTGGTGAAGGAAATAGACATACAAGTCCAGGAAGCACAGAGAGTTCCAAACAAGATGGACCCAACCAGGACCACACCAACACATATAATTAAAATGCCAAGGGATAAAGAGAGAATCTTAAAAGCAGCGAGAGAAAAGCAGATAGTTATCTACAAAGGAGTTCCCATAAGAGTTTCAGGTGATTTCTCAAAAGAAACTTTGCAGGCTGGAACAGACTGGCAAGAAGTATTCAAAGTGATGAAAACCAAAGACATACAAACTAGCATACTCTATCCAGCAAAGCTATCATTTATAATTGAAGAGAAGATAAAGTACTTCCCAGACAAGGTAAAACTAAAGGAGTTCATCACCACCAAGCCATTTTTATATGACATGCTAAAGGAATTATATAAGAAAAAGAAGATGATCAAAACAATGAACATTAAAATGGCAATAAATTGACAATGATCAATAATTGAGTCCAAATAACAAACCAAGCAAACAAGAACAACAGGAACAAAATCACAGATATGGAGATCATTGGGAGAGTTAATGGGTGGGTGGGGGAAGGGAAAAAATGGAAGGAAAGGTACAGGGATTGAGAAGCACAAAGTGGTAGGTACGAAATGGACAGGGTGATGTTAAGAACAGTATTGGTAATGGAATAGCCAAAGAACTTATATGCATGATCCATGGACATGAACTGAAGGGGGGACTGCTGGCAGTAATGGGGTACCAGGTGGAGGGGGGCAAAGGGGAAAAATTGGGACAACTGTAATAGCATAACCAATAAAATATATTTAAAAGAAACAAACAAAAAATAAAATACAGCAAGACTGAAAAAAATAGTACCAAATACTATATGATTTCACCCATATATGGAATCTAATGAAGAAACTGAACTAACAAGAAAAATGGGAACAGACTCAGAGATGGAAAGCAGGATGGCGGCTAGTGTGTGGGGTGGGGTTAGAGGGTAAAGGGATTGAGCAAAAATGAAAAAGGACTCCTGAACATGGACAACAGTGTGGTGACTGCTGAGGGGAGGAGTATATAAGGGGACTAAAAGGTAATATAAAAAATACACTAAAGATTAAATAAAATACCAAAAAAAAATCACCCCTGAGCAATGGAAAAACATCTCAATAGGTTTATTGCATCAAATGGAGAGTACTTTGAAGGTGACTGACGTTTAAACCTGTAAGAATAAATGCACAATTTTTATAAATAAATTCTGGGGTTTTTTGGGTCCCCCCATATAGATCATACTCATTTTACCTACCACGCAGATGAAGAGATACCAGTTGAACTAACTGTCTTGCTAAAGATCTGCAAGTAAGATATTAGCAGAGCTGGAATTAATAAGAATGCCATATACTTCATACCAATCCACAGGGGATTCTAAAATTAACACTATGAGGAAAGTGTAGTGAAGACCACTATCATTTTATATAGTAAAAAACTAAACCTCAGAGTAAGCAAGACTACAACACAGACTCAAATTCTGAATTATCAAATGCCAGCAAGAAGCTTCCTATTGTTCTGCACAATTAATCTATATTAGTATTATTAGACTACCTATTAGTTTAAGGGGCAAGACGGCCCCTTAATAAAGTCAAATTTTAAATAAAGCCCAAACCTCTCTGCCAACTTCCAATTGATACTTCTGGGTTAAGGATGAATAGGTTAGAAAACGGCAATATAACAGCACAGCTTCAAATGGAAACATCAAAGGCAAATGAGCACTGCCAGACAGGTAAAGAACTAGCATAAATATTTGCTAAGGATGCTCCAGACCAGAACAAAACATACTGATAACTAAAAAACAGAAATGTCAATCACACCTCTGTGGCATCATAATAATCACAGCTAACTTTTATTGAGTGCCTACTAAATCAATTAACTAATATAATACATACAGCACTCTATTAAGGGCGTTCATGTATTATATCCATTAATTTAAACTACATACAGATACTATATTACCCAGATCTTATAGTTGAGGAAATTTTGTCTTAGAGAATTTAAATAACTTTCTCAAAGTCAGACAATGGTAGAAAATTCATTTAGACTTGGAACTGTAACAGCAGATGAATTAATGTTAGCCACTAATTTCTTGATCAGCACCAAGAAATTTGTCAATAGACTACACACTTAAATAAAGAATAATTTCCATTAAGCCAGCCACTTTTCAATGTCTCAGAATTCCTTTGGTCTCATGGGTTCTTATTTAAAAAATGTTTTTGTCTTTAAAAATACTGAGAACCCAATAAGTTTTTGTTAATGTGGACGAACCCACTGATATTTACCATAATAGAAATTATACCTAAGAAATTAAAAAAACACAAGAACTTTCAGAGCTAAGGCATTATCATCTATCATGTGGATTTGGAAATTTCACAATATATTCAGGAAAGAATAAGACTAAAATGGCAAATAATGTGTTAATAGTATTATGAAAATAGTTTCAACCTTGCAAACCTTTAAAATGGCCCAGCAGACCCTGAATAGTCCCTGGAACACACTAGGTAAATTAATAGATTACAGTTGATGCTTGAATAGTGCAGACAAGAGAGAGGGGCAAGGTATGGGGCAGAGTAGGGTTTTGTTAGAGCACCAACTCTAGTGCGGGCAAAAATCTACATATAACTTTTGGGTCGAAACCAGCACTGGTTTAATCTGGATGTGAAATCCGGACCTACAGAGAGCCAATTGTACAGGTGGAACAAAAGTAGGTTTACAGTTGTGAGTACACAAAACACAGAATTTATTCTTGTTTTATTACTTATTATGTACTGTATTACTTCCCCTACAAACAACTGTAAAATCTACTTTAGCCCTACCCTGTATATTTATTTTTGAAAATCCACATATAAGTGGACCGGCACAGCTCAAATGTATGTTGTTCAAAGATCAACTGTTTTTACTGCATTTTAAAATAAATCATGAACCCTCATCACCACTATACCTGATCAGAATCTGGAAACCCAGGAGAAAAATTTTAAGACTGAGGCTTCATTTCAGAGATGAGAAAAAGACTCACAAAGCCAAGCAGCACACCTAAGATCACAAAGTCAGTGGTAAATTTCTAATCTCACTGTATTAAAAAACATATTTGTGGCTTTTGATTACAAAATATCAGTAAGCAAACACTTCGGGATAGTTGGTAATAAGGAAAGCAACTGCACAATAGCAAATAAGGTATCAAAATTCCAAGGATCTCTTACATAAGCCAGTACTTTCAGTGTTGTGCAGGAAAAGCTAATAGTGAAGACTTCATTTCTCCATGCATTCATTAGTTCTGCTCTTACTTAGGGCTTCTGCTGATCCCCATCAGATCAGCCCAACTAAGAATTTTATTTCCATACCTACTTCCAAACAGTATGAAGTAACAGAGAACAAAGTAACTCTCACACTTGAAACAATCACCAAACTAAAAAAATACATTCAACAACAGTTTTGAGACACTGGACATTGGCAGTGCAGGAATGATGATCTCTAAGAAGGGGGAAACAAAGTACATCCTATTATTGTTGGGGAAGGGGGAAAAGAGGAAGCTAGCTTAACCTATAACTCTATACCTAGTAAAAAATGAAGAATATTTCAGATACATGGAAGATGAAAAACTTCATAACAACCAGACCTATACAATGAGGAATATTAAAGGAAGTCCATTAGTCAAAACAAAAGTAATACCAAAAAGAAGTGTAAATCTACACAAAGAACTACTCTGATCACAGAAGCATGTTTTCTAATCACAGAATTAAATTAAATATGAATAATAAAATATCTCTAGAGAATCCCCAAATATTTAAAAATTAAATATATTCATTTGTAAATAATTCATGGATCAAGAAAGTAATAAATTGGAAATTTATAAAGTACTTTAAACTGAGTAAAATGAAAATACAACATAACAAAAACTATGGGATGTGGGTAACACCATGGTCAGAGAAAAATTCATAGTACTAAAAATGCCTGCTAGAAAAGATGAGTGGCCTCAAATCAATGACCTCGACCTCCACCTTAAGAAATTAGAAAAACAAAGGGCAAATTAAACTCAAAGTAAGGGTAAGAGTCAAACATACGGAAAAAACCACAAACAACAGGAAAAGAATAATGAAACAAAAAATTAGTTCTTTGAGAATGTCAGTAAAATAGATTAAACCTCTAGTCATAGTGATGAGGAAAGAAAAGGAAACAATTCATCAGTATCAGGAATGAGGATGGTACAAAACTCCAAAATGGCCCCCATAGTCTCTGTCTCCTGGTATTCACATCCGTGTGCAAACCATTCCTCTTAGTGTGAGCTGGCCTAACTTGCTTCTTATCAATAAAATATGGCAAAAATGAGGGGATGTCATGTCTATAATTATGTTCCATAATACTGTGTCTTCTATCTTGCTAGCAGACCCCTCCCCTGCTGGCTTTGATGAATTGAGTTGTTTCAATGAAAAGACCTAATTGGCAAGATGCTGCTGAGGGCAGCTTCCAGCCAACAGCCAACAAGGAACTGTGGCCCTCAGTTCTTTTAAACCAAGAGGAACTGAATACTGCCTTAAAAAAAAAACATGAGTTTGGAAGCAGATGCTTTCCAAATCAGTCTTTCAAATGGGACCCCAGTTCTGGCCAATACCTTGCTTACAGCCATGTAGAAGACCCTGAAGCAGAGGACAAAGATAAACTATGCCAAATTCCTCACCCACAGAAACTGCGAGAAAATAAATGTATGTTATTTTAAGGCACTAAGTTTCTGGTTATTTGTTAATGTAGCAAGAGATAACTAATACAAATATTTAAGAGATAAAAATATTTTAATGACTTTATGCCAATAAATTCAACTTAGATAAAATAATTATTTTTCTTAAAATCATAAACCTCACTCAAAAAATAACTAGAATAGTCTTTTATTAAAATGTTAAAATTGTAATTAAAAATCATCCCCCCCAACAAAATTCCAGGCTACATATATTCACCAGTAAACTCCCATTCATTGAGGCCAGTATTACTGTGATACTAAATTTTAACAAAGACATTACAAGAAAATATTTCTACAGATCAGTATTACTCAAATATATAAGTTCTTAATAACATTTAAAAAAACTAATTTAATAATACTTAAAAGGACAATACATAATAACCCAGTGATATTTATCTCAGGAATACAATATTGGTTTAAAATTTAAAATAGCAATCAATATAATTCCCACAGTAACACATTAAAAAAGAAAACTATATAAGCATCTCCATAGATGCAGAAAATCTAACATCCATTTTTGATAAATACTCAACAAAACAGGAATAAAAGGGAACTTCCCTAATCTAATAAGGTATATCAATGAAACCTACGGCTATATCATACTGAATGGTGGAAGACTGATTGTTTTTCCAAGATCAAGAACAAGGCAAAGCTATCCACTCTTACTGCTTAATTCAACATTATATAAGAAACCATCCCAATTCAATAAGGAAAAAAATTCAGATTGAACAGAAAAAATTAAACTCTCATTGTCCACAGAAGACATACTATCCAAATAGAAAATCCCCCACCCAGCATGTACCAAAAAAATGTTCTAGCTAGTGAGTATTAGAAAGGTGCAGGATATGAGGTCAATATACAGAAATCTACAGCAGGATATAAGGTCAATATACAGAAATCTACAGAATTTGAAATTAAAAATACAATCATAAGAACATTAAAAATTTAGTTATAAACTGAATGAAAGTTGTGCAAGATGTGTTCAGTGAAAACTATAAAATATTCCTACAAGAAATTAAAGAAGATGTAAATGGAAGAATATAACACATTCATGGATCAGAAGGCTCGCCATTGTTAAAGTATCAATTCCCCTTAAATCAATCTAGACACAACACAATCCTAACCAAAATCCAGAAGACTTCACAGAAACTGATACACTGGGTTTAAATATTTCAATTTATATGCAAAACACCTACATAGGCCAAACAAATTTGAAACCAAATAACAGGTTGGAAGACACATACTACCTCAAATTCAGATTTATTTTAAAGGTACAGTAATAAAAACAGTACAGTATTGGTGTGATGATAAATCAATGGAACAGAGTAAAGTCAAAAACTGACCCCAACATATATGTCAATTGATTTTCAGAGTTAACAATGAAAAGGGAATTCAATGAAAATAAGAATAATTTCTTAAACAATGGTACCAATAAAACTGGACCCTTACTTCACACCTTATTGAGAAATGAACTTCAAACAGATCACAGATATAAATTAATAGTTAAATGTATAAACTGTCCAATTTATTATTTCTTGAGACTGTTACTAACATTCACATTCAATTCCTAAGTGACATAGAAGGACTGCGTTGTTGGAAAAATATGTGAGAAGTATATTCTATTCCTTTCTTAAAGATTTACAATTTACAGTAACATTAAAAACAAAAATCTGATACCAACAAAGAACTCTGTTTAACTCAATAATACATAAATATAGTGGACCATGGACTGCTGAATTTATAAATTATTTATTAATATGTATCCTATTAAGTACAGTTTAAGAAACTATAATCTTGTTCAAAATTTTTGTTTTACATGTTAGGTACTAATATCCAGAATAAGTAACTAATTTGACCAAGTTCACTTGTCTAATGGAAGAAGTCTCTGGGCTTAAGCCCTCTGTTTTTTGTACTATGAAACATAATCTTTTTCACTTGGTACGCCCTTGAGGTTTCAAAACTAAGTACTGCTTTTATTTTTGTGCTTCTACTCTCCCTCGGCCTTCATTATTAGAACTTTTATCTTTCTATAGTATAATAATTTGTTTTCCTCATGATAATGGGCACTACTTTTGCCCATGTGAACTAATAATTTGTCCACAACTAATTCCAGTGAGCAGAGAATAGTGGAATCTCAATAAATGTTTCACAAATAAAAAAGTAGAAGAAAGAATGTGAACACCCCACAAACAAGAGTACAGAAATCCAAAAGAAGAGTGTAAGATTCCAAAATGGGAAGAAAGATACTGAAGAAAAGTTATCTAAAAGAGTAAGGTAGAGTTAGTGGCAAATCAAGAACAATATATAGAGAGCACTAACTCAGAAAAGTATAAACTCAATGAGATATAATGGTATTACCAATGCGAAAACAATATTTGGTTCAGGACAGCTAATATTTTATTGTTTAATCACTTAATTTCTTATACTAAACAAGAATACATTCTGCTCCATGCAAAATGCAGCACGTTGGTTATTACATAAAACTACAATCAAATAATTATTTCACTTGATAGCACAAAGGATTAAGCGTCAGTTCAGTGTCTTGAAGGAAAACTTTCCAAGCTTGTTATTCTCAGGAAATGAAAACATATATGACAACATAAAATACATAACAACAAAAGTACATCACAAAAGAAACTAAAATTAACTGATTATGCTGTATTTGACTATATAATCTCATTTAGGTCTTACAATTACCTTGTGATGTAAGTATCCTTTGAAACTGAAACCTCTTCTTTTAGTCTACATCACTAAGAATCTGGGTTACCTACTTCCCCCCAATAATTTTACATTCCAAGATCTGTGATGCAATAAACTTTTCCAATAGATTCAGTTTTGTAAACATAATTCATTTTTCCTGATTTATAGAACCTATTTGTGAGTATTTAAAAACTGTTAGTCCCTCATCTTGTTTAGGACATACTCCAGGAATTCAAAACAGCTTTCTCTCTAAGGAGCATCCAAGACTTATAAAATTCCTGACATAGTTTTGTAAGGGATCTGTATACTCTTCATGAGACAATGTAAAAAGAGAAACACATATACTACTTAAATTCCAGATATTGTACTAAATACTTTATAAAACTTCTTCCATTTAATTCTTACGCATTTCTTATGCAATAAATCTCTTTGGAGGTGAGAAAACTGAAGCTCAGAAATTAAGTATTTATCTCTTCCACAGTCAAATATGGTAAAACCAGGAAGCAAACTTATCTGATTTATTACATGGCTTTGTTTTGTATTTTTACATATAAAAGTAATTAATATTTTTGTAAGAAATAATGATAGTCCCATCATGTTACAACTTCTAAAGTATCTATCTTTAAAGTCCTTGACAAGTAGAAATAACAACTGTTTGGGGGTCTCTTTCATACTTTGGCAAGTATATGATAGAAAAGGATAGTAATTGAGAGTTGTATTAGTCTTAGATATTTAATATCTGGTTAAGTTGTCTAATCTCTAAGCCTAAATTTCCTCAACCTTTAAAATGTACAGGATTTTAAAAATGATTTGTGACTGGGCTGAAACTTAGGATAGGCAACATGTGAAAGGTTTTAAACTATATTGTGACAAATGCTAGTTATCATATTATGAATCAAATAGGCTAAGCATGCCTAAAAATACATTTAGCTCAGAATCTGTCCTCAATTATTTCCTAAGTTTAGAGGAAATTATTTAAAAGCTGCAGAAAGTAAGACCTCAACAATTACAAAAAGGGACACAAAAGAGATTCAAAGATATATGTTGTGACTTCTACTTATAACTTCAAAGACTAAACAATGTTTAGAAAAAAGAGAAAATTGCTATTTCATAGGCATAGAAAGTTAGCAAAACTCACAGTGAGGTGAAAAACTGATGTAAAGGCTCTTTCCAAAAGATTTGTATTAGAGGCACCTCAACAGGCACTGTCCTTGGAAGAATGGCTATACAGAAAAAATAAGTTTGACTGGCTTAACGTGACCCTGAACAATCTGATAGGCACAAGATTTCTTTCATTTTAAATATCCGTTGGCAAGAGATTTAAAGGAGCTTTTATCATCTTAACTCAATTATTTTCTTATCCACGAACATTAAGATTACAATATACAGGCAAGTGCTCTTTTGAACACAACCAAGTGTTATAAACATTTCCCTCATGGGTTATTTAACCCTAACTTTAAAATACACCCTTTTCTTACCCACAGTTTTCTTCACATTCACAACATTCAGAAGGAGCAGTTACATAACAAAACAGAGATTAATGGGAACATAGATGCAATATATAGAAAACACTTACTTTAATTCTGTCCCTCCTGTCCTGCTTTGCTATTTAACTGCTTCATCTCGTGTTTTGTACCTGAGATCAAGAGGCATAAAATACTATTTCAAAATTTGTGTGTCCTTTCTAATTATTGCATTTGAACTCCTACTAGCTATAAAACCTACACCACTTTCTCCTTTAAAAATAAAAAGGAAACAATAAACAATCTAGAGAAAGGAAATATCTGTCTAAAGGAGAGTAACACTAATCTTCACTACATATCAGTGCAGACAAATGAGGGTCAGTAGGTAAACTATTTAATTTTTATTCACACAGCTATATTTTCCCATTTATAAGGGAAACTATCAAAATCAGATCATCTGGTAGCTGTACAACACAACCACAGCTAACCTCTCAAAGCTTAAATAAAACACATGGAGTTTAATTTGGCAGTTTTTATTCTGGGGGGCAGTACATCTATATGGTTTTATATCTTCCCCAGTTACCAAGTATGTCAGTTTTTTCCCTTTATGACATTTCTCTTTCCATTATTTTGTGATCTTGATCCTACCATCTCAATCCAAGTTTCAGCTCACAGCAAGTGGGAGTGTATAGTAACATCTTACCAGATCATCTTATTTCTTGTCATTCTTTTACTTTGGTTCCATCCTTCATACCACAACATATTGATTTTAAAACACTTTGTGTCATTACCTGTGTAAAAGTCTATTTTTAACTGGCTCTCTACTTCCCAAAGAATGTACTACATTTCTTCTACAGAAAGGTTACTTGCCTTTTCACATTATTTACCTACAAAACAAACTGTTTTACTATTTACTGAATTTTGTGATTTGGGAGGAATCTGTACTTGTGGTCTCATCACTCCACATTTCCAGAAAGTTGCCTTCACTTCAACCTTACTCATATTGTACAAATACTGTCTGTCCTATAATATTCTACTCAAACACTTCCTCTTCTATTAAGTCTTTTCCTGACCACCCAAAGTAATCTTGCCCTCTCCTGTAATCTCACAGTTATCAATGAAATTAACCTGGTAATTAATTGTTAGCTACATTAAAAGAGTTAAGGTTTTATAATTTATTTCACTCTTTAGATCAATATGACTTGTATTTCTAACCATATTTCTTGAACTCTAAGACATATCTTTATTCATATTTTACAATTAAGAAAGAAACTGAGTGCATTTAAAAATATAAGCATCCTAAAACTTGGGGACCACAGTAAGCCACAAGCTACTTAAAAGCAGGCAGACGACATTGTCATCCTTATTTACAATGGTGGTTACTATGCCATCGTGCTCTGCTGGAAAAAGAAAACCACAGGTTCTCTTTACCCCTAGACATTCCCAAAGCCTTTACTGTAAAATATAAATGAACTACACACCAAGTTCTCCCAAAACTCTAGCAAGTATAACCCTTCCTGGGGCCAAAGTGATCTCTGTGCATTTTTTAATCCTCACCCGAAGATATGTTTGATTCGAGAGAGAAAGAGGAAGAGAGAGAGAGAGAGAGGTGAGAAACACAGATCCGTTACCTCCTGTATGTGCCCTGACAGAGGATGGAACCCACAACCTTTTGGTGCACAGGATGACTCTACAACCAACTGAGTAACCCAGCCAGGACACCTATGTGTATTTTTATAGATAGCATGTGAGGGGAACTAAGGTTCTGTTACCCCATCCATCTCCAACTCACTACCCATCAAACTATAGAGTGGCCTAGCTCTAGCCTAGCTCTTCCACATGAACGAAAAGAAACTGAAACCCTGCTAAAGAATGGAGAGAGTGCTGAGCAAAATTAAAGAGCTCTTTAGCCACATCTGGCAGTAAATGCATCCAGAAAACCTTATCAACTCAATTTCCAAAGGAAAGTTATATTAACAGAAGCCGAAAGATATATGTTTGCTCTAGTTAAGTTTTTATTTTATTTTGCTTTCCCTTAGTCCAAGTATCTGATCTATATGGCTTTGCATACAACTGTTAGGAGGCTAGGGCAACTCCTAAATCCTTGTATCCTCACATTTTCACGTTTTAGTTAACCTGGTTTATCAAACTGCCACCCATGTGTATTCCTGAAAACTGGTCTAAAAAATGGTCACTGCTGATATTTTTTAAATAAACCAAACCTTCATACCCCTTCATTGCGACAGGCAACAGAAATCATTAAAATAAAAGACCTCAAAATGTACCTACTATTTATCCCTTAATAGAAAGTCCCTGAAATTACTCTGTGCTGAGTCATAAACAGCAGCTAAACCAAGTAGTTTAAAGCCAACTCATCACCACATAACTGGTTTTCCCCCTCTCCATTAATAGGCTTATGTCCGGAACTTAATAAGGTAGTTATTATTAGTACCAACTCCCCCCTTCTATCAATGAAAAAAATAAAATAAAAACAAGTTTGAGGTAAAGAGAAGTAACATGCTTAAGGTCATACAACTAAGAAGTAGGAGAGCCAAAAATAGAACCCAGACAACCTGATTTCAATATTCAAGCTCTTAAATTCTATGCTATTCCGCTTCACAATACACCATACTTTCTAAGCAAATTTCTTTTTACCATATCATGTCCAGTGTTCTCTTTTGGGATATCAATTACAGATCCTCTTCTCTTTCACCTTTCTCCTTTCTCTTTTCCCATTCCTTCAGCATATGACAGAGAATTTAAGATAGTTTTTCTTTGAGTTGGAAATACTAAAGTAAGAGGGTTAAAAAGTACTAGCACAGAATTCACAATCCAGCCAAATCTCATGGGTCCTTTGTATCAAAAGCATACATCACAAACTAGCTAAATCTCAAACTCATTAAGTCTTAGTTTCCTCATCCATGAAATAAAAGCACTGGATGTAAATAACTAATATACCTTCTAATTTTGAAAACTCTGTAATACTGCACTTCTCTTTCTTGCAAGCACCATTGTAACCCCTAGGCCAGGAATAATTTGAAGATAATAATAATAATGAAGGTAATAATAATGGTGCTAATAATAGTCATAGCTAATAATGGTGCTAATAATAGTTATTTATTATACAAATAAATGAAACACTCAATAGCTATTGTTACATTTCATCTTTACCAAAACCCTACACAAGGTATGTATAAAATTATAATTTTAGACACGAGAATCTTGAAATACAAAGAGGTTAAGTAACTTGTCCTATGTCACAGAGTACCACTACCCAGAGGCTGTAATCTTAAATAATATGCTTCATTACATAGTGTCATCAATCACAGCAACAATTTGTAAGCATAGTAGAAAGGCCTATTGCCGTTAATACCACCACCAGCCACTTCAAGCTTTACCATCTTAACTAAAGTAACTTCATTACTTTCCTCCCTTGATCTCCAAACATAATCTATTTAATTAAATAATTCTTCCCATATTTGATTATATTCAGCAAATATGTATGGAGCACCCATTTTGTATACAGTATTATACTAAATACACTAAAACTTTTATGTCAAAGTTTTTGTCAGAATTCTGCATTCTCAAGAAAGAGATAACTGAAGGGAAAGAAATCAATTTCACTTATGTCCTTTACACAACTAAAAGAAGTAAAAGTATATTAAGTATCACTGAATCAGCAAATAATCCTTACTCGTTTTACTTAGAATGAAACACATTTGCAAATGTATTCACTGATTTGTTTAACTGTTACATATAAATTTAATTGATGAATTCTGATGTATATAAAATTAAAGTCAACATTTATAAAGCACTCACTATATACAAGACACTAAGCATTTTACACATACTATCTCATTTAATCCTCACAGTGACCTTTTTCTTTAAGATTTTATTTATTTATTTCTAGAGAGAGGAGAAGGGAGGGAGAACAACAGGGAAAGAAACATCAGTGTGTGGTTGGCCTCTCACATGCCACCAACTAGGGACCTGGCCCACAATCCAGGCATGTGCCCTGATTGGGAATTGAACCACCAACCTTTTAGTTCATAGACTGGCACTCAATCCACTAAGCCACACCAGCCAGGGCCTCATAATGACCTTTTAAAGTAGTCACACTATCCCCATTTCCCAGATGAGTAAACTGAGATAGAGTGAATGTAAGTAACTGGTCCAGAATCACGCAGGTAGTAAGTAGGAAATAGGACTCATAACCAGACAGTCTGGCTCCGGAGTCTGTGCTCTTAGCCAATGCCTTCTAAAGAAGAAAACAATTTAAAACTGGAATAAACCATTAACACTACAGTTAGTAAGAGAAACAGTGATACTCTCTGACCTTTATATGCCTAATACAAAGTCAAATACAGAAAATACTGGTTTTCAGAAAAAGATAAAAAAATAAGAAAGGGACAGGACAAACTCATTAACTATACCTTCTGCACACATCTAAACTATCCGAGATTTTAATTGCTCATTTCAATCTCTGGTGCTTTAACTTCAATCACCATTAACACATATTTCTCAATTAGCAGTGCCAGTCACATCACAATGATGTTTTTATCTGTTCATATGTGTTTTTGTTCTGCACCTGGGTAGTAGGTCAACAGTGCAGAAACCAGGACTGTAACTAAAGTAGAGAGGTCTGAGGTACACACCACAAATACTATGCTTCTTTGCTCTGAGTGTCTGAAACATGTTCTGTCTCATCTCCACATTTCCTAAGGATGCCAACCATTTTTTCTACAGTCACTATTAGGTACAATATTTATTTCTGTGTCTGCCTAACAAAAACTCTGCACTGAATGCTGTGCTGTGGGTAATTCTGATAACCAGAAACTCAACCACACCACTTGTACATTGTGAGGCTACTTTTCTGGCGGATTTGGGAAGACACACCAGACACAACAGGAGCCCTGCTAGAGTGACTTTTCCTACTTCTGAAAGAACTGGTAAAAGAGAAACACAATGATGAAAACATTTCCCTTGAAAAGCTGTTAAATAAAAAGTTCAACCCATATGATTCTGCATAGACAATCTTACACAGTAAAATACATAGTAATATACAGTATTAACAGAGTTCATATGTCAAATATGGTTTTATAGTACTGCCAAAAATTATTTACTAAAATTACAATTTTACTGAGATATATCAAATCGATTTTTAGCCAACAAATACTTGTTTCTGAATTTAAAAAAACTCAACATAGTAAAATAGTCAGGAATATTATGTACTTTGGTTCACTGAGATTCTCATTAACGAAATATATCCATCTTTACCTTACAAAAATAATGGCCAAGACAGTGAATGGTGTTTATTAATAAAACCCCCAAAACAGATAATCTTCCCATAAAGAACTGCTGAGGAGAGTTTTAAACACATCCATAAATGTCTTTGCTGCTGAGAAGAGCTCACAGTAAAAATAAATGATTTGAAATTGTAAATGAAACATAACTAGCTCACTAAATTATTTTAGATCCAAAATCATGACTAGGATAGGAGAAGAGTTAGTGGAAGAGTGAATTTCAATAGGAAGAAAACTTAAGAAGGACAGCATTAAATCACCATTCTATCTGATCTCTCAGTACACAGGTAGAAATATGTGTGCATTATACACACACAAAAAAATACATATATATTGGCAT
Organism: Carollia perspicillata; assembly: GCA_004027735.1. Taxonomy (NCBI): domain Eukaryota; kingdom Metazoa; phylum Chordata; class Mammalia; order Chiroptera; family Phyllostomidae; genus Carollia; species Carollia perspicillata. The sequence goes on from PVKM010000016.1 coordinate 188,670, forward strand.
GGCAGACTGAAAATATCTAGGGATTAATATTGTGTTTTAAACAAGACTTATTATAAAACTATTTTTAAAAGTTTTCTGTTTACTATGAAGTTTACTATAGAATAAATTTAACTTCTATGTCACTATGAAGTAAATTTAACTTCTCCCTGCACACAATATAGTCAAAGATAATAATGAGTGAAAAATGACATCTACATTTGAACTGTATATCAAATAGCAAAAAGAAAAGGCAAGATTTGCTCTGAAGTCCATCTCTAGAGGCAAACTTCATTTCAGGATCATGACACATATAAATGTTTGGACACATTATTATGTTCTCTTCTCCTAAAATCCTCTTTAGTACTCAAACAGAAAGAAAACTGAAAGCTTGAAAGGAAAGTACACATAAGGTACAAAGCCATGTTACCACACAGTAACTCAAGTTTCTGAAAGTAAATAATCATAGATCTGTACTCCTAAAACCTATGCAGCATATTTTGTCATATATAATGCATACTTTTTTGCCCAAATTTTTAAGGGAAAAATAAGGATGCACATTATACATGGATAATACTAATTCTGTATTTATATAAATGTTTTTAATTTTTTATTTATGCTTATACATTAAAAGTGCAACTCTAGAAAGCAATAATGATATATGTATGCAAAATAATACCCTGGACGATCAATTTTCTTTCTAGATATTAATTAAGTAATTAATTAAGTAATTCAAGCCCTAGCTGGTGTGGCTCAGTGGACTGAGTGCTGGCTTGTGAACCAAAAGATCACCAGTTCGCCCTGGCTGGCGTAGCTCAGTGGATTGAGCACGGGCCTGCAAACCAAATGATCGTGGTTCGACTTCCAGTCAGGGCACATACCTGCGTTGCAGGCCAGTCCCCAGCAGAGGACACATGAGAGGCAACCATACATTGATATTTCTCTCCCTTTCTCCTTCCCTTCCCCTCTAAAGATAAATAAATAAAATCTTAAAAAAAAAAAAAAGATCACCAGTTCGATCCCCACTCAGGGCAGTACATGCCTGGGTTGCAGGTCAGGTCCCCAGTTGAGGTGTGCGGGGGCAACCAACCCACTGATGTATCTCTCACACACTGATGTTTCTCTCCTTCTTTTTCTCCTTCCCCTGCCCTCTCTCTAAAAATAAATTAAATCTTTAAAAAAATTAAAATGAAAGACTTTTTCCCTGAAAGTTTGGGCAAAAAATGTGGATATGCATTATACATAGGAAGACATACACAGCAAAATACGGTAATGTGATTAATCAATGCCACCCCAATATTTTTAATTAAAAAGAAAAATAACCCAGTAGTAATGAATAGTATTGTGTTCCCAACTATGTAAAATCCCTACTTCAAAATCTAAACAGGAAACCTACCTTTTCTATTCATAATATTATTCAAAGAATCACAAACTTTCCAAGGTGGAAGAAAATCTGGATTATCAACCAGTTGAACTATCCCCCAAATAAAATAAGGTATCCAAGAGTAAATGTCAAATTCATAGCAGAGTCGATAGTAAATCCAAGTCTTGTGATACAGGGCAGTGCTTTTTACACTACAACCAGCTTTCTCAGCACTGAGTCTAAAAATAAAACACCGAAATTTTTCTTAACAGTCATCCTCTATATTTTTTTGGATTATAAATGACTATCCTAGTTCTTCCCAAAGTTATTTGGAATAAATTAAACATAAGCTACAGTCCATCTAAAGCAAAACCACATACTTTAATAAGTACTTTAAGTAAGAATTTTTCAATGCCAAACATAACCCATATGGAGACCATGAACTCCAATCACATAATTCAGTTTTCCTTCCACTTAAAGCCAATTTGCTTCTAGGGTTAAGTAACCATAAATTTTATGCTTGTCTATCTTCTCTTGGTTAATTCTGAGAGAAATAAATGTTCATTAATCATTCAAAATATGGCCTTTTGGAAAACGTACCTACCTCTTAACCTCACCAATTTATTAGGAAGTCTAAGAACACAGCATTTAATATTATTGTCAATTCTTTGGTCAAATTTTCAATCCCTCGGTTTAATTTTTTTTAAGGCTTGGAAGATTTTCTGTTTGTTCATTGTTGAAGCTCTAATCTGTTGACCTTTCAGTGAGCAGTATGTTAGCTTGGTCCTATTTTCTCATAACTGCCAACCAAGAAATGTCATCTGTTATGTGTTTTGATATGCTTCCAAGAGACAGGGCTATAGAGTCCCTGATATAAACAGCTGATGACTACTGGAGCAAGAATGGAAGAGAGGAGACTGGAAGCTGGTACTCTGAAAGCTAGTGCCATCTCTCAAAACAAATAAACAATACATGAAGAAAAATGGCTATTTATGGAGAATACTTAGTAAGGCATTCCAAGTACTTCCAGTTTTAGTAAAGACTATTTAAGTAGTCCAGGTGTAGAAATCACATCGGGAATGTTTTCTTCATTTTAGGAGATAAAATAAATTGTCAACATATGATAGTTAATGGGAAGAATTTTAAATCTACTATGAAGGTACTGGGTATTCTATATTCTAATGAGAATAAGTTAATCTTCATCTCTCTTTAAAAACATCACTTCATATATGAAAGAACTTATTTATTTGGCAAATTATCTTTACAGTTTTAATCAAGGGTTGATGAGCAAACTTACTCTAGATGAGTCATAAGAGGGGCTTGGTTGACCACTTGTTCCCCAAGATGTCGTACTTCCTCGTTCATCCATACCTAAGGAGAGAAGAGAGTGAAAGATATAAATCCAAAAGGATACTATGATGGATATTTCTTTGGTATGGTATAGCAGAAGAGTACAATTCAGCGAATAGCATATGCAAGTTTCAGAGACAAGGACTGATATATCAATCCTTGTCTCTGAAACTTGTGGAAAATAAGTTATGTCAGTGCATCTTTATCACTACTTAATAAAACTCCCTACATACACTGCAGAACTTCTGCAACAAAATACACCTTTGGAGACACCTAAATTATGCCCTATTCTAAAGGTGTGTTTAGAATAGGGCATAATTTAGGCCTCTCCATCTTTTATCCCCATCCATTGCTACTCGTTAAGAGTAGATGAACCCACACTGCTTTCTATAGTTTAGTAGTGCCACCTACATGAAAATCTGAAGAATTCAGCTCTTAAAGATAAACCTTAAAAATGAAGCAAATAATTGTTCAAGGTAATAAAACTGGTTTCCATCAGAGCATTGATTATTCTTAAACTATATCAAATCAACATTATGTCAAAACTAATCAAAATGATGTGATAACTAACTCACACTAGTAAAATCTTCTCTAAAATCTGAATCCAAATAAGTAGATTCACTTTTATGAAAATTGCAAAAGAAAAGTCAAAATGAGAAAGGATCAGTAACCATTAGCAACAAAACAATACACCGTGTTCCTGAATGTACCCTCTGAAGCTTTAGTTCCATTATTTTCACTTTCCAATCAATCCCAGGAAAAGTTGAAAGAGCTGGAGATCTCTCAGTCCAGCCATTTCTCTCTTTTCTGTTTTAAAGACCAGTCTTTTTCATCCTTGACTCCTAAACAGTTATACTCTACACCTAGCCTTTCTGGGCTTCTTTTTATGACAAAATACAAATAGTTGGGGTTTTTTTCATTCTTGCATGAAAACATTTCTAGATATTGCAAAGAAACATTCTACTAAGTTTAAAACCTCTTTTTCTTAAAAAAAAATTCATTTAAGTCCTCTGTGATTTAGATGAGAAAGTGATGTGTAATTAGTTAAATGCCCTGAAGACTCCAGTAACTAGTCAGCATTCCCAAAGCTCTTTCACAGGGACTGATGTATCAATTGAAGGGTCAAGTGACAAAAAGTAAGGAAGGGAAGTCAGTTCCCAAAGTAGAATCTACTAATACTAATCACTTAGTAGGACCCTAATTAATTCTTTTAATGAATCTGTACTTCCTGTATCAACGGACTAACATATACTGTTCAAAGTTTTTAAAAACAATGTAGAGAAACGATGGGTATCTTAACTACAGATTATACTCTCCAGGCACAATTTCAAGTGAACCCAAAGCTTTGAAAACACAGAGATTATGTATAAAAACACAAAATGTTTTATTTATTCTTGGATAATTCTTATTAAAATTCTAGATTTAAGAAAAATTCTAAGTTTAGGAAGTACCTTATAAAAGCATACTTTGGTACCATCTCTCTATATCACCCATGGGTGATTTTCCAAGCATTTCTTCACAGTCAACACTGTACATGAGCACACAAAATTCCCATGAGACCCAATTCAAGACAAAGGCTGCCACTAACCTACAAAATCGACTTACATGAAACTACTTTCTTTTAAAAATATTACTTTCCATTTATAATTAATTTTCTATATAAGGTAAGCTTTTTGAATACTAAATAGACAAAGTAAAATACAAAAAAAAAATTGGCTACCAAGAAAGCAGGGTTTCAAATATTTGTACACCCATGTTTATGGTAGCATTATTTACAATGCCCAAAAGGTGAAAGCAAAACAAGTGCCTATCAAAAAATAAATGGATAAACAAAATGTGGTATATATACAATGTAATATCTACCCTTTAAAAAGAAGAAAATTGACCTAAGGCTCCACCCTTTACTACATAACAGGTGTACCAAGACAAAAAAATATGGCCCAAATGAAAGAACAGATCAAAGCTCCAGAAAAATACAACTAAGGGATGAAGAGATAGCCAACCAACCTATCAGAAGCACAGTTCAAAACACTGGTAATCAGGATACTCACAGAATTGGTTGAGTATGGTTGCAAAATAGAGGAAAAAGTGAAGGCTATGAAAAGTGAAATAAAGGAAAATGTACAGGGAGCCAACGATGATGGGAAGGAAACTGGGACTCAAATCAACAGCTTGGACCAGAAGGAAGAAATAAACATTCAAACAGAATACAGTGAAGAAACAATAATTCAAAAAAAATGAGGAGATGATTAGGAACCTCCAGGACAACTTTAACCATTCCAATATCCACATTATAGGGGTGCCAGAAGGAGAAGAGGAAGAGCAAGAAATTGAAAACTTATTTGAAAACATAATAGAGGAGAACTTTCCTAATCTGGCAAAGGAAAGAGACTTCCAAGAAATCCAGGAAGCCCAGAGAGTCCCAAAGAAGTTGGACCCAAGGAAGCACACACCAAGGCACATCATAATTACATTACCCAAGATGAAAGATAAGGAGAGAATATTAAAAACAGCAAGAGAAAAGGAGACAGTAACCTACAAAAGAGTTCCCATAGGATCATCACCTGATTTCTCAAAAGAAACCTTACAGGCCAAGAGGGAGATGGAAAGAAGTATTCAAAGTCATGAAAGGCAAGGACCTACATCCAATATTACTCTATCCAGCAAAGCTACCATTTAGAATGCAAGAGCAGATAAGGTGCTTCCCAGATAAGGTCAAGGTTAAAGGAGTTCATCATCACCAAGACCTTATTATATGAAATGTTAAAGGGGCTTATCTAAGAAAAACAAGACCAAAAATATGAATAGTAAGATGACAACAAACTCACAACTATCAACAATCAAACCTACAAAAACAAAAACAAATTAAGCAAACAACTAGAACAGGAAAAGAATCCCAGAAATGGAGATCATGTGGGGGTTATTAGCAGAGGAGGGGGAGAGAGGGGGAGAAGGTACAGGAAATAAGTAGCATAAATGGTAGGTAGCAAATAGACAGGGGGTGGTTTAGAATAGTACAGGAAATGTAAAAGCCAAAGATCTTATATGTATAACCCATGGACATGAAGTAAAGGGAGTGGGGAAGGTGGGTGGAAGGGGATGTGAAGGATGGAGGGGAATAAAGGGAGGAGAAAATGGGACTACTGTAATAACACATTCAATAAAATATATTTTTAAATGAAAAAAGATCCTTTTACCAAATCCCAGAATATTAAAAATTCACAAATGCCCTAAAATTTAACATAATATTCTAATGTAATACAAACTTATAAAATTTGTCATCCTGAGAAATAGTGCAAGCAAAAATGTGAGTTGGTTTATAGACACTTAGAGAAGTTTCACAGTAACTAATATTCAACTTTCTACTTACAGTTAAATTCAGATATATGTGACTCTGTAAATATATATGTTTTTGATATCAGGGGAATTATGATATAGCTTGGCATAACATTTTGCTGGTCTCCTTTTATTTACATAATAACTTATTTATTTCCATATATATTTATATATAAATACAAATATATATATTTAGTAATAATTTTGAAATTACAAACAAAAGAAGAAAATTCTTACAAATGCTAAAACATAAGCCAATCACAAAAAGAAAAATACTGTATGATTCCACTTATATGAGGTACAAATCCATAGAGATAAAAAATAGATAGGTGGAGATGGGGGAAGCAGGGGAAACTGTGCTTTCACTGAACATTAATAACATATAATGGAAACTCATTTGGTGATCTCATCCTAATGAAAATAATCTGACCATAATTTACTTGGTTTAGGATTGAATTGTCTTATATCAAATGATTAATAAATACGAGGATTTGTTGTTTTAAATACATTTGTAAAAGAGAATATAGAAAAGATGGGTGCCTATTACAAAAAACATCTCAAACAAACTTTAGAAGAGATGCATGAAATTCTGTGCAAACACATATTCAATTTTCATCAAGTGACAGTAATTACTTCCACAGCATGAAGGAAGAGCAAAGATTAATTAAATAAAATTATAATTAATTAAGCCACCAGCTAAAGAGTGCTACATACCAATAATAGTGGATATAGTAGGGGGTTCACAAAGGATGCTATAGAATAACAAGGATCTGACTACGTTTTAAACTTAGAGCTCTATAGTTTTATTGTTAACATATCCAGACTCTGAATAGAAGGTCGTGGCTGGCACTGACAAAGGCAAGAGTCATCTTAACCATCAATGAATGACTCCTTTCTGCTGAACACAATGGCTGTACAAACATAGAAATATGATGGGAATAATAAACTTTCCAAAGCTTTAGCTATAAGATCAAGATAAGCAGAAAAAAAAATCTTACACACAGAAAATAAGCTTAATACAGAAATTATACATGTTGCTCAAAATCTTAAAAAGTACTTATCAATAAGAAAATACACCATAGTTACAATTACGGTAATTAGGAGAGAAAACATTTCTACTAAGATGCATCTATACCATCACTGCCAAATATTTTCTTTCTCATTTCCAGTCTATCTATACCAATTCAACAATTTTAGGAAGCATGTTCCACAATTGACAGATTAAATTGGTAGATGTAAGAGAAAGTTTACCAATAATTAAGTGGTAGAAAGAGTTTGAGTCTTGCTTAATTTTCTGATTAATCTTCTAATCCATTCCTACTTAGTAAGATTAAAAGGGTTAATGAATAATTTAAGAGATTAAAATGACCCTCTTCTTTTTTAATCTTTTATATGCAGAATCTCAAGTACATGCTTTTCTGAATTGAACCAATTAAATAAAATCCAATGTACAACTTTTGAGTCCATGTGTCCCCTTTTATTTTTTTTAAAGATTTTATTTTATTTTTCTTTAGAGGGGAAGAGAAGGAGTGAGGGAGAGAAATATCAATGTGTGGGTTGCCTCTCGTGTGGCCCCTGCTGGGAATTGGCTTACAACCCAGGCATGTGCCCTGACTGGGAATTGAACCGCGATCCTTTGGTTCTAAGGCTTGCATTCAATCCACTGAGCTACACCAGCCAGGGCCATGTGTCCCCTTTTAAAAGGCACACTTTTTATTTCATACTTTCCAGTAAAGAACAAATATTAAATTTTAGATATTTTATCTAAAAACAATGGCTTATAAATTCAACAAAATTATGTTTCCTTCTTTTGTAAAAAATTTAATAGAAAAAGTAATATAGCAAATCATAAATTACTATATACACAGCCAATTCCTTAAGAGGCTGTGACCCTAGAGAAGGAATAAAACGTAGAAACCAAGTTTTTGAGGTATCAGAGAGCAGGACTCTTGGAAGGGCAAGAAAACTTCTTGGCAAAGCTCAACACCTGGCATTACTCTCTTTTCTATGAAGAACTCAGTTATAATCTACCTGCTTCCTTTCCACTGCCACTGTCTTTTGTTTTTGACCAAAACTGTTTTTTTTTTTTTGAGTCAATCATAAAATTCTCTCATAGCTTCTATCCTATCCCTTCTTTCATTCTTCAAGCAGAGCACTATGGACTTCTACAGGTTTTTAACCATTAGCAAAAACTGGAAACATTTTTTGGGGGGGAAACTTATTTTTGTATACTGTAAATATCTGTTTCACCCCATATGGGCCCCAGAAGTACAGAGTTTTTGTATGTAAAGCATTACTCAAGGTTTAATGAGGTTCAGACAAGACCTGCCTAGAGGTAAAAGGGGTCAATGAGGAGCAAAGCTGCAGACCAGTTCCTTCCCTTCCCATTTGCCACTGCTAGACCTATAACCAAAATATCCGCTGACCGACTAGGAGACGAGGGTAAAGTTAGAAACAAGTCTGAAATCAGGAACATATTTTAGGTACTAGTAGGGAGTCTACCGAGCTGAGAAGGAATGAAAGGAAGAAAAATTATACAAACAATGGAGAGAAGAGTAGTTAGGATAGCCCTGAAGCAAAACTGGTAAGAAGAAACAAATTAGTAACAGCCACTGGGTTTGACATCATACCCACAGGTCTACCCCTGTGGAAAAGAAGCATATATAAAGTCGGGAGTAACCGCATAGGGAATTGTAGAGCCACCTATCTCCCTCTCACAGACATGTGTGCATGCGCGCGCACACGCGCACACACACACACACACTGCCTTGGTAGCACTACAATAAAATCACATCCTAACACCTACAAATCTGGGAAAGATAATATATATAATTTCCCTCTGCTATAGGGTGATGCAGTAAATGATTTGATATAAAAAATCTCATTGGAGATAGCTATATCAGATAACCAAATTTCTGAATGTGGCTCTCCAACAGTTTCTTTACTCAGTTTTTTTTTTT
>PVKM010000017.1:0-150445 GCA_004027735.1 Carollia perspicillata
TCTGTTCCCTCACTACTACCCACATGGCCAGAAGTCCTCCTTCCCTAGCTGCACGGTCAAGAGCAGTGGATAAAGGCTGCCTCGCCTAGTTTAAATCTCGGGGCCTCCTCCATAACCCCATTTCTGACTCCACCCACATTGAGCTATATCTGCCAGTCCTCTGGTATCTTCTGCCTTTCTCTGGCTGCCATTGTTAGTCCGGACAGGCGTGGCCCTGTGACTGGGAGCAAACCCTCTCCAACCTCTCCAGCAGCCACAGCAAACCGTTCAGGCAGTATCAGCCATCACCAAGTCACAGTAATGTGCCTCTCCCTGAGCCCAAGCAGGCAAGCTCACTATTCAACATAACCGTAACACTAGCCTGCTGTTATTGAGATGCAAAATACCTCTCAACCTGTTCTTCCAGTTCCTTATTCCCACCCCCTCTCCAGCCCTGGCTGTGGAGGCAATGGGATTTTTTTTCCCTATATTCCCTGGGGGAGGGGGTAAGGGGAGACCTTTAGCTCAAACAGTCTGTACTGAACCTTGTTCCACACCTGTTACAAAACCTGTATAATTTTGTTTACCAGTATTACCCCAATAAATTCAATTACAAAAAAAAAAAAAGAACTTTTACAGTGCCGATAAGGAACAGAGATTCAGATAATGAACCTTATTAGTGAAGCATGAACATAATCTTCCCATTGTTATTTAGAGAGCAAATTACATTAATGAGCATTCAAATATAATTGGATTTCTACTTTTCTTGTTGATTTGTAGAAATTCTTTCAATATTCTAAGCACTAATGCCTTTTTGCTGTTGCAGATTGTTCTTCCACTGTATTACCTACCTGTTAATGATAGGTGTCTTATGTTGTCCTTCATTAAACGGACATCTTTAATTTGAATGTTGTCTAAAGCACAATTTTTTACCTCAGTGTGATTTTTAAGAAATCTTTATCCATTCCAAGAGTCAATTAGATGCTTTTTTTATTTTAATTTTAATTTTATAGTTTTATCTTTCACATTTAGTACTTTAATTTGAATTTTTTTTATTGAATTTATCGGGATGATATTGGTTAGTAAAATCCTATAGGCTTCAGGTACAGTTTTATAATACATCATTTGTATATTGTATTGCGTGTTTCCCACTCCAAGTCAAGTCTCCTCCCATTGTCATTTATTCCCCTACTTACGCTTTTCTATTCTGCCCCCACCTGCACCATTTTTTTAAAATGGTGTGTAGCAGGATTTGTCAAACTGCAACCCATAGGCCATATTTGTCTCAGATTTGAACTTTTGTACAGCTTGTGAGTTTTGAATGGTTTGATATTTTAAAATGGTAAATAAAATAAAAGAATAATAATACTTTGTGATATGTGAAAATTATATGAAATTCAGTTTTTAGTATTTAGAAATAAAGTGTTATTGGAACTCGGCCATGTTGATCTGTTATGTGTTGTCTACGGCTGTTTTTGTGCTAAGATGACAGTTGAATGTTGCAACAGAGACTGTATGGCCTGCAAAGCATAACATATTTGTTATCTGGCCCTTTATAGAAAATTTGCTGATCCCTGAGGTAGAATAAGGATATAATTTCAGTTTTCCCTTTATAGTGAGTTAGTTTCTATAATATAATCAGCCAAAATATCAATTTTTTTTCTTCTACTGATCTGTGATACAACCTATTCTATGAGTTTTATATGTTTGAACCACTATGGCTTTGTAAGTTTTGGCAATTAAACTACAGGGGTCCTTAGAAGTGGGTACGTTTTTGCAGTCTGCCTTAACTTTGTCCATTCTGGATTTACTTGATCATAATTTTTCTATTTATGTTTCTTTTTTCTTAGGCTTTGAGAAAACTCCCTCTCATACCCTTGTGCTGAAAGTCATCACATGATATTTATTTAATGTGATGAATCTGCCTAGAGGTATAGGTCTAAATTTGGTGACCTCCTCTTGTTTCCTCTTTTTTTAATGAAGCTAAAAAAAAAAGCCAGTGGTTTAATTTTCATGATTGTAACAAGGAAGTGAATTGACGTTAAGAGCCCATTATATGCCACTCATTATGCTATGTGTTTTTATAATCCAAGCATGTAGAAAGTTTAGAGAGTAATAAAACAAACGTCATGTATTTTCATCTGTTACTTTTTGAAATCCTAACTACCACTCTTTGAAGTAGTTATTTTAGCCCACATTTTAACACATGGATTATAAAATGATTAAGTTACTTGCCAAACAGTGAACTTTGGGGCTAGTAGTATTCAAACGTCAGACTGCTTGACTCCAAAGCCCATACTGTTCTATATAAAATTAAATTGGGAGATCACAGTGTTTCTTAACCTCCAATATGTGAAATACATCCTCATTTTTTTTTTGCATGTCTTGTAGGTGGAATACAGACAGAGTGTCTTTATTCCTTTTAAGTTTTTCTGAAGCCTCATTATTTTGAGTTCTCTCATATGTTGTGACAGCAGGTTCCTTTGTCAGCCATCCTGTTCAGAATAAATAGCCTGTGCTATGCCAGCATGATTTATTGCTGCTACTTCCTTTCTTTATGTTTTGAGTAATTTTATCAGGAGGATATAAAGTGTTTTAGACATGTGAAAATGCCTGAGTGACTAGAACAGTTCACCTGGCTGCTTGGCCAACTGCCTGTGGACAGTGGTCTCTTCAATAGTGGAGAAGAGAAGATATGAGAACAAATTAGTTTTCTCAAATAAGATCTGTATACTAAACCTCATTAGCATTTCTACTCTAACTACATCCACAGAGAATTGCCAATGCATATCAGAGGATCAGAGAACATACATATAAGATTTATTTCTGTTCTTTGAAAAGCTCTAAGTTATTGTGATGAGGCAAGAAAGAACTTGTGTAGCTGAATGGGTGGTGCTAATTGTAAATCTCTTTTTCTGGGGTCTCTAAAAATGGATTTTATATCTATATGTGAAAGCTTAATGTTTAAACTGCCTATGAACATAGGCTGCACTGGATGCTTTCTTCTTTTTTTTAAGACAGATAGTATCTTTTTTAAAGTATATTTTATTGATTATGCTATTACAGTTGTCCCAGTTTTTTTCTGCTCTTTATCCCCCTCTGCCTGGTATCCCCATTTCCTTTAGCATTGTCCCTCACCTTAGTTCATGTTCATGGATTGTGCATATAAGTTCTTTAACTTCTCTATTTCCTATACTATTTTTAGCCTCTCCCTGTCTAAGAAGCAATTATACTTCTTATTCCCTGTACCTTTTTCCCTATTCTCCCCTTTCCCTTCCCGCTGATAGCCCTCCATATTATCTCCACTTCTCTGGTTCTCTTCCTGTTCTATTTGTGTTTTTACTTTTGTTTTGGTTTTTTAGGTTTGGTTGTCGATAGTTGTGAGTCTGTTGTCATTTTACTGTTCAGAATTTTGATCTTCTTTTTCTTAGATAAGTCCCTTTAACATTTCATGTAATAAGGGCTTGGTAATGATGAATTTCTTTAACTTTACCATGTCTGGAAAGCACTTTATCTACCCTTCCATTCTAAATGACTGCTTTGCTGGATAGAGTTATCTTGGATGTAGGTCCTTGCCTTTCATGACTGTGAATACTTCTTTCCAACCCCTTCTTGCCTATAAGGTTTCTTTTGAGAAATCAGCTGATAATCTTATGGGAACGTCTTTGTAGGTTACTGTCTCCTTGTCTCTTGTGGCTTTTAAAAGTCTCTCCTTATCTTTAATCTTGGGTAATTTAATTATGATGTGTCTTGGTGTGTTCCTCCCTGGGTCCTGGGCACTCTCTGAGATTACTGGACTTGCATGTCTATTTCCTTCACCAGATTGGGGAAGTTCTCCTTTATGATTTGTTCAAATAAGTTTTCAATTTCTTGCTTTTTCTCTTCTTTTTCTGGCATCCCTATGATTCAGATGTTAGAATGTTTAAAGTTGTCTGAGAGGTTCCTAAACCTCTCCTCATTTTTTTTGAATTCTTCTTGCTTTATTCTGTTCTGATTGAATGTTTATTTCTTCCTTCTCTTCCATACTGTTGATTTGAGTCCCAGTTTCCTTTCCATCACTGTTGGTTGCCTGTATATTTTTCTTTATTTCATTTTGTATAGCCTTCACTTCTTCCTTTATTTTGTGTCCATAGTCAGTCATTTCTGTGAGTATCCTGATTTCCAGTGCTTTGAATCCTGCATCTGATAGGTTGTCTGTCTTATCACTTAGTTCTTCTTCTGGAGTTTTGATCTGTTTTTTTTTTTTTTTTCTTTTGGGCCATATTTCTTTGTCTTTGTGCACTTGTTATGTTTTAAGGAGTGGAGCCTTAGGTATTTGTCAGGGTGTGGCAACCCACTTTGCTGCATTGTGGTACCATATGTAGGGGAGAGGGCAGAGAGGGAACGATGCAGCTTGCTTGGCTCACCCTGCTTTCATTCACTTACCCAGCTTCCCACAAATGAATCCTACCCTTTGAGGTGCTGCCCTGGTGCTGATTCCCAGGTGGGTGAGCTTGCATACATTCTAGGATTGTGTGGGCCCCTCCTACGGTGTCTTCTGTGAGACTGAAAGTTTCTTCTTCTGTAGCCCTGGTAGGTTTTTAAAGCCAGAGGTTTTGAGGCTTTATTTCCCTGTGCTGGAACCCTGGGTTGTGTAGTCTTTCTTGCACCCCTGTTGTTCCTTCTGGTTTATCTGCACGTGATGTGTGACCACCCCCAGCTGTACCTCACCTGTCTGGTGTGCCAGCCATAGCATTGCCACACTATTCTCTCCACCTTGGCTGCCTGTGTCTGCCCCTCCAACCAGTCTGTATGAATGTTTCTTCTTTAACTCCTTGGTTGTTGGGCTTCCATACAGTTTGAGTTTCTGGCAGTTCTTTTTTTTTTTTTTTAAATTAATTGTTATTCTTCTTTTGGATGTGCGAGGAAAGGAAGCATGTCTACCTATGTCTCCATCTGGGATGAAACTAAACCAGATGGTATCTTAAAAATATTTTCCATATTTAATTATGATTAACTATAATTATATTACAGAAAATTTGGAAAATACAGGAACAATTAAATCAGTCACAGTCTTGCCACTCTAATAGAAATACTAATAATATTTTGATGTATTTTATGCTTGTCGTTTTTTAATCTTACGCATTAAAAAAAAAGAGCAAAACAATTTAGAGCTACTCTTCCAGATGCTGTCTTAGCTTTTCTTCTGGACTGTAGACTATATGATTTATAGTGATGATGAGAAGGAATTTCAAAATGTCTATTTTTGTGTCACTGCATATATTTATTTAATCAGATACAGACACCTTTCTAACACGGATTGATGTGTTGCATTGTCTACCTCAACTAGTAATTCTTGTAATCTACTATGGAAAAATAGTTTTTCCATCTTTATGATTTACCTGGTTTACTTAATTGTAAAAAGTAATTACCCTTGTCTTTGTGAGCAATTTTTATATTTTTCAAAAGTGTATTTTTTTCTGTAAGTCTTTAGAAATTCAATGGTAGTTTCTAAAAAAGTCTATGTTTAAATATGTATATTTTATAAAACATTCAAGAAAGTTAGTACTTTTTACATCAAAAATAATAGTGAAATAAAAGTGTACAAAATATTAACCTTTATATCTCAAAGTGGTAGAAAGATAGATATTTTTATTTGTTTAACTATTAAGAAGATTTTTTTCAGCTGTAAGAAAGAATGACTACATTTGAATATTTTAAAGTGAAAAATGTACACAATAAATACATCATTGAATGAAAAGAAGAAGTTGTAAGATGTATGTGATCTTATTTTTATTTAAAAGGTAAACGTTTAAAACTTTTAAATTAAATTTATTGGGTTGTCATTGGTTAGTAGGATCAGATAGGTTTCTAGTGTACGTTTCTAAGATACATGATCTGTGTTATTGCATTTGTCCACACCACCCAAGTCAAATCATCTTTCATCACTATATATTTGGCCCCCTTTCCCCTTCACTTCCCCTGTACCCCTTACCTTTGGTAATTATCATACTATTGTTTGTATCTATGAGTTTTAGTTTTATATGCCATATAAGAGTGAAATCATATGTTTCTTTGCTTTTTCCGACTGACTTATTTCACTTAGCATATTATTCTCAAGGTCCATCCATGTGTCACAAATGGCAGTATTTCATCTTTTCTTACGGCTGAGTAGTACTACATAGTATATATGTACCACATTTTATCCAGTTTCTATTGGTCACCATGAATAAACCTGCAGTGAACATAAGGGTCCATATATCTTCGAGAATAAATGATTTCGATCCTTTGAATAGATACCCAGAATAGGGATTGCTGGGTTATATGGTTATTCTTAGTTTTTGGAAGAACCGCTATACCAGTATCTGTGGTGGCTGTACCAGTTTACATTCCCACCAGCAGTGAATGAGGCTAACTTTTTCTCTACAACCTCTTTAACACTTCTTATTACCAGTCTTGTTGATAATAGTCATTCTAACAGGTGTGAGGTGATGTCTTATTGTAGTTTTGATTTGCATTTACCTAGAAGCTAGTGAAGTTGAACATCTTTTCATATATCTGTTGGCTGTTTATATGTCTTCTTGGGGGAAGTGTCTGTTCAGGTCCTCTACCCCTCTTTTAAATCGAATTGTTTGTTTGGTGTTGAGTTGTGTGAATTCTTTATATGTTTTGGATATTAACTTTTTGTTAGGGCTGTTGTTTGCCAATATCTCCTATTCAGTTGGCTGCCTTTTTGTTTTGTTGTCAGTTTCTTTTGCTCTGCAGAAGATTCTCAGTTTGATATACTCCCATTCATTTATTTTTGCCTGTACTTCCCTTGCCTTTAGGGTCAAAATCATAAAATATTTTTCATGACAAAGTCTAGTTTAGTACCTATGTTTTCTTTTATTTAATTTAATGTTTCAGATCTTATATTTAGGTCTTTGAACCATTTTGAATTAATTTTGTACATGGGGACACACTGTAATCCAATTTCAGTCTTTTGCATGTGGCTTTCTGATTTTCCCAGCATCATTTATTGAAGACTTTCTTTTCTATGTTATATTTAAAACAATTTTTTTAAAGATTATACTTATTTATTTTTAGACAGAGAGGAAGGGGGTGAGAAAAAGAGGGAGAGAAACATCTGTGTGTGATTGCCTCTTGTGTGGCCCCCATTGGGGGCCTGGCCTGCAACCCAGGCATGTGCTCTGACTAGAAATCAAACTGGTGACCTTTTGGTTCACAGGCTGGCACTCAATCCGTTGAACCACACCTGCCAGGTCTCCATTGTATGTTTTTGACCCCTTTTAAAAAAATTTGTCCATATACATGTTATTTTATTTCTGTTCCATTGATTTGTTTGTCTGTTTTTCTGCCAATACCATGCTGTTTTGATTATTGTTACTCTGTAGTATAATTTGAAGCTAAGTAGTGGGACACTTCCAGCTTTTTTTTTTTCCTCCAGGATTGCTTTGGCTATTCAGGTTCTTTTGTGGTTCCACACAAATCTCATAATTTTTTTCTGTCTTCTAAAAAATAACAGGATTTTGATGGGGATTGCATTAAATCTGTATATTGCTCTGGGTAATAGAGCCATTTTAATTATGTTGATTCTTCTAATCCATGAACACGAAATGTCTTTCCATTTCATCATGTTTTTTACAGTTTCTTTTAATAATCCTTTGTACTTTTTAGTAGATAGGTCCTTCACATCCTTTGTTAAGTTTATGCCTATGTATTTTTATTCTCTTGGTTGCAATTGAAAAAGTAATTATTTTCTTCTTTTTGTTTCTTTTTCTGAGGTTTATTTGTTAGTATATTGGAAAACGGTCTATTTATACTTTGATCTTCTATCCTGCAGCTTTACTGTATTTGTTTATTGTTCCTAATAGGTTTTCGGTATGGACATTCAAACGATGTTAATTCTTCCTATGTGTGAGCATGGTAAACATACACTTTTATTTATTTGTATCTTTTTTTATTTCTTTCTTCAATGTTTTATAATTTTTTGAATATAGGTCTTTTACCTTGTCTAGATTTATTCCTAGGTATTTTCTTTTATTTTTGATGCAATTGTAAATGGCATTGTTATTTAGTTTCTCTTTTGATTGTTTATTGGTGTATAAAATCAACTGATATTTCTGAATATTTATTTTGTATCCTGCTATTTTACTGTATTTATTTATCAACTCTAGTAGTTTTTTTAAAGGACTCTTTAGGGTTCTTTATATACAGTATTATGTCATTTGTAAATAATGACAGTTTTACTTCCTTTCAAATTTGGCACACTTTTATTTTTTCTTCTTGTCTGATTGGTGTGGCTAGGACCTCCAGTAATGTGTTGAGAACAGACATCACTGTCTTGTTCCTAAACTTATTGGAAACACCTGTAGTTTTTGCCCATTGGGGTATCATGTTGGCTGTGGATATGTTATATATGTCCTTTATTGCATTGAGGTATATTTTTTCTATTTTCACTTTGCTGAGCATTTTTTATCAAAAATTGGTGCTTCATTTTGTCAAATTTGTTTGCATCTATTGATATGATCATATGAATTTTATTTTTTATTTTGTTTATATGGTATAGTACATTAATTGATTTAGGGGTGTTGAACCATTCTTTCATTTCAGGAATAAATCTATTTGATTATGATATATGCTCTTTTTAATTTATTGCTGAATTTGGTTTGCTAATAATTTGTTGACATTTTTGCGTCAAGTGCTATTGTTTCTTAGCATTTCCTTTCATTCTTTTTTAAAGTTTACAACCCATGTGTTTTTTCATGTTGTTTACTTTTGTATTAGAATCTTTAACATATTAACATTAGTTATGTTTCCCAATCAAATAGGGAAAAATCTAAATCTTACCATCTCCAAGTCTGCTTCTGATGCATGCTTTGTCTGTTCAGAATATGTGTGGGGTTTATGTATGTACTTAATTTATTTTGCCTTTTAGAATGTCCTTATTTTTTGTCAGGGAAAATGAATGTGTATAGATAACACTTTTGAGTCAGGTTTTATATTTATCCTACTAGGATTTAGGCTGTGGTTACTCTTTGGTGTAGCTGTGGTTTCTGAGGCTAAAATGTCCTCTATTATCCTTATATTTTCTTCTAATTTTTAAGGTTGTGGTAAAATCCAGAAACATAAAACATACCATCTTAACCACTTTTAAGTGTACACATCATTGATATTAAATATGTTCATAATGTGCTTCCTTTACCACTGTCCATATCAAGAATGTTTTTCATGCTGTAAAATTGCAACTGTATACCCATTACAAAATAGCTCCTTATTTTTCCCTTCCATCAGCACCTTGAAACTATCAGTCTGTTTCTCTTTTTTTATAGTAGCCATCCTAATTACTGGATATGAGGTGCTATCTCACAGTAGTTTTGATTTGCATTAGCCTGATTAGTGAGATTGAGCATATTTTCATGTGCTTATTGGCCATTTGTATATCATTTTTTGAGAAATGTCTAATTTCTAGTTTGCCCATTTTTGAATTTTTTCTTTAGTAATAGAAGTTCTCTATATAATAATCACTTATCAGATATTTGATTTGTGAACATTTCCTCCCATTCTGTGGCTTGCTTCTGTGCTGTTTCAATAGTATCATTTGATGTACCAAATTTTAAAATTTTTGTGAAGCTGAATTTAATCTATTTTTTATAAACCATGCTTTTCATATTATGTCCAAGAAATCATTGCCAAATCCAATGTTGTACAGCTTTTGTCCTATATTATTTTCTATGAATTTTATAACTTTAGGTCTTATGTTTAAGTCTTTGATTTTGAGTTAATTTTTGCGTATAGTGTCAAGGGTTCAACTTCATTCTTTTGCATGTGGATATCTAGTTTTCCCATTTGTTGAAAAGACTGTCTTTTCCCCATGGAATGATCTTGGAACCTTGTCAAAAAACATTTGACTTTACATGTGAGGGTTCATTTCTAAGGTGTATTCTATACCATTTGTCTGTGTCTGTCTTTATGCCAATACTACACTGATTACTCTAGCTTTGTGGTAATTTTTGGAATCAGGAAGTGTGACTCCTCCAGCTTTCTTTCATTGTTTCAAGACTGTTTTGACAGTTTGGGGTCCTTTGAGATACCATATAAATTTAGGACGAGTCTTTGTATTTCTGCAGAAACATCAGTGGGGTTTTGATAGCAATTGAATTGAATCTGTAGGTCACTTTGTGTAGTATTTGGATATTTATCTGTAGTTTTGTTATTGTGACTTTATTTGGCTTTGATATGGTAATGGTGATCTGAAAGAATGGGTTAGGAAGTGTATCTTGAATTTTTAGGGAAAATTAAAGAAGTATTGGTATTATTTCATCTTTAAAGCTTTGGTAGAATTTAACAGCAAAGACATCAAGATTATGGCTTTTCTTTGTCAGGGAATTTTTGATTAGATTCAGTCTTCTTACTAGTTTCAGGTCTATTAATTGATATCTTTTATTTCTTTATGATTTCTTGGTGGATTTTTTTGGTTTCTAGGATTTGTTAATTTAATACAGGTTATCTGGCTTGTTGGCATACAATTGTTCATAGTACTCGCACATTTAAAAAATTTTTGTAGAAAAGTAGTAACATCCCCACTTTTGTTTATGATTTTAGTAATTTGAGTCTTCTCTTTTTTTCTTTATCAATCTAACTAAATGTTTGTCACTGTAGTTGATCTTTTCAAAGAACCAACTTTTAGTTTCATTGATTTTCTCTATTGGTTTCTCCTCTCTATTTCCTTTATTTCTGCTCTAATCTCTATTCCTTCCTTAATTTGGGTTTGGGTTAATTTTTTCCCCCCTGGTTTCTTAAGTTTGAAGGTAGGTTGTTGGTTTGAAAACTTTCTTGTTTTCAGTGTGTTTATAGCTATAAATTTCTTGTGTAGCACTGCTTTAGATTCATCTCATAAGTTTGGTGTTGACTATTATTTTTGTCTTCACTTGTTTCTAATTTTCCTTGAGTTGTCTTCTTTGATCCATTGTTTTTAATAGAGTGTGCATTTAATTTTTATAAATTTGTGAATTTTTTGTTTTTCTTTTTATTATCAATTTCTCACTTCATCTGGTTGTGGACAGAACAGATACTTTATAGGATTTTCATATTTTAAAATCTGTGGAGATTTAATTTGTGGCATAGCATGTGGTTTGTTGTAGAAAATTTCCTGAGTGCAGTTGAGAAAAATGAGTATACTCTTCTTGTTGAATAGAGTATTCTGCATATATTTGTTAGATTTAATTGGTTTATTATGTCTGTGTGGTGATTTCATATTGGCAATTGTTGATCTTAAGTATTTATATTAATGCCTTTTATCAAATTTGGAATGTTTCAGTCACCATCAAGCTTGTGTTTGTTCACTTGATTGTGTGTCTCACTGATCCCTTTGAGTCTGTTCATTTTTCTCAAATATTTCTTTTTCTGTTTCCCAGATTCAGTAATTTTCATTGTTACATCTTCAAGTTTGCTGAGTTATCCCTTCTCAAATCTGCCTTTGAATCCGTTTAGTGAATGTTTCATGTCAGTTACTGTATTTTTGAGCTCCAGAATTCTTTTTTTGTTTTCTTTTTAGGTTTTATATATCTTTACTTATATTTCCATTATGTTCGTGCATTGTTTTCTTGACTTTTCCTACTTCTATTTTTTAATTCCTTGAGTATGTTTAAGATGATTGTTTTAAAGTCTTTGTCTAATAGATCTGCCATCAGGTTTTTTATTTGGGAACACTTTTTTGTTGATTCTTTTTTCCTTTGTGTAGAATGTAGTTTCTTGTTTCTCTGTATGCCTTGTGATTTTTTGTTGAAAACTGGACATTTGAATCTAATAATTTGGTAAGTCAGGAGTTCAGATTCTCCACTGTTACCAGATTTTGTTGTTTTCTGTTGGAGGACAGGGTCCTTTTAGCTTTCCCTGGCTCCTGTAAACTGCTTACAGGTTGCTCCAATTTACCAAAACTAATTGCAAGCAGTTCAAGCCTTTTCCTGAAGTTGAAAACTTGCAACAGACTCCAGATTTCCAAAATAATTACATCAGACAAATTCTGCCATTGTCTAAGTGGGGAGACAGATTTCTGTTGCTTTTTACTTAGTCAACTTTCCAGAATACTGCCTTCTATTGTATTTATTTTTGTCTTAGTGTTTTGTGTTTCCCTAGAGATTCCTTAATAAATAGTGTCTAAAGCTTGCAGTTCTTTTAGTTGTAATCCCCTATTATTATTCAGGACCTCTGCTGATTTGGTGGTAAGATGTTGACACACAAAAAGCACTTGATAGTCCTATAATTAGGTCTCAGTCTTTTCATTAGTCGGGAGTTGGGTACTTCCCTTCCCCCCATGTAGAAGGCTACAGCGGGTTGTAGCTTGGTATTTTCCTTCTCCTACATTGATGACCAGAGGGGTATGTAATTGGGTAGTCACATTATTCGGTCTTGTTTGGTTTCAATATAACTCCAGTTGGTTACACGCTGGTCAAGTATTTTCTCTAGATTCTAAGATTGTTAGGAGAGTAGAGAGGTCTGGGAATATTTCAAAGTTTGTTACTTTTCCTTCCTCCTACTGGAGATTTTTACCTGATATTTTCAGTGAACAACTGGTAGAGCTCCTGGAGGTAAAATTTATGGATGTGCCTAAGACTGGGGACACCTTGGAATTTTAAACACTGCATCTAGTTTACACTGAGTCTACATCAATTGGTTAATCATAGTTAAAAGTATTCCTACAGATACTGGTTCCAGGTGTGGGCCTGTACTCTTGGTAAATTGTGAGACTCTGCTTGTCTGTTTGTCTAGTTTTCAGGGCAGCACTTTGTGCTGTGACCTACATTCTTTAAGAATTACTGATTTTCAGTTTGTTCAGCTTCTTTCTTTTTAAGGGTGGGAGTATTGATTTTCAAGCTCTTTATGTATCAGACTGGAAACTAGACATCCCTTGTACACTTTTTGGAATGCAGAAATGTATGTATCATTGTCAATAATGTTAGTGTATTCTTTCTGCAACTTTGAAGCGGGGGAGATCCTGGACGGGCTGAGCACATTGGGTATTGTCTTCCCAGCCCTTTGATCCTCAATAAAATGGTTTGACCCCAACCCTCCAAAAAATAACATTAGTGTATTGTCAAAGAAGTACATCCTTCTTCATAGTTCTCAAGATATTATTTCAACATGAATCTTAACTATGGTCAGCTACTTTGAGGTTTGATTTTTATCTAAAATATTGGAAAAATAGTAATTTTACATCTGTGATTTTATTTAGAGACAGGATAAGTGTTTATACTGCCATATTATGATACATATTTTATTTAGGAAGCCGATGCAAACAAATGTTTGCATATTTTGTATATACATATTTTACAAAGCCAGACATAATTCCTGAATTGGTAATCAAAATTTTTATTTCTATTAATTTTTTCAAGTAAAGATTTGAAATGGAAAACTGATTTGTAGATTAATATCTATGTATGATAAAAACTTCTGTCACTAATTAAAAGCAACATGATTCCTAAAAAATCCTCACTAGGATTTTAAAAAAACAAATTTCTTCTCATTTACACATTTAAAAAATATTTGTTTTTTTAAACATACATATTATTTGGTGAAAGGTAAACTTGAATTCTTTATTTTGAGAACTGGTATGATAATCTTTCTTTGTCACTATCTATGTGACAACTTTTGTTCTAAAATGTTAAGAAATTTTTTGTCTTGTTCTCAGAGGAATACAGTGATAACTTTTCTAGATAGAATCCAATATCACTATAGGTTACTCGTGTTTGTTTGTTAGTATGATATTTGGTGTTAAATATAAGCTTTTGTACTAATCAGTTATATAATTATTTACATATTAAATGGCTTTAGCTTTAGGCTAAAAATAATATACCTTTGGAAGTACATGCAGAGACAGGATATTTTGGTTAATATAGAGATATATAATTACTAGTTATATTTATTCATTGGGGTACAAAGATGTATAAGGGTATACCTTTTCATTTATTGCTTATATCATTAAAAATAATACACTGGAAAAGAAAATCAATTTGATATAAAGAGAATTGAATTTATAGTATTAATATAACCTCCTAAAGAAAGTCCTAGATTTTGGTGACCAGTTTTAATTATAAATTCTTAGTCTTTCTTTGGGAAAGTAAAAGGTAATCAATTCACCACTCTCAGGACCAGTCCTAAGCAAAGTGTGGGAAGCCAAATTTCAGGTGCATCACTACTCTTGTATATAATCTATCTCCACCTTTTAAATGTTTAGTACTCTTTCAGTAAAGCACTGAGTTGATTATAGTTTAAATGCATTTTTAGTTCATTATAGTTATATGAATAAGTTACTTTAGCATATGAATGTTTTAAATTTAATGTACATACTTATTTTAGTAGCTATTTTTAGGTAGATTGGATACATCTCCTCTTCCCCATTTCCCTTAAATGCCCCTATAATCAGTAAATACAGTCATTTGTAAGGCTTTAAAGATACATTTATAAATCCTTATATTTTATTTAAAATATTAGGCTTTTGCTTAAATTTATATTAATGAAGAAATTTTAAAAATAAAGAGGGAATCTATCCTAAGTAAACCAAATATAACTGTGTTTAATGTGGTACCTTAGAATAATTATTTTAAAAGCACCAATATCAGTATTAATAAACTAGACAGAAAACTTGCATACTAAATCATGAAATCACTTAGAACAGCAGTAGTTTTAATATTAGTCCTCTATTCAGACCAAATAATTCAACTTGTCCTTTTTCTTGTGCCAAATCAATTCAAATGTATAATTCCAATATATAGCAAAGCACTAAGCTTTTCCATGTAACAAACCTCAGTTTTCACTTTTATATGACCACAAATCTGTAGATAGATATTTCTTGCTAGTACAGTGCACTCAGTTGTGCAAACTTATCTTTTTAGGGTCAAAGAAGAACACAAACCACAACCGACACAGTAAGTAAATGTATTGAGTGCAGTAGGCTTGACTTCTGTATCTTTGCCATACTCTGCTTTCTGCACCTTGGATGGTATTAGCTTACTCTAATACTGGATAGGCTGCAGCTAGTGTGTCTTCTGCTTTCTGACTCTCTGGCTTGTAAGAGAGCTGCCTGCAGTTTCTTACTTCATCCACATACTGACTGGATGTAGTTTTTTGCTGCCTGCTTTTGGACTGGTTAAGTGTTCAAACTTGATTTCCCTACACTCTGACTGCTTGGATGATAACTGGAGCTCACATTTCCATTGGCTGTAGCTTTTGTGCCTGTGTATTTTTATTATTATCGATAAGAATACATTTGACCTACATTGTTATTCATTTGGTTATTCAGTCACATTATTTGCTTATTTAAACAGGTGGTTTCCCTTTAGTGGGATCACTGAACTGGTAAATAACGTTCTTCAGCCCCAGCAAAAACAACAAAATGAAAAGGAGCCCCAGACGTAAGTAAGCTGATCTGTATAGACTAAATATTATCTCTGATGGTATAACATGCAAAAGAGTATGTTTAAAATACTGCCCTTAGAATACTATTCTGCAGAAATGAAAATTGTTAGGTTTTGAGTTTGGTACTTTAATCTTTAGTTGTCCCTTTGAAATCTAAAAAGAATACAACAGTAATTTATAAGATAGTAAAAACAAAGAGGTAACTTCCCTCCTAGTTTTTATATAAAAATGTAAATTCTATTTATGCAATAAAATATTTTTCTCCAATAGTGCAGTATATTGCAAAGCATATTTCTTTCAAAAATAATTCCAGAAGACATTAAGAGGTATTAATCCCCAAATTCAATCTTTGGTCAATAGTTTTGGAAAGATTCTTTTTAAAAAGGGTAAGCAGTGTTTTTTATTGTAGTACTTCTGAGTTTCCAATGTGTTCCAGAGCTGTTAGAACATACAATATTTAATAAACTTTCTTGACTACTGAGTCCTCTTTTCACTGAACATTTCACTAGGATGGTGCACCATCATTTGGGAAAGCAGCAATTTATTCTCATGTTGACGTGAAACATTAAAAAAGGTCCATTCCTTTTATTTTTGTTATTATTTAAGAAGTTGTTCACACTTGTATCTTTTTAACTTTGTGTAGGACATATTATTTTATGTTGTGATTTAAAAGTAACTCTGAGAATGTGAGGAAGACTGCATATGTTTAAATTCTAGTCTCCTGATGAAAACATCCATCTTACGCAGAAATGCTCTTACCACCCAGCCTCTGCACTTTTTAAAGTGGAAGTTATGTTCACAGAGAAGGTGGTTTGGTTGTAGGCATGGGCAGATTGAGAAGGACACGAACTCTAGAAGAGAATGAGAGTGACTGCTACAAGCCCTAAAATGCAACAGAAAAGCATTCACTTTTACCATGGGAGTAATCTACCCCTACTTTGTGTTACCTCGTATACATTTTATTTAAAATTTTGTCATTATTTCAATTTCAACTGAAGTAAAACTGTGTTGTGATATACTCCTAGTAGCTGGTATGTAGTCCTAAAATTGGAACTGCTGCTGTATATGAGCTAGTTGAAGTCAGGACCTGTTTGACTTGTCTACTCTTTTATCATTGGCATCTAGTGGATGCCAACTGATTTTACATTTTATCTTTTTATAACATAATAATACCATGTCCCAAGGAATAGAAAAAATTTTTTCTCTAATTAGCAAAAATTGTATCAGAATGGCACACATTATCATTGTTTTGCTGATTTTTTTCCCTAAGGCCCTGAATCATACAATAATATAGTAAAGTCAATAGCAAAATATAATTAGATGCAAGTTTGCTTTGGTTTTAAATGACCAGTGATATATAGAATAGTGTTTGTGAATTTTAGAGACTAATCAAGTTTAAGCTTTATTATTTAGTGGATTACAATGACTATTAAATAGTCATTTTGTTAGTAACTGTAAAAAGTGACCTCAGTTGAAACAAAGTGACATTTGATTGGCACAAACAAAGATCAAGGCAAATTTGAAAAGAAAGAGCTTTACTTCGATAATAAATAGGAAGGAATAAGTGGATGGGGAGGTGGTTGGAGGAAAAATGTACTTTCAGGTGTTTAAAACATAATTATTGATTAATGGAGACAGTTTCCATTAAAGTTTGTTGGACAACTCATTCATTCCTGTTGCTCTGTCATGTATGCAGATTTAAAAATTCGAAATTAATAGATTCTCTCAGTAGTTACTTTCTTTATCTGAAATTCTTGTTATGTTGAAGATTTCTGGTATACAATTTTCTAGGAGCTTTCCTTTATCTTTTGGATCCACAGAGCAGGGTTCCTTCTGAATCTTCATCTTCTCTTTGGTTAGAGTTCTAAGACTTCTTTCTGAGTCGTCTCACTTGTTTCTCTCTTTGAATACTATTTTGTGGAACAACTTCCTATCTGCCTACTTTCTATTTATTGATCTGATGAAGTTATTTCTGAGAGCTGAATTCCAAGTATTTATTTTAGCTTGTAAATGTTAAAAGTAGGGCTTTTTTGTATTCTGTATAAACATTTCTGTAGCAGAATAATTAAATAAACATTCTTTCAGATAGTACTAAAAATCTAACATTTCCTAGACAACAATAATCTATATAAATCCCATTTCATGGTTTTTCAAAGCTATAATAATGTAGGTTTCTTGAGGTCTGTATATTTTGGAGTTTGTTTATTTCATAGTTTTTTAATGTAGAAGGAAGATTTACTAATTTGATTTGGGTAATTCATGTGAAATTATAGGTATAAATGTATCTAAACTTGACTTTTCATAAATTTTGAGGCATAGAACTTGATTGAGCCATTTTTTTCAGTTGTAAGTTCATTCAACCATTACAGACATTTCTTAATATACAAATTAAATAATTTTAATTTAATTTAATTTAATTTTCTATATCAAAGATTTTATTTATTTTTAGAGAGAGGAAGGGAGGGAGAAACAGAGGGAGAGAAACATCAATGTGTGGTTGCCTCTCACGTGGCCCCCATTGGTGACCTGGCCCACAGCCCAGGCATGTGCCCTGACTGGGAATTGAACTGGCAACCCTTTGTTTCACAGCCCAAGCTCAATCTGAGCTACACCAGCCAGGGCATAATTTTAATTTTATTTTGTCCTCTTTCATTTTGCCTTATATTGTAATTTGCTTATATTCATCTCATGTCTATATTTGTCTGTCTTTTCTTACTTATGACAGGACTGGGTCATATTTAACTTTATTTAATATTTTTGCTCTGTCACATTAAATAATACATACACAATACACATTTATTTATTCTTCATTAATTCAAGCATTTGGTAAGTATCTATAGAGACGCTGGCTATGGTCAGCCAATGGGATAAGATAGAGAGCAGAAACAGATAAAATAATCCCCACAGATTGTATTAGGCATAAGTCAAATAATCATATATCTTAATAAAAGGCCTGGCTGTGGACATGCAATATACTATAGTGCTTTGGAATTATTTAAAAGAAGAATTTGACATAGTCAGAGATGTTAAGGGATACCTTCCCAAGGAAGTGATATTGAAGTGCAATGAGAATAATGAGGAATTATAGAAATACAGACTACAAAGTATTATGGTTATGTTGGCCTTATGCACTTGTTATGCAGTTGTCTTTCTTAGGCAAGTAGAAAAAACTTGATTTTACTTTTTTCTGACACAATGTATATATAGATCATGAGAATATCTTATGGAGATCCTTAATCTGTATTTTGACAAATTGATGAGCCCTATAGGCTCTGTCTCAAAATAATGTTTTGAAATGCGGTCAAAATAAATGCAAAATATACTATAACAGAAGCAATTACAAAGGGAGCCAATTAAATTGAAATACAGGTCTATACCTGGACTTTTTTGGGGTGGATTGCAAGTTACAGTGGAAAAATTTTAGTTAAAAAATTTCCTGGCTGCATAGGCAGTTACTATTTTTGAGGATTGTCAATAAATGGTCTCCCTGTACTTGTAGGAGTGAAGACTCAACATTGTAAAGATGTCAGTTTTCCTAAAACTAATGTATAAATGTAATGTAATTTCAATAAAAATTCCACCAGGATTTTAAGAGAACTTGGTAAAAGGATTAAAATATTTATATGGATGAAAAATGTTTATAAATAGTCAGACAATTTTCAGAAGGAACAAGGAGGAAGATCCATTTTGCTAGCTATCAAAACAAGCTACAAAGCCAAGGTACTCTATCTTCTAGATATATGGAGTTCTTTATTTTTGTGAAATCATCCTTCTAATAAAAGGAAGTTTCTTTATTTTTCCTCGCTATAAAAAATCTATCTTATTATGAGAAGCCCTCAATTTCTGTTGTTTGAATTACAAAGTACTTCTTGGACAAGACACGTTACCCTGAAAAGACCTCAAACTATCATATTTCTGCATATAGAGATAACTTTAGTCCCAGTACCCGTGTTTTTGCTTTCCATGGTTTTAGTTACCAGCTGTCAACCATGGGCTGAAAATATTAAATAGAAAGTTCTAGAAATAAACAATTCATAAATTTTAAATTACACACCATTTTGACTAGCATAATGAAGTCTCGTGCTGTGCCACTCAGTCCTGCCTACGATGTGCCTCAGCTCTTTGTTCAGCGTATCCACCCTGTGTTACCCACCCATTTAGTCACTTAGTAGCTATGTTAGTTATCAGAACGCCAGTGCTTGTGTTCAGATAACTCTTACTTACTTAGTAATGGTCCTAAAATACAAGAGTATTGATGCTGGCATTTTAGATAGCTAAAGAGAAGCCAAAAAGTGCTTTCTTTAAGTGAAAGTATGGGAGTTATAGACTTAATGAAAGAGAAAAAATCATATGTCGATGTTGCTAACATCCACAGTGAGAATGAATCTTCTATTAAATTGTGAAGAAGGCAAAAAACATTTGTGTTTTTCTGTTTCACTTCAAACTAAAAAAGTTATGGCTACTGTGTGTGATAATTGCTTATTAGTTAAAATGGAAAACTCATCAAATTTGTAGGTGGAAAACCTGAACAAAAATATAACTTTTAAGTTACAGTGCCTTGTTATGGTTATTCTATTTTGTTATTAGTTATTGTTCTTAATCTCTTACTGTGTCTGATTTATAAATTAAACTTTATCATGTAGATAGGTATATATAGGAAAAAACAGTATAGATAAGGTTTGGTGTTATCTGTGGATTCAGATCTCCACTGGGGGCCTTGGAATGTATATCCTGTGGGTAGGGGGAAATACCGTACCCGATGGAATTTGTGATAGGGGAGATGAGTAAATTTAGCATTGGTCTAGAAATTCATGATGGCTGGTGTTGGAAGTTGTAGTAAACAAACCTTTAAAGATTACTTTAAAAAAGTAGTAATGTAAGTTGTTAGTTTAAGGAGATCATGAAAGTATACCTATTAGATAAATGAGAAAACAATAGCAACAAAAATCTATGTGGCTGGGTATAAAAGTTCCAGGAATAGCAGGATTAACTTGAACTAACAGACTGAAAAGTTTAGTTTTGTCAAAGAACTCAGAAGTGAAGAAAATTTATTTTGGGCAACATTGAGTTCAGTGAGCTGCTTTATTGATGGAGAGACATTGATGTAGAGACTATACATTAAAAAATTGGGTTATAATAGAACTTTATGAAATAAAGTGGAAAAGGCCATATATTTAAATTAATATATTATTGTATATGTCTCTTAAATATTCACTTATAATAAGAGTTTTAAATTAAATATGAGTATATCTTTGATTCTTTTATTTATATAAATCAGGGATTTGCAAAATATGGCCTGTGGTTCAAGTCCTGCCTGCTGCCTGTTTCTGTAAATAAAGGTTTATTGGAACACAGTCAAGCTCATTTGTCTGCATACTTTTTCTGACTGCTCTCACATTCCACCGGAAGATTTGGGTATTTGTGACAGAGACTCTGTGCCCACAAGGCCTAAAATATCTACCATCTGGATCTTTACAGAAGATATTTTCTGACTTCTGATTTACATCACTGGAAGATTATACATTTGAGTTTACATATTTAAGATCTTTTAGACCTTTCATTGTATTTGGAGTTTGGTTCTCCACAATGTTCTCCAGGTCCATCCATACTGTTGCAAATTATAAATTTTCGTCCTTTTTACTGCTGTGTAGAATTCTATTGTGTAAATGTCCTGTAGTTGTTTTATCCACTCATCTATCGATGGACACTTGGGCTGCTTCCATATCTTGGTGATTATAAATAATGCTGCAGTGAATATAGGGGTGCTTATGTTCTTTTGAATTAGTATTTCAGGTTACTCAAATTATCATAGTCAGGCCCTGTCTGGAGTGCAGTTTCTGTATCTGCTCTTCCCACAATTGGGACCATTTGATCCCACCCTGAAACCTTGAGGCTGTAGTCTCAGAATTACTACAGCTCATATTGTTAAAAGAATTTAAATAGTTCTAATGTAGCACTTTGGAAAAACATTATTACCAACTTGGCTACTAATGTGACTGGCCACCTTCCTCTATGTGAAGCAGGACTTCTGCTTTCCTGGAGGCACTATACTGTAGCCCAGTTCACTTAGCTAGACTTCTGCTTTTTGTTCCTGTGTGCCTGGTGACTTGCCCGGTAAGCACTCCAGTGTCTCTCCAACTGAAACAAAGCATCGCACTTTCTAATTTTCCTTTTCCTGCCTTCTTCCTCTTACTCTGAGTGAGGGTCAGCCATTTCCTGAGAGGTATGCCAGAGATCATAAGTGTATCAACAGCTATGCAGTAGCAATGTACAACATATCTCCCACATTGAAAGATATGCTCTGTTGTAGAGCTCAGTCAATAGTCCAGTTAAAATCATGCATGTTCTTGTACATGTTCTATGGGCTTGAACCTCCTATAGTGGTTTGTGCTTGTTGGTATTAGCAAAGCTTTACTTAAACCTGGTTGGAGATCATCAGGAAAAACAGCATGTTAACTGAAGTTACAAAAAAGGTTGATAAAACTGGCATGGCTATTTGAATTTATTGGTGTGTGTGAAAAAGGGAGGTATGCTTCATGATTAACTAGATATAAGGACTCATTCACAGAGCTCTTCTTTTAATTTATATGACTTAAGGTTAGCACTGAGAAACTAACTTTTTTAAAAAAAAATCTGGTTTCTTGAGGTATAACTTATTTACAGTAAAATTAACCACTTTGAGATAAACATTTCAGTGAATTTTAAAAAACATATGCAGTAGTGTATCTATCACCATAATTAAAACAGAATATTTCCTATCCCTAAAAGTTTCTTTTGCCCACTTGTAATTTTATGCCCCTTGTCTTACTCCAGCCCCTAACACTTATTGATCTGATTTCTGTACTTAAAATTTTGCTTTTTCCAGAATGTCATATAAATGAAATCATATAGTATAAAAGTGAACGAATTATGGCCCATGGGCCAAATCTAGCCTACTTCTTGTTATTTGTATAACTACTAAGTTAAAAATGGTGTTTACATTTAAAATTGGATGAAAATTTTTTAAATGCTGGTATTCTGTCACTATAAAATCACATGAAATTCAAATTTGTGTTCATACAAATGCTTTATTGGAACACAGCTATGTTCATACTCTTATGTATTGTCAGTGGCTGCTTTATGGCTCATACTTTTTACATGCATTGAAGAAGCCTTTTTTTACCCAAGAGCACAATTTTCTTCAATGTTGTCTTCTAGAAGTTTTATAGTTTCAGTCATTATATTTATTTTTGTAGCCCATTGATTATAGTTCTGTAATATATTGAGTTAATTTTAATATACGGTGTGAGGTAGGAATTAAGGCTTATTTTTTTACACATGGATTTCCATTTACTTTTTTACACATGAATGTCCCATTGCTTAAATGACCATTTTTCCTCCAATGAATTATCTTGAACATTTTAAAAAATGACCATTCATATATTGGACTATTTCTGGACTCTATTCTGTTCCATTGGTATATGTGTTTCTCCTTTGCCATTACCATATTGACTTGATTACTTGTGTAGCTTTTATAGTAAGTCTTGAACTCAGGTATTGTGAGTCCTTCAGTCTCTTCTTTTTCGAAATATTTTGCCTATTCTAAGAAATTTGCTTTTTTATATAAATTTTGGAGTTAGCTTGTCAATTCCTTAAAAATTATGCTGAGATTTTGATTGGAATGGCATTGAATTAATAGATTTATTTGTTGAGAATTGATATCTTAATATTGATGAATACAGCATATTTCTTATTATTTAGATCTTATTTGATTATTTTTATCTGTGTTTTATAGTTTTCACCATAGAAAGCCTGTACATATTTTGTTAGATTTATACCCTAGTCTTTTATTTCATGCCATTGCAGACTACTTATTTTTCAAAATTTTATGAAAGTTTTCCAACTACAATTGGCATTCAATATTATGTCAGTTTTAGGTGTACAACTGGTCAGACATTTAGTGGTCAGACATTTATATAACTTACGATGTGAACCCCAGTAATTGTAGTACCCACCTGGTCCCATACCTAGTTATTACAGCATTATTGACTGTATTCCCTATGCTGTACTTTACTTCGCCATGACCATTTTGCAACTGTCATCTGTACTTTTTAATCCCTTCACCTTTTTCAACGATCTCCAAAACACTCCTATCTAGCAACCATTAGTTTCTTCTTTGTGTCTATGAATTTGTTTCTGTTTTGCTTGTTCTTTTATATTGGTTTTTAGATTCCACATGTAAATGAAATACTATGGTAATTGTCTACTCTGTCTGACTTATTTACCTTAGCACAATACCTTCTAGGTCCATTCATGTTGTCACAAATGGTAAGATTCCATTTTTTAAAAGATTTTATTTATTTTTAGAGAGAGAGGAAGGGAGGGAGAATGAGAGGGAAAGAAATGTGAATGTGTGGTTGTCTCTCGTATGCCCCCAACTGAAGACCTGGCCAACAGCCCAAGCGTGTGCCCTGACTGGGAATCAAACCAGCATCACTTTAGTTTGCATGCCAGCACTCAATCCACTGAGTCACTCCAGCCAGTATTTATTTTTTATGGCCAAGTAATATTCCATTGTGTGTATATACCACATCTTCTTTATCTAGTTGTTGGCCAATGAACATTTTGGTTGCTTTCATATCTTGGCTATTGTAAATAATGTGAGACTACTCCTTAAAATTTTCATTTTCAATTGTCCATTGCTAGTACACACTAATATAATTTTTTTGCATATTCAGCTTGTATCTTTTGATCTTACTAAATTCATTTATTACAGGAGATATTTTGTAGTTAGTTTTAGATTTTATACAAAGACAATTATGTCATCTGCACACAATTTTTTATTTTCCTTGCCTCCTTTAAAGCCCTGGCTATGTTTTTCAGTCCAATGTCAATTATGAGTAGTGAGAGAAGATGAGAGGACACCTTCTTTGTTTCTGAGTTTTGGGGGAGAGCATTCAGTCTTTTACAATACCGCATATATGTAGGCTTTTCTGTAGATACCCTTATTGCATTAAGGAAGTTTCTATTACTAGTTTGCTGAGTCTAGTGCTTTCTAGCATATTTTGACATAATTATGTTTCTTTCCTCTTAGTGTGTTAATATGGTGAGTTACATTGCTTACATTTATTTTATTTTAATCTTTATTGTATTTTTTTCCATTACAATTTAGTCCCCTTACGGGGTGTGCAAACGTTTGGCATCTCTGGGCCACACTGGAAGAAGAAGAGTTGTCTTGGGCCACACATTACATACACAAACACTAATGAAAGCTGATGAGCATAAAAAGGTTTTAAGTACATTTACAATTTTGCGTTGGGCCGCATGCACAGCCATCCTGTGCCACATGTGGTCTGTGCACTGCGGGTTGGACACCCCTGCATCCACCTTCTCCCCAGCCCCGCAATTACCACACTGTTGTCCACATCAGTGAGTCCTTTTTCCATTGTGCATTGCTTAAATTTAGAAATTGGAATGAACCTTGTAGTCCCAGGATAATCATCATCTATATGTGATATAGTATTCTTTAATTTACTTCTGGGTTTGACTTGCTAATATTGTATTGAGAATTTTTACATCTGCTTATGAGGAATATTATTTATAGTTTTCTTTTCTTGTCATATCTTTGTATGGTTTTGATATCCAAGTAATGCTGGCCTTAAGAAATTAATTAGAAAATAATTCCTTCTCTTCTATATTCTGGAAAAGATTATGTAGAATTGGTATTATTTGTTCCTTAAATGTTTGGTGGAATTCACTGATGAAGTCATGGAAAACTGGTTTTATTTTTGAAAGGTTTTAAAGTATGAATTAAATTTATTTAATAGATACAAGACTTGTCAAGCTATTTATGTCTTCTTGAGTGAGGTGTGCTAATTTATAACTTCTGTCTTTCAAGGAAATGATCTGTTTCTCATGTAAGTTGTAGAATTTATGGCATACAATCATTTGCAGCATTTTCTTATAATCCTTTAAATTTAACTTTGTTTAATTATGGAGTCTCTAGTGATATTGTTTTTTGTTTCTATAGGTAATTTTTCTT
Source organism: Carollia perspicillata (assembly GCA_004027735.1). Taxonomy (NCBI): domain Eukaryota; kingdom Metazoa; phylum Chordata; class Mammalia; order Chiroptera; family Phyllostomidae; genus Carollia; species Carollia perspicillata. The sequence continues at coordinate 25,397 of PVKM010000017.1, forward strand.
TTCATTCTTTTTCTTTATCATTGTGCCTAGAGTTTTATGAATTTTATTGAAGTTTTTAAAAGAATAGCATTTGGTTTCATTGATTTCTTTTCTAATCTTTTTTATTCCATTCCTCTACTTTTTTTGGGTTCAACTTTCTCCTTTTATTTTTTGAAAATGTTTCTATACGATACATACAAATAGTATCATACTTCTTCTGTCTAAAAAGCTTACTTTAAATTCTCTGCATCTAAGGTCTTCTGACAATGAATTATTTCAACATTTATTTGCTTGAAAAAGTATTCATTTTGCCTTTATTTTCTTTTGAAGCATAATTTCACTGCGTATGGGGTGTTGGGTAGACAGTTCTTCTGTTAGTACTTTATGTAGATGTTACTCCAAAGTCTATTAACTTGCATGGTTTATGAAGGATAATCTATAATTCTTATCATTCGTCTCTTCACATAATGTGTCACTTTCTCTGGTGCTTCCATAGTTTTTATCTTTGGTTTTTATCAGTTTAACTATGATGTGTCTATGGGTGTGTGTGTATATGTGTGTATTTAGTATTTGTTCTACAAAGGATTCTCCGAGATTCATGTGTGTGTGATTTGGTGGGTTTCATTAGTTTTGGAAAATTCATGGGCACCATCTCTTCAAGTATTTCCTGTTCTGTTTCTTCTTTCTTCTTGGGGAGCTCTAATCTCACATATGTCAGATCAGTTTAGCTCTTGGATCGCTCTTGGATGCTCTGTTTTTTTTTCCTTCTACTCTTTTATAATTTTTTTAGTTGAGATAATTTTTATTTATTTTAAAGTTTACTGATCTTTTCCTTACATTTTTTAAAGCCTACTCATGAGCTTATTGAAGAAATTTTTCATCTCTGATGTATGTTTTATATTTTTAGAATTACCATTTGACTCTCAACAGTTTCATCTTTCTGCTTTAGTACCCCATCTATTTATGCATGCCATCCACCTTTTCCTATATATTTTTTGCCTTCACAATTTTAATTATTGAAAAGTCTGTGTCTGATAATTTCATTATCCTTGTCATCTCTGAATGTAATTATATTGGTTATTTTATCTCTTGACAATGGGTTGTTTAATCCTTGTTATTTCCCCCTGAATCTCATGGTTTTGCATAGCATTTATATTTTAAAGTAGACATGTGTTTTCGGTCAGACCATTAATATTGGGGATTAAATTACCAATCAAGTCAGGAATTCAGATAGGTTTGGAATGGGAGTGACATTATTTGTATTTTTGTAAATCCTAAGTGAAACTAATTATAGTTTCAAAACATTTTCAAGTTATAAAACAATGAAAGTGAAAGTTATATCACTATTTTTAACTAGAGTAAATAGTACCTTTTACTAAGGGCCTTCTTTCTTATCCTTCATCTTTAAAGTAAATCTTGGTCTTACTTTTATTTGCCCATCCTTATTTTGTAGGATCCTATTATTTCACAGTGTTTTTATAGCCAACTGATGTCCAGACTGTTGAGCAGGTTTAAACAGTGAGAGTGCTCATTCAGTGTGTTCCCCTCTGTCTACATTCTTAAGATCACCCAAGCTGAGATTCTGTCTCAATGATTTGAGTTTCGTAAGTTTTGGCTTCATTGTGTAAGTCAAGGTAGCTCCCTTTATTTTGAAATTAAACTATTGAAAAATAACATGGTAAATATTTTGGAGTGTTTGACTGAAAATATATTGCAAATGGTAGGTAGAAATTTTATAATTATATTCAAAGAAATATCTCCATAAATATATATTGTATTAATTTGTTCTTAAATTAATATGTATACCAGAAGGTAGAATTGGTTGCATCACTTATGATGTTATATCATTATCAGAAAATTAAATTTTTATTCTCTTCTCACTCTGGAGTTTTTGATATGAAACTGTGTCTACAGATTGTAGTGATAGATATTTTTTTGAGAAGTTCAGGAAACCAATTTTTTCTTATTTGTTTTCTTTGCAGAAAACTTCACCAGCAGTTTGAAATGTATAAGGAACAGGTAAAGAAGATGGGAGAAGAATCACAGCAGCAGCAAGAACAGAAGGGTGATGCTCCAACGTGTGGTATCTGCCACAAAACCAAGTTTGCTGATGGGTGTGGCCATAACTGTTCATATTGCCAAACAAAGTTCTGTGCGCGTTGTGGAGGTCGAGTGTCATTACGCTCAAACAAGGTACAGAAATGAAAATCACACATAATAATTCTCTTACAATTAAGCTTATTGTGAGTAAAATGTAAAAGACACCTGAAATTAATATTCAGATTAACCAATAAACCTTTTCTAGTGTCTTCCCTGCTTAAAAGAAATTTTTATTTATTTCTATGGGGTAAAAATATATTTGTTTCATTGTTTATGTCCTTTAGTTTATAATTTTGTTTAGAAACATAGAATCTTAGGCTCTCAAAGATGATGAATGGAATTTAGAGACCAAGTGGTCTAATTCCTTTATTTTACAGGTGCAGAAAGTTCATTTTTAAAGTCACAGAACTGATTAATATTAGCGTTGTGACACGGCCTTTTCCATTGCCACACATAATTTTATAAACTTTGTAGATATACTTTTCCTTTAGCTCCTGTTTTATTTCCTTTTGAAAGAGCCTCTTTCTAGCTTTGAGATACTGTGTTCCATAATTTTAAAGCTTTTAAAGCTACATTACCTTTTATTTTTGTCTTAACATTAATGAAATTAACATTATACTATGGAATTTTAAGAAGAAATGTTAAGGAGGTGTTTCACATTTATACTAGATTTTTGTAGTTCATCCATCTCCTTTAGAACAGTGTTAATGCTACCTAAAGGATATATGTTGAAATTAGTAAAAACAGTTTTTAAAAATGTTTGTCTTAATAAGTTCTTTAGAATTTGCTTTTATCTCCTCACTAGTATCTTATCAATCATTCCTTTACTTAGATGGGTTTTAAATACTAAGCTGATATCTTTACATACATTACTTAGGCATAATAGTGCTAATTTTGTTCCCCTGTGAGATTTCAATTCTCTATACTTTCTTTTTGCTCCCATTTCTCATTGTTTTGTTTCTATCTATTGATTTTCCAGCCTGGTTTACATGATTATGTTTTTTCCCCACTAGTTGCATTGGCTAGAAACGTCAGTACAATTCTCAATAGAAGAGGTGAGAGCAGACATCCTGTCTTGTTCTTGACCTTAGGAAAAAGGCATTCAGTCTTTCACTGTTAAGAATTATGTTAGTTATCAGCTTTTCATAGATGCTGAATTCCTAGTTTCTCAGAGGTTTTTTTAAACATCAGGAATAGATGTTAGATTTTCTCAAGTGCTTTTTCTCCATCTGTAGAGATTAGGAATGTGTTTTATTGTTTCTTTGTTAATGTGGTGAGCTTCATTGATGGATTTTGATATGTTAAACCAACCCTGTTTTGGGGATAAATCTGATTTGGTTATGATGGATGATCCCTTTTCTGTATTAATAAGTTTGATTTGATCACATTTTGTTTACAATCTTTGCTTTTATGTTCATGAGGGTTGTCTATAGTTTTTTTTTTCTAATGACTTTTTCTTGGTTTTGATGTCAGGTAATGTTGGCCTGATAGAATGAGTTGGGAAGTAGTTCCTTCTCTTAAATGTTTGGAAGAGTTTGTGTAGAATTAGTATTACTTATCCTTTGATGTTTGGCAGACTTTACCAGTGAAACCATCTCAGCATGCCTTTTTATTTTGTGGGAAGGTTTTTAAGTACATTTTCAGTTTTTTTAAAGATAAATGATTATTCAGGTTATTATTTTTTCTTGAATGAGCTTTGGTAGTTTGTGTCTTTCAAGGTAATTGTCCAGTTCTTCATAAGCTGTCAAATTTATTGGTGCAAACTTGTTCACAGTGTTGCATTACTACTCTTTTAATTTCTGTAGGATTGGTAGTGATTCCACCCCTTTCGTTCCTGATATTTGTAATTTGGTGGCCTCTCCCAGTCTAGTTAAGATATTTATCAATTCTGTTTATTTATTAAAGAACCAGCCTTTGGTTTTACTGATTTTTTCTCTAATATTGATTTCGTCTTTATTATTTCTTTGTACTTTGGGGTTAGTTTTCTTTTTCTGAGTTTTAAGCTGGAAGCTGAGGTCATTGCTTTGAGAATTCTTTTCTAATATAGGCATCATATGCTGTACTTTCTTTTAGATACTACAGTGGTATCCCCAAAATTGTGTTGTCTTTTAATTTTCATCCATTTAAAGTAGTTTTCCTTTCTTCTATGATCCATGGATAATTTATAATTATGTTATTTATTTTGCAAATATTGGGGGTTTTTAGAGATCTTTCTGTTAATGATTTTTAATTTAATTCTGTTGTATTCCTAGAATATACTTCGCGCATGCTTTGAATCTTTTGAAATGTATTGATTGTTATTTTATGGCTAGAATATGACTTATTTTGGTAAATGTCCTGCATGAAAAGAATATATATTCTGCTATTTTGGGACAAAGTGTTTTTAATTATTCATTCGGTCAAGTTTGTTACTAGAGTTATTCAAATCTCCAATATCCCTGTTCATTTTTTCCTATTCTATCAATTCTTATGAGAGGTATATTGAAATACATACATTTATACTTGGATTTATCTATTTCTTCTTGCAGTTCTGTCAGTTTTTGTTTCATACAATTTTAAGATCTGTTTTTACGTGAATAAGCATTTAAGATTATTATATCCTCTTAATTAATTGACTTCTTTATCATTATTAAGTGACTTTCTTTATTCCCAGTAATATTGTTTGTTCTGAAATTCACTTTGTGTTATATTAATGCAGCATCTCCAACTTTGTATTGGGTAATATTAACATGGTTTATGTTTTTCTATTCTTTTACTTTAAATTTCTTTGTGTCTTTATAAAGTACTTCTCTTATAAATGGCATATAATTGAGTCTTGCTTTGTTATCCAGTTTGACAGTCTCTGCTTTTTAGTTGATGTGTTTAGACTATTTACATTTAATGTGAATATTGACATAATTATGTTTTATTATAACATTTCATTTTTTTCCTACTTGTACCCTCTGATTTCTGTTTATATTTTTCTTTGCATTCTTGTTTTGATTAACCAAATATTTTTTCATTTTGTTTTAACTTCTTTGTTGGCTCTTCAGCTATAACTTTTTGTTTTGTTATTTTAATAATTGCTTCAGGTTTGTGGTATGCATCTTTAAATTATCATAGTCAACCTTAACTGATATTATACCACAGTATCAATATATGTATTGTGTAGGAATATTACAATAGTGTACTTCCATTTCTCTACCCTTGGACTTTATGTATTGCTTTCACCTATTTTGTAACCCTCATGCACATTGTTATTCCTTTTGTTTTAAAATTTTATCTTTTAATGAGTTTTACATGAGGGAAATAGTAGATATTTGCTTTTGTTGTTACCATTTCTAGTGATATTTATCTATCTATCTATCTATCTATCTATCTATCTATCTATCTATCTATCTATCTATCTATCAATCACAGATCTGTACTTCTATCTGGTGTTATATTTTATCAGCCTAGAGGATTTCCTTCCATTTTTTTTGTAGTGCAATCTGCTGGTGATGAACAGCTTCAACTTTTTATGCTGAAAATTTTGCCTTTGGGTTTTTTAAGAAGATGTTTTTGCTGGATATAGAATTCTAGGTTGACAGTTATTTTCATGAAATTTAAAGATATTTCATGTTTTCTCCCTTTCACTTTTTCCAGTGAGAAGTATGATATCATTCTTATCTTTGATATATTTTTATTCATGCTTCTTGTGTTTGGAGTTTTTTGGATGTGTCAATTTGTAGTTTTCATAGGGTTTTCGCAGATTTTGGCCATTTTTCTTCACGTGTTTTTACCGGCCCCTCCTCTCTTCTCTTTCAGGGACTTCTGTTATTCATATAACAGAAGGCTGCTTAAAGTTGTCTTACCGTTTACTTATGTTTTTCTCATTAAGCCAAATTTTACTTTGTGTTGTATTTTACAAATTTTCTGTTGTTATGCCTTTAAGTTTACTAATCTTTTCTTTGGCAATGCCAAATCTGATGTTATCATTCAGTGTATTTTTTTAAATCTTAGACATTGTAGTTTTTACATCTAGAATTTCAGCCCTGGCTGGTAGGGCTTAGTTGGTTGGAATGTCCTCCTATAACTGGAAAGCTGTTGATTTGATTTCTGGTCATACTGGGCACATACTGGGCTTGTGGGTTCCATCCCTGGTTTGGACAGATATGATCCCCCGTCTGGGTGCATATAGGAGGCAACCAATCACTGCTTCTCTTTTGCACTGGTCTCTCTCCTTTCCTCTCTACCTTCCTCTTTTTTTAAAAGCAATTAAAAAAAGTGTTTGGGTAAGGATAAAAAGAAGTAGAATCTCAATTTTGGGCTTTTTAATATCTTTCATGATCTTTTTAACTTTTTGAACATATAGAATGCACTATCATAGCTGTTTTGATATTCTCCTTTCTTAATTCTACCAGCTCTGTCAGTTTTGTGTTGGTTTTGATTAATTATTTCCATTATGGTATGCATTTTATTGACTCTTTTCGTGCTTGGTATCTTTTGTTGGGTGCCAGGCATCGCAAATTTTACTTTCTTGATTGCTGGATATTTTTTGTGTTTCTATAACTCTTCTTCAGCTTTGTCTGGGATGCAGTTATATGGAAACAGTTTGACACTTTTGCATCTCTTATGGTTTGTTAGACGGATATGGAGTAGGGCTCAGTTTAACACTGATTACTCTCTTCTACTAAGGCAAAGCTTTCATGGGTACTTCAACCAGTGCCCCATGAATTCAGAGGTTTTCCCAGTCTTGTTGGCAGGAAGGAACATCAGTTGTTCTCTTTAACCTTTCCAAATAATTTTCCCCCTCACCGTTGGGTGTTTTTTCACAGGCATGCTCACTGCTCATGACTACTCGAAGGGACCCTCTGCGGATCTCTGAGGTTCTCTCTCAGTGTGGCTTTCTTTTTTCTGGTAACTTGTCTTATGACATATGGTCGCCCTCCTCAGACTCTCAGTTTTAATTCATTAGACTCAGGATATCTGCCGAGCTGAACTTTAGTTTCTCTGTACTGCTCTGCTGCCTAACAAAATCTCCAAAAGCTGTTTTAAGCAGGTGGAGAAATCAAGCCCTTGCTACCCCATGTAAGTCAGAAGCAGAAATCTCTAATGACATCTGATTATAGTTGGCTTGAAAATGTATTTTTTGATTTCTAACACAGGTCCATTTATGCTGAGCAAAGTTTTAGTACAGCGAAAAATTAATTTAGTACAGTAATTTAGTACTAAATTACTAAATTTAGTACAGTACTAAAAATTTAGTACAGTAATAAATTAAGTACAGTGAAAAATTGGAATACCCCTTGAAAATCAGTTGCAATTTAATTTACTATAAAATTCTGTATGTTGTAGATTAGTCTGATGGAGATGGTTTATAGAAGTGCTCCCTCCATATATATATGTGTATCTGAGGAAAGTGTCAAGGGAGTAATACATAAAAAATATGGTTTAGCTCAAGAAAGATAGCCTGGGTTTTTAAATTATTTTTGGACATTTTCATTGAGGTAAGAAACCTGTCATAAGAGTGCCATAATTTGAGAGAAGGCAAGATGGTCTGTTTGGGTATGAACCCATCATCTCAGATCACCAGCCATCTGAATAAAGAGCCCATAAAGATAAAAAAAAAAGAGTATCATAACTCACTTGGGATAGTGTTCTTTTGAATGATATGTATAAAGCCTGTCTATAATCTAAATGAAATAAGTACTGAGTTCAGTTTCTGTTTTCAGATTGTATCATTAGGTAATAGCAGGGTTCTGCTTTCAGTAGCTGGTGAACACATGTCTGTGATTTATCATGTCCCCAGCGGATTATGCCCAGTGAAATTTGGTCATGCTTCTCTAATGAAGTAGAATAATAAGAACACTAATAGTTTATGGCTGAAAATGTAATTATAAAGCTATTTAAAAATTAAGTTAGTAACCTTTTAAGAATCAAGATAAAATAATCTTTTGTTTTAATTGTGAGGCCCTTAGATGAGGAGCCATCTTTAAAAATTATTTAATTCTTCAGGGACATACAGAAATTCCAGTACAAGATTTTATGAAATATTGCTTCCATTAACTTCTCTTTAAGATGATATACCCTTAATAAAAGCTGTATATTTAGTCAAATTTTATTTTATTTTATTTTTTAAAAGATTTTATATATTTATCTTTAGAGGGGAAGGGAAGGAGAGAGGGAGAGAAATGTCAATGTATGGTTGCCTCTTGTGCGTCCCCTGCTGGGAACTGGCCTGCACCCCAGGCATGTGCCCTGACTGGGAATTGAACCGTGATCATTTTGTTCGCAGGCCCGCGCTCAATCCACTGACCTATACCAGCCAGGTTATTTAGTCAAATTTTTAAATGATGACTTTATAAGGGAGAAATTATTTTGTAATCATAGAATGCTGACTCTAGTAAGAAAGACATGATAATTTAAAATAAGGAGTATTTTAAGCTTCAATGTGTGGCATCATTAATTTTTTTGTTTCTTTTAATTTTTGGTATGAAAAATTACCATTTACTTAATGGTTAATTTCATTTTGATAAAGAACATACTTTTTTGAATTGTATTGTTTAACTTACAAATGTTAGAGCTATGAATTTTCTATCACGAATTATCAGATTTGAAGCAGAATGAATTATAACTTTATAATAATTATAACAGAGAATGATGCTTGAGAAATTCCTTTAAAATATATTGGTATATGTATTTTCAGTATATCAGATGGTAAGAATGGAATGATAATATTGATATGCTTCTGAATGAAGTAAATAAGTCATTAAGTATCATTTATATGGTGGTTTTAATGACTAATATTTAAATTGTACATTGAGAGATAAAATAATGACTAGAGTATTTTTCAGTATTCTATGCAGTTCCTTTCTTTTCTTAAAATTTCAGATTACTGTGCTTATTTGCAAGTCTATAGCTAGTATAATGGTGCAATATGCAATTGTTCCCCTTACATCAAAGGCAAGCATGTCATATGAAATTTCTTTTAGACTTCATAGAATTACTATACCCCAGTATATTGGGAAAAAATTGGACATTCTCCAGGAAAAGGGTGGCATCGTTTGAGAAAATTAGGAGAACCAAGTTTAGTGCCTGCCCTGGTATCATGTGACTTTTGTTTGATGTGTTATGTCTTAGTGCTTCTGTGTTAAAATCTATAAAATGAAAGCATCAGTCTAACTGATTTGTAAGGGTTTTTGGGGGGTGGTTTAACATTTTATGATTTTAAAATTAATACTAGATTACTTATGCAATTCTTGAAGTACCTGAAAAGTATATTTATATAGCCAAATATTCTACCACTTAAACAATTTTGAAAAAGTACTTGAGAAACTTCATTAATTCTCTGTTGTTACTGTGTCTAGGATATTGTGTGTTAAGCTTTGGTTTAATATCCCTTCCCACATTTATATAACATAGGAGTGTTAAGGGCACCACTATTTTAGAAAACTGTATTTATAGGAATTTGAGGAATACGTAAAACAGGAAAACTTACCAGAATTTAATTGCAAAACTTATCAGAAAAAGTGCAGAAATGCACTTTTAAAGAAAGTGCACTTAAATCCAAATTATCTGTGTGTTTAAAATAAAAATATTCCTCCGTACTGGGTTATTATTTATATTTACATGAGATTTTAATTAGTCTTTGTCCTAAGGTCCTTGATAATATTTTGTATATTACCTTTGGTTTTCAAGGAACTGAATTCCAATTTAATTGTTAAAAAGTTTAATATCACTTTTACAAATACAGTGGAACTTCTGACTTGATTGTATTCCTAAAATCTGATTAGAAGATATATTTATCCTTTTGTTCTGAATTTCTTTTCTTCTGAAGGTTTGCCAGTTCAAAGAGAACCATTTTGATTAGAGTCATTATCCTCATTCTTTCTTTTTCTTTTAACAATTTCCTTGAGATATTCTATTTACTCTTATAGTTTCAAATACAACATATATGCTGATGGTTTACAGATACTGTTTTGCTAGCCAGATTAATTTTGAGTTCTAGATCCACGTATATATCTGCCTGCTGAAATCTCTGCTTAACAGGCAGCTCAAATTCACTGTATGTACATCTGAATTCATTATTTTCCCCAGGTCTGCTTCTCATATGTTCTCCCCTCCCTGCCTCCACCCCAAAGAATTGTCCTCTTATCCTCCCTGTTGCCCAAGCCAGATTGTGGCACTTCTCTACTTCTTCCTCTGTTGAGTCCTAAGGGGACTGACTTCTCAGTATCTTCTAAGTCACTTCTTTCCATTCCTCTTGCTGGTACTATAATCCATACTACTCTCACATTTGTTTCTTACCCAAAATACTGTAATAGTTCCTAGTTCTCTCTGCTTCCAGACTTGTCTCCTTCCAATGAGCTTGAACATTGTAGCATTGTGAACATTCAATGTTCATTTAATAGCTAATGTAATGTCTTATTTATAAATCATATGGTAGGTTTTGTGTTTATTTTTCTTTCTATTAAAAGATAATAAAGATATGATGGCAGTAATATTTCAAGATATATTTTAGCTAAGTTTTTCATTTATACAGCATAACTAAAATTGAAGTTGTTTTAGTCTGTTAAGAGGGATTAACTGTTTGGAAATTTATTAGTTAAAACATCAATTTTTTTCTTTTTTAGAATTTTGCTTGACTTAAAAAAATATTTTATTTATTTATTTTTAGAGAGAGGGGACGGGAAGGAGAAAGAGTGGGAGAGAAACATCAATTTGTGGTTGCCTCTCGTGTGTTCCCCTACTGGGGGCCTGGCCTGCAATCCAGGCATGTGCCCTGACTGGGAATCGAACTGGCGACCCTTTACTTCACGGGCCCGTGCTCAATCCACTGAGCTAGCTACACTAGCTAGGGCTGCTTGACTTTTTTATTTTAATATTTTATTTATTAATTTTTAGAGAGAGAGAAAGAGAGGGAGGGAAACATCAATGTGTGAGAGATATATCGATAGGTTGCCTCTTACCCACCTCCAAATGGGGACCTGGCCTGCAATCCAGGCATGTGCCCTGACTGGGAATGGAACTGGTGACCTTTCAGTTCTCAGGCTGTCATTCAATCCACTGAACCATACCAGCCAGGACTCAATTTTTTCTTTTAATTAAAAAAAATTCTGTAGTGTGAGTTATCTTGTGAAAATGTTATGCTTCTGAGATTTTGCCAGACAGTTATCAATGTAGTTAACCAGGAACATTTTAGTTCCAACATATCATTTATAGTCTAGTTACATATTACTAACTACTTGTATTCCAAACATGCTAGTCTTGTTTTTGCTTTTGTGTTTTTTTCATATGCTATATTCTTTGCATAAGATGTTCTCTCTCACTGGCGTTGCTGACATTCTCTTCATTATTCTTTAAAGCCCTGCTTATGTCACAGAAACCTTCTCTTAAGGCTTTCTCCAAGTCCTGGTATTTCCTCTTTTATTTGCATTTTCCATAATGCTTTGTTATTCCCTCACTTTCAGAATATCTCTTTGTTCAGCAATGATTTATTTCTCTCTCATTACATTTAATTCCTTGGGGTCAGAAACTGTCATACTCATTTTTTTACGCCTGAGACTTCTAGTGTAGTATCTGATACATACATAATGAGTGTTGCAAAAATGATTTTTTTGGACTGAATTATTGTCAATAGATAGATGTCCTTGACTATATACAGTAGCTTTTATATGATCTTTAGTTTTAACACTTGTAACAAAGCAGTCAAGAATATAGTATCGTAAAGAATGCAATTCTCTCTCTTCTGTGCAATATCCTATGTCTTAATAGGCTAGAAGATAAGATATAGGACTATTGTAGATACTATGTTGAGAGCTTTTCATGCTATTTTATTTAATTTTTGAAAAACCCTGCAAAGTTTTGCAGAGTTTAGGGAAATTGCACAAGATATACGGCTAGGGGTGTTGTTTAAAGGATGAATTGCAAGATAGGTCTTTCTGATTGCAAAATTTGTCCTCTTAGTTACAAGGATATACTGCTACCCATATTTGGGAGAAAGGGAATCTCAAAACACATGATTTTGACTTTTAATTTTTACAAGTTCTTATAATATAGTAGTTCATTATTATTACATTATCACTTTTGCTATAGTATCATTATTTAAATAAAGAGATATGCAATAACTGACTTTAATTTTATTATATCTAAAATGTTCTTTTGACCAAGTCATATATCTTACCATTTTTATTTTCCACACTTATAATATTAGGAAACTATGACCCAAAATTATCAATTTTAATCAGTAATTTATCTTTAATCACTTCTATGATTATTTCTTTTTAGTGATCAATTTAGGAGACAAATTGATAGGGTAGAGATGACTTTTAGAAGCAATATGCATAATTTATATAAAATACATTTTGTATACTTTTGCTAGTATATGATAAAATTAAAGATAAACAGTGATGCAGTGTTTTACTGTCTTTGTGCATAAAGCTTTTTTCCTTAACATTTTTCAGTTTTTCTTTGAGTTAATTGAATGTTTAATTAGGATTTCATTTGTGGAATGAACATTCTCCTTTTTCTAATGTTTGGATGTTTAATTGCCTTTATAGATTACTCTTAATATATCTAGTATATAGTATGCTCTTAAATTTTTCCTCTTAAAATGTATAGATTTCAGTCAAAATGTAATTAGACTTTTTCAGAATTTTTATTTCACTAATAAGCTTTTAAAAACTCTTATTTGTTTTGAGAATGAAATTAATTATTTCTTTTTTGTTTTGTCTTTTCTGTCCTTTCTAACTTGCTTTCGTGGATATTCACACCAGGAGGACAAAGTGGTTAGAGTCTTTTTTCTGTCTAATATTATTTTCTTTCTTATTGTTGTTACTGCTAACTTTAATTTTATAGCTGTATTTAATTTATATACTTTTAAGTGTTATAGCTATAGTGCATGATAATCACTATATGTTAAGGTATTTTAAGCATGATGTTAGATTTTATTGAAAAACATATTGCAGATGAAAAATCGATTACTTGATTCTTAAAGAGGCTTGCCTCTTTAGAAATCAGCATTTTTAAGGAGATTTTATAGCATTATTCATGTTGTTAAGAATTTTTTTAATCTTACAGTGTTTCCTAAACTCCTCATTCTATTGGTCACAGTATTTAAAAGAAGCTTCTGAGCTAGTATAAAGATTCAACATTTGTAATAATGAATGAGTCACAATAACATTGAACATGGATTTTTTTAAGTATGTGTTTATTGTTGATTGTAAGTATTTAATATATTTTAATTTTTAATATATTTTAGAAATTGGTAAAGTGTCTATCTTATATTCTTGTTTAAATATTAGACATAACTATAATTTTAAAATACTTAGGTTTAGAGGGTTCAACTCTAGCTTAGGTTTTCACATTTTGTCAATACTTGCATGTAGAGCTCTGATTTGGATTTGGATTTGGAGTTGCTCTAGAGACTGGTGACTTCCTGTAAACATAGATAAAATGTTCTATTTTGAATCTTTTTGATGAATCAAGCTTGAGGTCTTTTCAAGTATCCCCAAATTTAAATGGGCATAAAACCCAAAGAGGATATTGTTTAGCTCAGCTCTTCTAAACAGTGACTTCTTTTTTTGCCAGTTGAAACCTTCTTATATTCTCAGTCTTCAGTTACTAGGTTGGGGATAATGTAGATGGTGATAAATGTTGAGGTGATTTCAGAATGAAATCTCTGAGCAAAAGAAAAGGTCTTCAGGGTTGCTTTTTCTTTCTTTCTTTGATTTTTACTTACAGGAATTCTATCTTTTGAGGCAGATTAAAGATGGATTGCTGTAGACATGTTGCAGACTGTGCATTGTCCTCAGTCCAGGGCAGATGTTCTAGGGAACCTACCAGCCTTCTTCTACCAGCTAACCTTACTAGGTGACTCTCAAGTAGTGCGATTCAGGCAATTCAAACCTTTAGAATTTCTAGAGCTATTTTTGTGTCCAGGGTTAATACAGAATACGTAATGGCTTGATTATTGTCTGTAGTTTTTTAAAATAATTGAATTTATTAGGGTGACATTAGTTAATAAAATTATATAGGTTTCAGATGTACAATTCTATAATATATCATTCATATATTGTATTGTGTGTTCACCACCCCAAGTCATGTCTTCTGACAAGATTTTGTAATGTAACAGTCGACACTTTAAAACAAGGACTAACTAACAGGTAAAAGTATACTAATCTTAAATGGATTTGGAACGTTGCAAATAAAACGCAACAGGCTTTTTTATGGCACTCTTTATGCACTATTCATCAACAGAACCTTCGGTGATGATTAAAATGTTTCATATCTTCCCCATCTAATATAGTCTTATGTATCTGTTGAACACTTGAAAGGGGGCTAGTGTGACTGAGGAATTGAATTTTTAATTTTATTGAATTTTAGCTAATTTAAATTTAAATAGCCATGTGTGGCTAGTGGCAAATGAAACTCCAAAGCCTGGGTAACAAACCTTCTATCTATGACTATTCACCCCCAAAAGCAATATCTTGTACTCATACTGACAGTGGAGATTAAAGCACTATAGAATTTAAGAAAGAAACATTTGCCAGTGCCAGTCTCTTATACAGCCAAGGAGGATAATGGACAAAGGACATCTACCCAAAGGGCAGAATTAGGGAATAGCAATGACAATAGTCCAGGGAGAACCTCCTAAGTAGCTGAATTTGAGCCAGACAGATGGGATAACCAAGGAAATTAAGCCATTGTTCATAAAGGGATTACTGCGTGCTATGGATGGTTGACCACTATATATTTCTCATTCTTCCTATCTCCGAATGATAGTTTTTGTTGTAGTTCCCTGTTGTTTCACGCTCCATCATTGTATATTGGATGTGTTGGGAACAGATAATTTGTCTTTCAGTGTATAAGTTCACAATGATCCACACTCACCCATGGTGGAAAGATTTGCTCTACCTCAAAGATCCTGGATTCAGAGCTAGATTTTATAACTCAATGAGACTTTGGGATTATCTCCCTTTGGGAAGGGGTGAATGTGTTACATGTAAAATATATGTACAGAATGTTCAGTAGTTAAAAGAGCAGACTGCTCTAGACCCTGCTCAGTGGCTATTCTAACAGACATTCTCAACTTCTCTCTTATAATCTCTGATACAAGGACTTGAAAAATATAAAATTTTTAGCTTTCTTTGCAACTAGAAATGGCTCAGTTCTAGCAAATGAGATGAAGGAAATTTGCGAGGGCTTCTGGGAAGTTATGATAAAAAAATGTAGCTGGAACTATCTTTCAGTACACAAGTGATGTCTTGAGCTTCACAGGCCATTTGTGAAGATGAGGCTAAAGCCAAGAGTATTTGAGTCATTAATTATAACAGTGTTGTGTTGAGCCACTGATATAACACCATCGAACACCTTTCCCCAATGTAAGAAAAATATGCAACCCAATTTGTTTCTGCAACCAGTAGTCAGATTTTCTGTTGCTTATAGTTGAAAACATTCTTAATGGAAACATTAGTGGATTTCCAGTGTGCAACAGGGAAACTGTACAAACATCTAAAATTGTTCTTTAGAAATATAGAAGTGGAGTAAAGATGTGCATCTTGATGAGCAGATAGCCTTGGTACTCAGCTATCTGCTTTTGCTGTATGTAATGTTTGGAGAATTAAGATCACTTAATACATCTGCTCATATATGAGGACTATCCACAAGGTATCCAGCCATGTAATATGAAAAATATTTGAGACATTTATTGAAGAAGATACAAGATATAAGAAACATTGTACATAGGACAATGATGCCTCAGTCCCCTCCTAAGTAGGCACCTTGGGACCTCAGACAGTTCTCCCAATCGCTATCAGCTGTCCTGTGGTATTTTCCTGAATCTCATCAATGGTCTGGAATCTCTTCCTTTTCAAAGGTGATTCTAGTTTTAGGAAAAGTCAGAAGTCACAGGGCGCCAAATCAGGGCTATAGGGGTGCTGAGTCACCTGGGTGATTGGATATTTCACCAAACAACTCTGCATGAGACATGATGCATGAGCGGGCATGTTGAGATGAAGCTGCCAATCACCAGGTGCCCATACTTGCAGCCTTCTGCATCACCCAAATAGTGTCTTTTGAGGGATGTTCAAGCTTAACACAAAATTTGATGCAGATTTTTTGCTGTACTTGCTAGTCATTTTGATTGCGACAGCCACACAGTACACGTGCTCACACAACAGTGTCTATCACCCCTGCAGACTAGTATAGTGAAGTCATCATTGTTCATGCATGGGCATTCCAGCTCACTCTCCTTGGCTGCCAGGTTACATCAGTGTCATGCAAACTGATATTGTTTTATTAACAGTGGCTGGAGTTATTCCAGACAGCCCTTGTATGTTTAGCTTTTATACAAACTGTTTCTAAAGTTCATATACAATTTTATATTTTCATCAGCAATATATGAAAGTTTGGTTGCACTACAACCTCACCAGCATTTGGTGTTTTCAGTCTTTTATTCATTTAAATTATTCTACTGAGAGTGAAAGGGTTTGGTTTTTATTTTTGTTTCTTCAGTGACTAGTGCTGTTGCGTATCATTATCGTCTATTGGCCATTCATGTTATTTCGCTTGTGAAATGTTTAAATATTTGCTGATTTTTAATATTTTGTTTTTGTCTTTTTATTATTGGCTTGCAGAAGTTTTCCCTATATATACTCTGAATACAACTACCACATATATGTATTAAGAATATTTTCCTAGTTTATTACCTGGCTTTTCATTTTTTTAATGATGTATTTTGGAGAACAGAGAAGTTTTAATTTGATAAAGTCTAATTTATTAATTTTTCTACTATATATAGTTAATGCTTTTTGTAGCCTAAGGTATCTTTACGTACTCCAAAGTTGCAAAGATATGCTCTTTGCTGTACTTGCTTGTTTATTTTTTTCTGTATATTAGAATCAGTTTGTTTAGTTCTGAATAAATCAGATAGGTATTTTTTAAAAAAACTAGGATCATGTTAATTATGGATGAATTTGGGAAAAATTGTTATTATATTACACTGACATATTTAAACTTAGAATATGATTTTTGATTTCTTTATCTTCCATTATTCCCCCTGTAGCATTATATATATTAATTGTACACATTTCTCAATAATTTATTTTAAAATTATAAATGAAATATTCAATTACTTTTTCTACTTATTTTTATATAATGATATATTAATTTTTTATGTTAATATTGTACACAGCAACCTTTCTAAATTGTTGACTTCTGGACACTTTGCCTCCTTGTACAACCAAAAGAGGGACAACAACAAATTTAAAAACAAAAAAACCCAGAACTGCCAGAAAATCGAACTGTATAGAAGTCCAGCAACCAAGGAATTAAAGAAGAAAGATTCATTCAGACCAATAGGAGAGGGGGAGATGGGCAGCCAGGGCGGAGAAAATGCAGGGCAAGGTGTAGGCTAGGAAGGCAAGGCGGTGGCGGCTGGAGGGTCGGGAGGTCCCACATTCACATGCAGATAAACTGGAAGGAACAACTGGAGAGGGAGACAGACTGTGCAACTCAGGGTTCCAACTCAGGGAAATAAAGCCTTGAAACCTCTGGTTGTAAAAATCCTGTGGGGGTTGCGGCAGCAGGAGTAACCCCCACCCTCACAGGAGAGTTGTTGGAAAGACCCACAGGATCCTAGAACTTACACAAAACCACCCACCTGTGAATTAGCACCAAAAGGGCCCAGTTTCTTTGTGGATAGAGGGGTAAGGGACTGAAAGTCATCCAAAAGGCAATCAAGTGGCATTGTTCTCTCTTGGACTCCTCCTCTACATGCAGTGCCAAAACACAGTAAAGTAGGTTGCCTCGCCCTGGAAAAACACCTAAGGCTCCGTCCCTTACAAGGTAATAGGTGCACTGAGACAAAGATATATGGCCCAAATGAAAGAACAGATCAAAGCTCCAAAAATAGAACTAAGTGATGAAGAGATAGCTAGCCTATCAGATGCAGAATTCGAAACACTGGTATTCAGGATGTTCACAGAAGTGGTTGAGTATGGTCACAAAATAGAGAAAGAAGTGAAGGCTATGCAAAGTGAAATAAAGGAAGGTGTACAGGGAAGCAACAGTGAAGGGAAGGAAACTTGAACTCAAATCAATGGTTTGGAGCAGAAGGAAGAGATAAACATTCAACCAGAACAGAATGAAGGAACAAGAATTCAAAAAAATGAGGAGAGGCTTAGGAACCTCCAGGACAACTTTAAATAATCTAACATCTGAATCATAGGGGTGCCAGAAGGACAAGAGGAAAAGCAAGAAATTAAAAACTTTTTTGAAAAAATAAGGAAGGAGAACTTCCCCAATTTGGCAAAGGAAACAGATTTCCAGGAAGTCCAGGAAGCTCAGAGAGTACCCAAAAAGTTGGACCCAAGGAAGCACACACCAGGGCACATCATAATTACATTACCCAAGCTTAAAGATAAGGAGAGAATCTTAAAAGCAGCAAGAGAAAAGGAGACCGTCACCTACAAGGGAATGCCCATAAGTCTATAGCTGGCTTTTCCAAAGAAACTTTACAGGCAAGAAGGGGCTGGAAAAAAAGTATTCAAAGTCATGAAAGGCAAGGACCTACATCCAAGGTTACTCTGCCCAGCAAAGCTATCATTCAGAATGGAAGGGCAGGTAAAATGCTTCCCAGATAAGATCAAGGTAAAGAAGTTTATCATCAAGCCCTTGTTATATGAAATGTTAAAGGGACTAAGAAAAAGAAGAAGATAAAAAATACAAACAGTAAAATGACAACAAACTCACAACTATCAACAACCAAACCTAAAAAAACAAAAACAAAAATAAAGTAAGCAAACAACTAGAACAGGAACAGAATCACAGAACTAGAGATCCCATGGAGGGTTATCAGCTGGGAGGGGGAGAGGGGGAATGGGGGAAGAGGTACAGGGAATAAAAAGCATAAATGGTAAGTACAAAATAGACAGGGGGAGGTTAAGAATAGTATTGGAAATGGAGAAGCCAAAGAACTTAGATGTATGACCCATGGACATGAACAAGAGGGGAATGATGGTGGGAGGGGGGTGCAGTGTGAAGGGGAATAAAAGGGAGAAAAAACTAGGACAACTGTAATAGCATAATGAGTAAAATATAGTAAAAACCAAACTATTATTATAGTTTTGCAGTTGTTTCTTTTGCGTTTTAACAATTTAAAATCATGTGTCCTGAAAATAATAATTTACCTCCTTCTTTCTCATTTGCTTATTTATTTTTGTGTAGTTGCATTAACCATACCTTCAGGACAATCTGAAATAAAAATGTATTTACTTATATAATTAAAATAATCTATTGTCATTTTGTTGTATTTTAAAATACAGTCAAACCTCTTTTCTCGAACATCTTGGTTCTTGAACAATTCAGTTCTTGCCCAAGTTGTTCATGGAAAATGATGTCTCGGTTGTCTAACGAAACTTTGGGTCTTGATTCTCTATCCGACAACCATTTCATGCTGATAACTTTATGACCAGTCATGCATCTCTCAGGCGACAAGGGAGATTCAGTTTGTGAACAAATTGCTTCTTGAACAGTTTTCTGGAACAAATTAAGTTCAAGAGTTGAGATTCCACAGTATTTTACAATTGGATAATTACTTTCAAGTTTTGCCCGCTGCTCCTGTGCAAACATGTTTTCCATCTGTTACACATTTTCCCAGTATTGCTTAGAGATTTCTTAATATACCAGTTTCCTATTTTATGATCTTTAAGAGTTATAAATAATCCAACTCTCCTTCTTGTGTTGTTACCTTTTGGTCAGCTCCAATTCTAAGGGCAGTCATTGAGTCATGTTCGTTATAGGAATTTGGCCACTAAATGGGAGAAGTGGTTAAGATAGAGTTGGAGTATGGGGATAAAAACAGAAATGAGGTTTTTAACATGATGTAAAATTCGTATAGAGACAAAAGAGGACAATGAAAACAAATGTTTTTCTTACTGATTTTTACCTTAGTTTTTTTTTTTGCTTTATCTATTGACATTATTACAGGACTTTTCTCCTTTTATGTGTTGCATGGCAAATCAAAATCTTTGGTTTTTATAAACAGCTTTGTGTCCTTAAGATACTACTCAGTTATAATATAATATTCTTAAAAATATATATGTATATGTGTTTCTGAAATTTATTTGCTAATATTTTACTAAGGATTTCTCCACCTATGTTGATGAAGGATATTAGTCCTTATTTTCCGTTCTTCTATGTTCTTTTCTGGTTTTGGTTTTAAGGTTATTTTGACTTCATTAAATGAAATGGTTTCATTCCTTCTCTATATTTCTGAAAGAACTTGTATTATTCCCCACCCCCCCAAGCATACGATAAAATTCATTAGTGAGGCCAACTTAGTCAAGTTCTTGGTGGAATGTTACTCAAGGTTTGACTCAGTTTTAGTTTTTGACTGACTTTAATTTGAGGCTGGGTTTTTATATGGAAACAACATTTCAGTATGTTTTTGGGAGAATTAGGGGATTTTTGAAGCATAGTATAATGGCTTCAAATTAACCTTTTTCACTAAAAATGACTCCTCTTCTATGAAGGTTTTTTAAGGGTGATACCTAGTTTGAACAAAATGTTATAGGTTATTGTGAACTGGCCTTAATACATTTGTATTAAGAATTTTGGGTTTGTTTTCCTCACATCACCTCTCCCTTTCACTTATAGGATCAACTGGATGTAAAGCAAATTCTAAGAAAAAGAGAGCAGAATATGGGACATTCCGATTGCTTTAAATATCATCTATATACTAATGCCTTAGTCTGTCCAGGCTACTCCAACGAAATACCGTTGACTGGGTGGTTTATAATAATGCAATTTTTTTTTTAGTCATAGTTCTAGAGACTGGGAAATCTAACAACAATGCAGTGGCAAATTCTGAGTCTGGTGAGGGCTTACTTTTTGCGTCTTTCACTGTGCCTCTTCATTGGTGGAATGGTGAAGGATTTCTCTGGGGTCTCTTTGATAAAGGCACTAATCCTATTCACAAGGGCTGTGCCCTCATGCTTAATTACCTCCCAAAGATCCGCCTTGTAATACTATGATTTTGGGGAAACATTGATATTCAGTCCATAGCTAATGATGTTTTCTAGTCTTGATCTGCACTCTAGAGTTATATATCTAACTAACTCTCTACTTGGTGTATCTCCTTAGGTATATAATAGGTATCTCAAACTTAATATGTAGCCCCCAAAACAGTGTTATTGGATACCCTGTTCCTTGAACTAATAACTTAAGCATTATTCTTTGTCCTTACTCAACAGTTCGATCTTACCACCAAGTCCTGTTGGCTTCTCCTTTTGAAACATTTTTTTTTCTTTTTCTGCTGCTGTCATTGTCTCCCATTTGAACTCCTGCAGTTGCTTCCTAATTGGTCTCTCTGCTTCCTTTATCCAGCCTCCTCTCCATACCCCTGCTAGGGTAAGCTTTCAAAATGTAATCAGATTATGTTATTCTTTTGCTTAAACACCTTATCTGCTTTTTCACACAATTTACTGGAGCATACAGGGAAGGAGATATGCAATCTGATTCTTATGCCTTTAACATCATCATACCAGTCTCTACCTCATTGCTTTTTTCCCAGGCATTTCTGTTCCTAAAGCCACCAAGCCCTTTCCTACCTTGTACGCATTTACATATGTTTCTTCTTCCTGGAATGCATGTCACCAGCTTTTCATGTGGAGAGCTCATTCTCATCTTCGGTGTCAATTCACCTGTCATCACTTCAGAGAGGCCTTCTCTGATTATCGTCTGTAGGGTGTTACTCCCATTCAGCACTTACTCTCTAGCATATCACTTTCTAAATTCTCTCCGTAGCACACAGGTCTGTTTTTTATTTATTTTTTCACTAGCTTATTGTCTGTCTCCCACACTAGACTGTAGGCCCCATAAGAAAAGAACTGGTCTTTTTTATCACTATATGTCTAGTAAGCAGCAAAGGGTTTGGTAAATAGAATAGGTATTCAATAACTATTTGTCACTATGTGAATAATTAAGTGATTGAATGAAATAGACAAGTTTTTGGTATTACTAAATTTTTTCTGCTCTCAACCCAGCATGAGCAGATTAAATAAAAAAACATAAAATGAGTTAATTATTTTATTATTCTTAGAGAAGAACAGCATCATAAAAGCAAAGTGGAAGTGAAAAGATTTTAAGTTTTTCACTTGGATTTAAGCTTCAATATTATTTAAAATTTTAAAGCTTGTGTTTTGCATGTCCGATGAGCCTAGATAAAACCTGCTGTCTCGGGCTAGGTGACTCTTCCTCTAAGTACATCAGTTTTCTGATTTTTGTTGCAGTCATTTGGTATTATGAGAAATTAGAAATTAAAAGTGAACAGTGTAGTTGTAGGATGAAACAATCATGTCTTTCTTATGCAGTTCCCCACTCCTCACTATGTATTTCAAAGGGTTTCTTTATTCGTGTCTCAGAGACTGGTTGTCTCCAGAAATAAAATACAGTGTTTTCCTTAAGTCTAGCACAGTGTTTACTGGCTTTGAGTCTATTTATTTATACAGACTAGGTCTTTAAGTGCCATAATCTTTTATCTTAGGGTCTGTTCCATTTTTGAGGGATGTGCCTGTTGTGTTGGATGGCGGAACTAGATTAAAATGGGCATGGACAAGAAACGTATGCCCCAGTCTGGAGCCCTCCGATGCTTCATTACAATGGACACTCTGGATCCAGACCACCTAAGAGCCCACCAGAGTGTAATGAACCTGGTAGCTGACCAAATTGGATCTCTAAGAATAGCTCTGGCCATGGCCAGAGGACCTGACCTGGGCTTTCAGTAAATAGGTGGTGATTCCTCAGGGACTTACAGCTGCTAGGCAGGATGTGCACTGGTAGCTGGCTTAACTTTTTGTTCGGAATTTATTTTTAGGTACTTATCATAAGAGAATTTGCTGAGTTGTTTGTGAGCCTTTAAAAAAAACCCCAGCACATTGTGCTTCTTGGGGTTGAAGGTGTGCTTATTTTAGTTGAAGATGGCACCTAGTGAGGCTAGTTTTTACTTAATGGCATAGTAGTAGAATTTATTGTGATGTTGAAAAAGCAGGGAAATGACCAATTAAAAGTTAGTGTTTACTAGCAAGGCACTTAAGTAGCCCATACAAGGCCCAGACAGAGACTGTGAAAATCTAAGAACCACTGACTTGACTACATTATTTGGTGTGGGGAGAAGACAGGGTACAGAGAAAGCTGGTAATTGCTATCAGGATTTAGTTACCATACAGCATATAAGATCATTCGTCATTGGAATTTGTTTTGGTTATGTTCCTCTTAAAATTTTTTTCATTGTGGTAAAATTCACAAACATAAAATTTACCATCTTAACCATTTTTAAATGTACAGTTCAGTGGTATTAAAGAAATTAATAATGTTGTGCATCCATCACCATCATCCATCTCCATAATGTTTTTTGTCTTGTAAAACTGAAACTCTGTACCCATTAAACAATAACTTTCCATTCCTCCCTCCCTTAGCTCCTGGCAACCACAATTGTACTTTTTGTCTCTGTGATTTTGACTAAGTACTTCATGTAAGTGGAATCATACTGTATTTGGTTTTTGTGACTGCTTTTTCCACTCAGCATAAAGTCCTCAAGGTTTATGTTGCAGCATATGTCAGAATTTTCATCCTTTTTAAGGCTGCATAATATTTCTTTAGATGTATAAACCACATTTTGCTTATCCATTTATCCATTGATAGGCCCTTGGGGTGTACCATGGTGTACCATGCTATTGTGAATAACACTGCTGTGAACATGGGTGTACAAATATTTCCTCAAGGCCCTGCTTTCAAATTCTTTGGCTGTATTCCCTGAAGTGGAATTGCTGGCTCATATGGTAATTTTTAATTTTTTTGAGGAACCACCATACTGTTATCCACAGCAATTATACCATTTCATATTCCCACCAATAGTATTCAAGGGTTCTTATTTCTCCACATCCTCACCAACACTTACTATTTTTTTTTATAGTAGCCATTCTAATTACTGGGTGTGAGGTGGTATCTCACAGTAGTTTTGATTTGCATTCCCCTATGATTAGTGAGGTTGAGCGTGTGTTTCTGTGCCTATGGACATTTGTGTATCTTCTTTTGAGAGATGGCTGTTTAAATCCTTTGACCATTTCTGAGCTCGCTTAGTCTGGAAGTCAGGAGTGAAGGAGGCTGAATGTTATAAGCAATAGCAGACATGGCGGTTCAGACATTGATCTTGAAAAGTATTTATTTCCAGCCCCTAAATTAACTTTTAAAAACTTTTTACCTCATCATATATTTTAAGATGACATTAACATTTTCATCATATTTTTAAATGGTTGCAAATGGTATCATTTGTAGCATACTATTAACACTGACATTTTACGGCACAGCTGTTATAGCTCCTTTAAAAATTCGTACAGTGGAATCTCAAGAGCATCAGTTTGATCACTTCCATTATCCTTAAAAATCAAACAAACAGTGAACTCATTTGTAGCAGTTGGAAATTTCCTTTCTTAATTTTTCTTGAAAATACATTCATATTCCATTTTCCCTATGATATTTTATCTTAATGTGATATATTTTTATTAGACATCTTTTAAAAACACCTTCTTATATTATTTCAATAAAGTATGTTTGTCAAGTTAAATATTTAAAAATTTCCCATGATCATAAGGCTTAAAGTTTTAAAAAATCTCTAATGAATTGAGTTTAATTATGATAATTATTAATAGTAATAACAGATTATCCTCAACAATTATTATAAGTTCTATATCATCTTACCACTCATTCAAGCCATTATTAATTCACAATTGCTTAAAATAACATAAATACAAATTTAAATTGAAGTTATACAGTTGTTTAAAATAACAAATACAAATTTAAATTGAAGTTATTAAATAACAAATACAAATTGAAATTGAAAAAATAAATACAAATTTAAATGGAAAATTTAACTGGAAATTCATTGCTTAGTGAGGTGGATGGGACTCATTATCTTTGAAACTTTGTTCATAAATCCATGTATGGATGTTACTTTTTAAAGACCAAGGCAGAATCGAACATAATTCTATTTCCTTTATTTTTGTAGAAGCAAGTACTGAGGAAATTTGTTCATGTTAATGATGAAATGTGAATATGGCGTTTGTTGCAACAATTCACTCAATTTTTTGAACTTTGTCCAAGGTCCTCACGATGAATGTAGTAATCTATCATCAAAAATTAAGTTCTATATTGTTATTAAGTTAGATGACTTTTCATTTACAATTTTCTGTAATTTATTAAAAACAGAGAATTGAAGACACTAAGCTCACAAATGTTTTGTTACCCGGTGATTCAGTCTTTCAGTTTCCAGGAGTCCTATCACAAAGCTTTTACTGAAACTTATCAAATGACTATTATTCTTATTATTTTTTCACTCGAAGTCACCTTGCTTAAACCAATACACTAAAAAGGATTTTGAAAATGTTGGTTTTTAGTACCCTTGCTGTTTAGTACCCTTGTTATCTATCTATCTATCTATCTATCTATCTATCTATCTATCTATCTATCTATCTATCTATCTATCTATCTATCGGTAATGTTGGTTAATAAAATTATAGAAGCTTTAAGTGTACAATTCTATGATACATGATCTGGATATTGCGTCGTGTGTTGCCACTCCAAGTCCAGTCCCCTTCTGTCGCCATGTCTGTGACTCCCTTTACCCTTGACCACCCCCACTCCACCCGCTTTCCCTCTGGTAACCACCATACTGGAGTCTGTGTCTGTGAGTTTTTCTTTGTTTGTGTTTTTTTGTTTATTTGTTGCTTTCAGTCAAATCATGTAGTTCTTGACACTTTCTGTTTTGACAATTACTCCCTGAGATATATGCACCCTTATGTTCATTGCAGCATTATTCATGATAGCCAATTACAACTTATATTGATAAAATTATTTTGCCTTTTCACTTGCTTTAAATTATTTTTATAACTATCTTAAAACTGCATATCTAATTCCTTCAGTTT
Organism: Carollia perspicillata; assembly: GCA_004027735.1. Taxonomy (NCBI): domain Eukaryota; kingdom Metazoa; phylum Chordata; class Mammalia; order Chiroptera; family Phyllostomidae; genus Carollia; species Carollia perspicillata. The sequence continues at coordinate 51,418 of PVKM010000017.1, forward strand.
ATAGAAAATGTGGAACATATGAGCTAATAGGCAAATGTAGTTCTTGTCTTCAAACCAATTAGCCAATGAAACATTTTGAAAAAGTCTTGCTTTTCAATTTAAATAAACATGTTAATACACATCCTTCGGTAATCCAAATGTGATTTCTTAATATGACAAGAGCTATGTATGAGTAGACCACAATTACTCATGCTTCGCTTGAAATATGTAATGTCATATGTTAATATTATAGTATAATAGTATTTCCCATTTTAATGATGGCATCTGATACTCAAACAAGGACTCAACTTTTGGGAAGTTTCTTAATATGAGTGTTTTCAACATAGGATTTAAAATTCAGGTCTTATCCATAAGGCTGTTTTTTCGGTGATAATTCACTTAATCAACTCCTCATTAAGATTCTTACATTCATTGCTAACTAAGTCCAAAACAACCTGAATATGGATATTCACATTTCTGAAATATCTTCACTGATTACTTCTTGGGCAAATCTCTGTGTGCTGTATTTTAATCAGGCACACTGTTGCTAGTATTTCTGGGAACGATGGGAAACCTCAACAGATTACTCAGTTGTTAAGTAATACCTTCTGTCCACCGCAGCGTTTGCCACAGCCTGCTGGAGGGTGCCTGCTGTGAGCTTATGCGCTGTCGGAGTGTAGTGGTGTGTGCGCAGGTTTTATCAAATTTCGCTGGTGGACTTAGCAGCTCACATCTTTTTAGCTGTTCTCCTGTGGAACAGAATAATAACTTTTTTGTCATGTAAGATTTTCTAGCTTTAACAGTGAGCAGTATTAAGTTGTAAAAGTTTTCCAAAGCCAGTCTTAATTACTGCTTGTAAATTGCTAATATCCTCAGTTTACCTCTTATAACATTAATAGCTCTCTATAGGATTTGAATGTTTTACAAGTATATTATGCTGTAAGAGAGATGATTTCATACAGTCATTTGACAATGTTTCAGGAGTAGAACCTCTGAGGGTCTCTCTGGAACAATGCCTTCATTCAGAGTTTGGAGCCACCTTCCCAGAAGGGATATATATATACCTGAGGTTATTTTCTTGTATATTCTCATACCTCCTTTATTAATTCTGTATGGATTTTAACAAATTGCATGTTTTTAAATAGTATGAATTTATTATTGGATAGTATATCATGAACAGGCTTTATAAGGTATGATCTACTTTATCAGCAATTAAGATATTCTTATAAAAAACATCAGTTAAAAGGGATAATATCAACTGCTTCTTACCCTCAAATTATATTTTTCAGTATTGCAATGAGAATTAGGTTCTTGATATGCCTTTTCTCAGTTTGTTTAGGCAGTGCCTTGTTTAGTCATGAGTATATAACTGTATTATCCCTAATGTTCTCTGAACACAGAAGAAAACTCTGCACATTAATAAGCAATTATTGGTGTTACTTGTTGATGCAACTCTACTTATATAAACACGTAATCTGTAAGTGTATGGTATATTGCATGTATTTATAACAGGAAGTAGTCACATATTTCTGTCTTCTCAAGCCATTTGCCATTTGTCTATACTAAATACTTTACAAGTGTACTTAGAAAATAAGTTAAGAAAATCATTATTATATGGAGATTAAGATAGGCAAGTGAAATTGTTCATCTGTAGTTTCTGTTCCATTGAGGTGATGCTCATGTCTGATTTGTAAATATTCTCTAAAATTTGTTAACTCTAGATTATTGACATGAGAAAACTAGCATAATAGTTTATTTACAATTTACCAGCTACAAGATCAATAATAACGTAACTGAACTGAAATTTCCTTTGTATCATTTCCTATAAACAATCAGCATCTATATTTCTGGGTTATTCGTCTCATGGTTTTGTTGATATCTCAGATTCTTCTGTTTACTTTTATCTTGCAAACATAGTAGTGTGTGCTCCAAGGAAGTACTTATATCTAAGATTCTTCTGTTTACTTTTATCTTGCATACATAGTACTATATGCTCCGGGAGCATTTGAGAAAACACCGTTGTATTTGGTCAGATGGATCTAAAGCTCCTCCATGAAGTATGAACCTGATGGTGCACCATCCTTACAGTCCTGGGGTTACATGGCAATTGATTATGATATGACATGATTTTTAGTTGTCTTGGATTTTGTTATTTAAGTTTTAGGTTATGTTTGGCTCTATATACTTATGAGTAGACTTGGCCTATGTTTTTCTTGTCCTTTGTCAAAATTGCATTTGCCTCAAACAGTGAGCTGTATGGCTTTTATTCTTTTTAAAATTTAATTTTATGGAACAATTTATATAGTATATGAATTAGTGGTTACTTTAAAATTTGGTAGAATTTTCCTGTAAAATTGTAGCAATTGATATAGGCCTCCTTTTCATACGCTTATGGCTCAACCTATATGATATATGGAAAGGGTTCCTGAACATACCAACAGCTTTTTTCATCTGTTTTACTAAGCATTTTATGGTCAAAGGATTAGGCTTAACCTGAAGGAGAGAAACAGGACTGCCAATGAGCTAATGTTAAATCTCCCCTTCTCCTTGCCTCTTAGTGGGATGGCTCAGAGGGTTCCATCTAGATTAAGCTCCAGGTGTCCCCAGAAATAATCTCCTCTTTAGCTGACTGTTTATTGGCTTTTCTCCCTTCCACGTTTCACTTCCCCACTCTTTCATTGTACTTTTGGGGATCATCTAACAAATAAACTACTTTGTCTTTAGATCTTTGGCTTAGGATGTGATTGTGGAGAAACTCAGAATAAGACAAAAAACATCTAGGCCTGAGATTCCTGTAGAAGTAGGAGAGATATTTAAACTATTAAAAAAATTTATAATTTATATAACATAAAATTTACTACTTTAAAGTATACAGTAATGTTTTTTTAGCACAGTGTTATGTAACTATCACCACTATCTAATTCCAGAACTTTCCGGACACCCCAAAAAGAAACCCTGCACCCATTAGTAATCCCTTCCATCCCCCACATCCAGGCAAGCACTAATCTGCTTTCTTTCTGTATAGATTTATATATTCTGGATATTTCATATAAATGTGTTTATGTAATATGTGACATTTTGTATCTGGCTTCTTTCATGTAGCATAATACTTCAAAAATTTATCTGTGTTATAGCAAGAATAAGTACTTTATTCCTTACTATGGCTGAATAATATTCCATTATATGGCTATAGCACATTATTTGCTCACCAATCGAAGGACATTGTATTATTTATACTTTTTGGCTATCATGAATAATGTCACTAGGAATATATATTTACAAGTTGTTCTGTGACCATAATGTTTTCAATTATCTTGGGTATTACCTAGTAGTGCAATTACTGGGTCATATAGTAATTCTCTGTTTAAGTTCTTGAAGAACTGTCAAACTGTTTTCCACAGTGTTTTTACCATTTTATATTTCTATCACCAATGTACAAGGCTTAGTTACAATATCCCACATCCTTGCTAACACTTGTTGTCTTCCTTTTTTAAAAATTATATTCATTCCAGTGGGTGTGAGGTTCTTTTGGGTTTAGTTGGTGCCACCACTGTCCACCACAGCTATGATACATTTTTTTAACTTTTAAAAAAGTTTTATTGAAGGTAATTGTTATTAAAAAAAACCCTGCACAATTAATGTATACAGTTTGGTGGGTTTGAACATATGCATCGACCCATGAAAATAATATCTCCATAGTCAAGGTAATAAACATATCTATCGCCTCCGGAACATTCTTTGTTGATTTTTTATTAATATATTTTATTAACTTCCTACATTATTTTTATTATATTTTTTCCATTTCCATTTATAACCCCATACCCTCTTGTACCTCTGCCCCTCCCTCCCCAGTCATCATGTTATTGTCTGTGCTCATGACTTCTTAATTTGGAAAGTTCTTAAAGATCATTTTTTAGAGACAATTTTATGAAGCTTGTGGTATTTGAATTATGGAAATTTCTAATGAAACAGATATATAACAATTATTCATTGTAATATACTTGTTAATTGTTAATATATTAATCCACTCATCCCCTGGACACATCTTGGTGTTTTCCAGGCACTTGGAATATAGCAGTGAACTAAAATAGACAAACATCTCTTACCTTCCTGGAGGATGTAGTCTAGTTAGGCGATGCACATAACAACTGAGATAAATAAATATTAGAAGATGTAAGTGTCCTGGAGAAACTTAACATTTGAGATACTTAATTTTGGGTGGTATTGATATTTTAGTTTGTATGGCCTTGAAAAGTGAGAGTCGAATGATGTCCTGAAAGAATTGAGGAGTTAGCATTGCAGATATTTAAGGTAAAAGCAGTCCAGATTGAAGTAACAGAGAGTAGAAAGTTCTTGTGTTAGGAGGATGCTGGACAATTTGAAAGAAGAGCAAGGAAGCTAGTGTGGCTGGAGCAGAGCAAGTGGCTCAGAGTGGTGAGAACCATGGTTACAGTGAGATTGCAGAGGACCTCTGGGATCATTGTAAGAACTTTGGAGTTTATTCTGAGCAAAATGAGGACTATTAAAAATTGTGACAAAGTGACAGGATGTAACTTTTATTCTAAGACACTCTAAAAGGTTTATTTTGACTGTTTTGTTGCAATAGATTAATGAGAATGAGAAAAGAATGGAGCCTGGGACACTAACTATGAGGCAGGTGATTGATGGTGGTGACTTAGTCTAGGGTGGTTTGTGGCAGAGATGGTGAGATGTCATCTCTGTAGATATATGTTTAAAGTAGAATCAGAAAAATTTTCTGATGGAATGTACAATGTCTGTCCAGAAGGTATCCAGCCATATAATATGAAAAATAGAGACTTTTATTGAAGAGATACGTGATACACACAACACTACATAGGACAATGACTACTCAGTCCCCTTAAAAGTAGGCAATTTGGGACCACACACAGTTCTCTGAATTGCCATCAGCTGCCCCATCATATCTTCCTGAATCTCATCGAAGGTCTGGAATCTTTTCCTTTCAAGGTAATTATACTTTCTGGAAAAGCCAGAAGTCTTAGGGCCCTGATTCTGGGCTGTAGGGTGGCCGAGTCACCTGGGTGATCTGATGTTTCACCAAAAAATTCTGCATAAGACATAGATGCGTAAGCGGGCATTGTTGTGATGAGGCTGTCAATGACCAAATGCCCATAGCTGCAGCCTTCTGAATCATCTGAATAGTTTTCCATGGAGGAATGTTCAAGCTTAACACAAAATTTAGTGCAGATTTGCTGCTCTACTTGCTCAGTCATTTTGAATGTAACAGTCACACAATACACATGCTCACTCAATGGCATGTACTGCCCTCACTAACTAGTAGAGTGAAGTTCCGTCATTGTTCACACATGCACATTCCAGTCCACTCTCCTTGGCTGCCAGATTACATTGATGTCATGCAAACTGGTCTTGTTATATTAACAATGGCTGGACTTTTTCCAGACAGACCTTGTATGGGGCATATGGAATAAAAATATTTTTTTCATGATTTTTGGCTAGAGATAAACTGGGAAGATGGAGAGTTGCCCTTAACTGCTATGAGTAAGATTGTGGATAGAGAAGTTTTAGGGTGAAGCAGCTTTGGACATGTTAAGTTTGAGGTGAGTTAAAATACAAATTCACTGAAGCTTAGCTAGAGGCTCTGCTTTTAATTTTGTTCTGTGATAGTATTGTGATAGGTTATTCGTTGAGAATAGCAAATCTCTCTTGGGTTGGCCAGGTTGGACTTGCTTTACATTGACTCTGCTTTAAAGTAGGTCAGTCTACTGGATGTGCTTAGTGATGTTATTGCCTTTTAGCAGCTACAGAAGCAAGAAACACAATTTGCAAAAAGAAGTCCATGTACTAGTCCATGGCTTCTGAAAATATAGTTGTAAGAAACCATGGAGGATCCCAAATAGTTTTGTCTATTAACTTTAAAGTTTTTCATTATTACTAGTGAGAATCTGAGAAACAGGTAAATGAAACTTTATACTGTGAACTTTTTCTCTAAAAAATAACCCCTTCTTAAAAATTTCTCCTCCCCCGTAGTGTTGTCATGATTTCCATATTACCATATTTTTGTTAGTATTTCTTTTGTGTTGCTTCTAGTTTTACACTTCCAATTCTCTTCAATTTGCGTAATGTATCATAATCTTTACCATCTGTTAACTTTCATATAATTATGTTCTGGCTCCCTTCTTTTTATGAAATATCCTCTTCAGGAATAGTCATGTCCAGTTTTTCATTTTAATTTATTTTTTGAAAAAATTTTTAAAAATATTTTATTTCTTTATTTTTAGAGAGAGGGAAAGGAAAGGAGAAAGAGAGGGAAAGAAACATCAATGTGTGGTTGCCTCTCACTTGGCCCCCACTGGGGACCTGGCCTGCAACCCAGGCATGTGCCCTGACTGGGAATCGAACCAGTGACCCTCTGCTTCACAGGCCTGCGCTCAATCCACTGAGCTACACCAGCCAGGGCTATTTTTTGAAAAATTTTTATTGTATTTTTCCCATTACTACTTGTCCTGCTTGTACCCTTTCCCACCTCCACCCACCCCCCTCCCTTCCTCACCCCTGCAACTGTTTTTCATTTTAAATGAAACCTTCTAGGTGAATATACTTTCTATTTTAAGTACATTTAAACTTGCTTAATTTTAATTTAAATTTATGGGAATGATTTTATAGTTCTATAATTTAAACATAACCTTTAAGTTCTTCTAAATGATGAAAAAGAAAATTACCAACTGATAAATACATTTGTATTTACTCTGTTGAATCTGTAGTTGGTCAATACCCAATGGGTAATAATTATTCTAATTAATATCATCACATATTGCAATGTGAATAATGATACTCTTTCAACACACTTTTTTTTATTAAAGTTGTTATCGTTTTAACTGAAATTTATTTTTAGGGAAAAAGTAGGTTAACAAAGTAGTACAAAATGCAAACCAGCCTTTGGGACCATTTTGAACAAAGAGGTATAGCACAGACTAGTGGAAAAATGTAATTACTGCATAAATGTTCATGGTTTTTAATCTTGCTCCATGTACTTGCTGTTTGAAGTTATCTTTTCTTGAAAAATAACTTAGAGAAATTTAAGCTTAAAATGCAATTCTGAATTAAATAAGCTTTAAAATTCAGATGTTTAGTATAGAGGCAATAATTACTTATTTGATAATAACTATATAATTAAATTCTGTTTAATGATTAATTTGCTTTGGCAGCCACTTCCATAGTTTTTTGACAAAGTTTAGGTTTAGAACAGAAAGTTTTTAAATGTATCATATACTTTGATAAAAAGGAATATAAAACCAACACTACAAAATATGTATAGTTAGCTGATTACCTTTGATATAATTGCCTACTTTACACATACTCATCCATAACCCCCCCAAAGTATGCCACATTGTATTTTAAAAATTATACTCATATGAAAATTTAATAATTTTTTCTCAACTAATGTTTTCATGTTAAGTACACATTTATGTTCAGTGTAATTATATCAGTAAATATTTTCATTGGTCTAATTAACCTTAATTGGTTACTATTCTGACATTTCTAGTTATACATTTCAATCTTCTCCCACTTTTTTCTCTTGTTTTATTTTGAAATATTTAAAATATGTCAAGACATTCAGAGAATACTACCAGCCAGTTATACAAATCTTAAGCTTTCATATATGTTTTTTTAGAGATACAGCAGGTATCTTGAATACTTAACATTTCACACATTTTTACTTGCATAGTTTAATTTTTACATATATGCTGCTAAACCATATGTAGTATTATTTTGTAAGGTTTTTAACTTTATATTATGGAGCACAGTGTATTTATTTTCCTGAAACTTCTCTCACTATGTTTTGAGAGTTATCTCAAAATTTAGATTTATCCAAATCTAATTCATTTGTGACGAGTGAATATAATTCTTCTGTATGAATATGCTGTAGTTTATTCATTTTTATGTTGATTTAGGTTATCTAAATTATTTTTCTAAGAGAAATAGTACTTAATAAATGTACCTGTTCATGTCTTCTTGTGCCTGTGTGAGAATTTCTCTAAGGTTTCTGGGTCATAAATTATATAGGTAGCCATTTCTAGTTTCACTAGATCTTGCAGATTGGCTCTCCAAACTGGTTGAAAATAGTTTACAATCCTGAGAGGAATGCTTGTGTTGGTTCCTCTATTTCCTCTCTAATGCTTGGTATTGTCAGACTTAAAATGTTGCCACACGGATGAGTGTGAATAGTACTACTCATTGTTTTAAATTTGCATATTTTGACTGATGATGTTAAGCACCTTTATACTTGTTAGTCCAATTAGGTTTCTTTGTGGAATTGTATATTCATTCCTTGACCTACTATTATTTTGTGATGTTTTTTTTGAAATTATATTTTATTGATTATGCTATTACAGTTGTCCTGATTTTTCCCCCTTTGCGCTCCTTCCATCCAGCACTCCCTACTCCCTCAGGCAATTCCCCCACCATTGTTCATGTCCCTGGGTCATGCATATAAGTTCTTTGGCTACTCCATTTCCTATGCTGTACTTTAATCCCCATGGCTATTCTGTAACTGCTTATTTGTACTTCTTAATCCCCCTCACCTCTTCACCCATTCCCTCATACCCACCTCCCATGTGGCAATCATCAAAATGATTTGCATATCCATGATTCTGTTCTGTTCTTGTTTGCTTAGTTTGATTTTTAGATTCAATTGTTGATAGATATATATTTTTTGCCATTTTATTGTTCATCATTTTGATCTTCTTTTTCTTAAATAAGTCCCTTTAACATTTCATATAATAATGGTTTGGCAATGATCAACTCCTTTAGCTTTCTCTTGTCTGGGAAGCTCTTTATCTGCCCTTTAATTCTAAATGATTATCTTTCCTTGTAAGAACAATCTTGACTGTAGGTCCTTGCTTTTCATGAATTTCTAGTCTGCAAATTTTCTTTTGAGATACCAGCTGATGGTCGTATGGGTACTCCCCTGTAGGTAACTAACTTCTTTTCTCTTGCTACTTTTAAAATTCTCCCTTTATCTTTAATCTTTGGCATTTTAACTATGGTGTGTCTTGAAATGGACCTCTTTGTATCCATCTTGTTTGGGGCTCTCTGTGCTTCCTGGACTTTCATGCCTATTTCCTTCATCAAATTAGGGAAGTTTTTCGTTATTCTTTCAAATAGACTTGCAATTTCTTCCTCTTTGTCTCTTTCTTCTGGAACCCCTATGAAGCAAATGTTGGACCAATTGAAGTTGTCCCAGAGGCCGCTTTATACTGTCTTTTTTTTTTTAGATTCTTTTTTCTCCTTGATCTGATTGTTTTGTTTTGTTTTTTGCTTTCTTATGTTCCATATCATTGATTTGGTTCTCAGCTTCATCCACTCTACTGTTGTTTCCCTGTAAATTGTTCCTTATTTCAATTAGTATATACTTCACTTCTGACTGGATCTTTTTTATGCTGTTGAGGTCCTCATTAAATTCCTCGAACATCCTTATAACCAGTGTTTTGAACTTTACATCTGATAGATTGCTTTATCTTTATTTTGTTTAGTTCTTTTTCTGGGATTTTGATCTTTTCTTTCATTTGGTCCCTGTTTCTTTGTCTCCTCATTTTGGCAGCCTCATTGTGTTTATTTCTGTGTATTAGGTAAAGCTGCTATGACTCCCTATTTTAGTAGCATAGCCTACTATAGTAAGGTCCTGTAGGGTCCAGTGACACAACCTCCCCATCACTCAAGCTGGGTACTTGAGGTGTGTCCTTTGTGTGAGCTGAGTATACTTCCCTGTTGTAGTTGAGCCTTGGTTGTTATTGGCAGATCAGTGGGAGGGGTTTACCTGGGTCAGTCAGCTGCCAGGATTGGCTGTGACAGCTTATCATCAACCTCTGCCCTCTGTGGAGGATCATCTGTGCAGGGGCAGTGTGGCAGTGCTCTGGGATGGTCTGTAGCTGTCCACTGAGTGCTCTGGCCCTGGAGTTTTCCCAGGTGGTGCAGGCCAAGGTCAGCACCCACCTATGTTTTGACCAGGGCAACCCTGCCTGAGCTTTTAAGCAATGTGAGATGAGTGCTACTTGTGCCGGGCTTGGAGATTCCCAGGCAAAACCAAGCTGTGAATCTAGGCTGGCTGCTGCTAGTTCCAGGCCTGGGGCTCACTGGGGCCAGCTTTTGCTTATTTGAGAGGATTTGGGAAGTTGTGCAGTATGAGCCAGGACCAGCCATTCATATGGTAAAAGCCCCTTGGGTGGGCCCGTAAGTTGGGTGGGGCAGAGTCTCTGGGGATCTCTAAAGTGAGGCAAACAGTGTTAGCCAGGTTGGTGGAGTCTCAGATATGGCACTGTAGGGGGAGGGTTTAGAAAAGGGACAATGGCCCCTGCTTGCCTTGAGGCCAGTGTTTTTTTTCTTATTTAAATATGCCAGTCTTCATACATTCTTAATGCATGTCCTTTATTAACTGTATACATTGCAATGAAAATCTCTCCCATTAGTGGTTTCTCTTTTTATGTTGTTTATTTTGTCTCACTATTATACTGTTCAAAATGTTGAAACATCATGATGCAGTAGAATTTAATCTTTTTTTGCTTTGTGCTTTTATATTTGAGTTAAGAATTTTTTTGTTTTTCTGACTTCATAAAAATTTTCTTGATAGTTCTGAAAGTTTTGAGTTTTGGCCTTCATGTTTTAGTGTTTAAACATTTGATGTGGATTTTTTATGTGGCGTGAGGTATGAATTATTTTCCGCAGTATGAAGAACCAGTTGTCCCAGATTTTCCTTCAGCAGTGCCTTTTTTCTCCACTGATCTGTAATGTTAACATTGACATCTGTGCGAGTCTGTATCTAGAGCCATGGTATGCTCCATGTTCTCTTACCATCTTTGTTCTCATACCACACTAACTTACTTTCTGTCACTTTATAGTAAAGTATAGCAAGTCCACCTCAAATTCTTATTTCTCTGCAGAATTATCTATGTTTTTTTATCTTGGCTCTTTCATATTCATTTTAGAATTAGCTAGACAAAATTCCATGAAAAACAGTTGTTTTGATTAAAATTTCATTGAACTTCATAGATTTAATTTGGGCAGATAGCCATGTTTGTGATGTTTTGTCTTCTTGTGCCAATGGACTATATCTTTCCACTTACATAAATCTTCTTTTAGACTCTTGTATGTTATTTTTCTTTGTAACAGGTATTTAATTTTTTTATTAAATGTGTATAGTTGGTTATTAGTAGTGTACAGAAATACTCTTATTTTGGTTTGTTCATTTTTGATCTAGGAAACTCGTCAAGCCTCTTATTAGTTGCAATATTGATAAAAATTTTTGGATTTTCTATCATAATCAAATGATGTTCACAATCAAATAGTATTAAGATAAGGACAGTTTTATTTTATCTTTCTTTCTTATCTAATGTGAAAGATTTACTAAGCTAATGTCTCCAGGACAGTATTGAATAGAAGTGGTGATACAGGGGGTCCTTAATTCATTCCAGACTTAAAACAAAATGCTCTTCCTTTTTGACCTTAAATAGAATATAGAGTTTATGTAGGTATCCTTTATCAGGCTTATGCATTACTTTTCTGTTTTTTATTTGCTAGGTTTTATTTTCACATGAATGAGTCTGACATTTTATGAATGTTTGAATCATTTTTATTATTGATCTGATCACTTATTTCTATTTTAATCTGTTAATGTGATGAATGACATTGATACATTTTCTAATAGTGAACTGTTTTTGCATTTGTTGTAATCTTCCCTTTGTCACGATAGGTTTTTGTTGTTGTTCATTAGGATTCAGTTTGTTAAAACTTTCATATCTATGTATCTATTTCTATATCTGCTTTTGGCCTGTGATTTCACTTTCATATTGTCTGTGGGAAGCTGAAAGTGGCCCCTCAAAAACATCCATGTTCTAATCCCTGAATCTGTGAATAACTCTCTATGGCAGAAAAAAACACAAACAACAACCTCTTTGCAGAAGTAATTTAATAAGGATTTTGAGATGGGGAGATTATCTGGGTGGGTCCTAAATGTAATCATTTGTATTTTTATAAAAGGGCAGCAGAGGGAGATTTTACATGTATACACACATACAGAGGAGAAGGTGAGTGATACGAAGATATAGTGTGGAGAGGTCTGAAGATTCTGTTCTTGAAGACTGGATTGATGCTGCCAAAATCCGAGAAATGCAGGTAGTCATCAGAAGCCAATTGTCAGAAGAGGCAAGTAACTCATGTTCCCTAAAGCCTCCTGAAGGAGTGTGGCCTTGTTGACACCTGGAGTTTGGCCCTGTGATACTGAATCAGATTGGGAACTCTGTTCTCCAGATGTGAGAGAATACATTACTTTGTTTTCAACCACCAGTTTGCAGTAATTTTGTTAAGCAGCCATAGAAAACCAATTTACTGCCTTTTTCTGATTTGCCATTAAAATTATTTTTTCTTTTTCTTTTTAGTATATTTTATTGGTTATGCTATTACAGTTGTCCCCCTTTTCCCCCCTTTGCCTTGTATCCCCTTTTCCCTCCTGCATTCCCTACTCTTAATTCATGACCATGGGTTGTATATATAAGTTCTTTGGTTTCTCCATTTCCTGTACTGTTCTTAATGTCCCCTGTCTATTGTGTATCTACGAATTATGCTTCTTATTTCCTGTGCCTTCTCCCCTATTCTCCTCCATCACAAATGGAAAATGCAGTCTCCATTTCTGTGATTCTGTTCCTATTCTAGTTGTTTGCTTAATTTGTTTTTGTTGTTTAGGTTCGGTTTTTGATAGTTGTGAGTTTGTTGTCGTTTTACTGTTCATATTTTTGATCTTCTTTTTCTTAGGTAAATTCCTTTAACATTTCATATAATAAGGGCTTGGTGATGATGAACCCCCTTAGCTTTACTTTGTCTGGGAAGTACTTTATCTGCCCTGCCATTCTAAATGATAGCTTTGTAGGATAGAGTAATCTTGGTTGTAGGCCCTTGCCTTTCATGACTTTTAATACTTCTTTCTTTCTAGCCCCTTCTTACCTGTAGAAAATCAGATAAAAACTAGCAAAGTGAACAAACTACATTTATTTGTATGTTTTTTTCCTTTTTATTGAATTTACTGTAGTGACACTGGTTAACAAAATTGTACTGGTTTCAGGTGCACAGTTCCACAGTAGATCATCTGTGCACTGTGTATTGTGTGGTCACCACCCCAAGTCATCTTCAAGTCTCCTTCCATCATCATTTATCTCCCCATCTCCCCAGCAATCACTACACTATTGTCCGTGTCCATGAGTTTTTTTTGTTTGTTTGTTTTTGAGTATGTTTTAAAGCCATAGTGGCCAAACATAGAAGAGTTTGTAACAACCAAGCTTTGGAAATGTTCCATTGTGGGGGAGCTTTGCCCGCAGAACCCCCGTCCACTGCAGATGAGAATAAATCTACCAAGACATGATCTGCTTGGGGAGGAAAAGTGGCCATTCTCTCAAAGGAGAAGGACCAAGAGACTTTTCCTCAATGGGCTTTTATTAGGTTCATTTTGCACAGGAATACAGGTAAAGCTCATTAATCATTGTTAGGCAGTAAGGATCAAACAATAGATAACACACAAAGAACTACTAGGGTTTATTCTGAGTCAGGGTCTGTTAGCTAAAGGGCTACAAAATTTTGGGAAACACTCATTTTCTGCTTGGACCCTTATCATTTAATTGAGAACATTGTTATCAAAGCAGGTTTCACAGGATTTTATATATTCTTTCTTAGGCCTGATCACCTTGGGGGACCTGCCCTTTCCAGCACAGGGCTGCACCGCCCTCCATCATTGTTTCAGGCTTAAATCAGGCAGGGGAAGTAAGGCAGGCAAGAGATTAGGAGATTTCTTGCAGACAGAATGAGAACTCAGGCTCTGTCAAAGCCAAGAGGTGAGGCTCCATCACCCCCTTTTGCTATTGCCCCCCAAGTCCTTCCCTGGGCCCCCTGTGATTGTGCCTGTCTTAGGTTGTCCCTCCCTTTAGGAATCTTACTTATCATTGGCTAACTGATCATGCATTGGGGGCCAGGCAGGGTGAAGTAAAAGGGGCAGAGGTGGCACCCCTGCCAGGGATATAAGCTTTGTCTCCTCAGTGGCTTATGGTCTGAAGGTTGTTCACTCAGCCTTAGCCATGGGGGGTGGTTACAGCTTCTGAAACCAGGCAGGGGGTTCCCAACATTCCATGTTAAAGCTTCTTCTGTACTGTTGCCTAGAGGCTCATGGAAGATGCCATCAAACTTTCCTGCTGCAGCCTGCAAATGTGGCTATAGCTAGAGATGCCAGGCTTGCAGTTCATGGGGAATCTGAGGGTAAAATCTTGCTGATTGTCTTGGGGTATCAGGTGAAGCAAAATTGTTGACCTTTGTTTTGTAATCCAGAAGCCTATTATATGGAGATTACGTGATCTCTTAGTTGCTTAAGGAACATACTTGGAAAATTTTTACACTCTCAGGATATAGGCCAGTATTTAAACTTTTCCACATCCACCAAGACAGTGATGAAGGAGAAGCTTGTAGGTTAGTAGCCCCAAATGACACAGAATTTTTTCTTTTGAAAGACAGATATACCCTGGATCTGATGATGGGAACACATTAGGGTAATGCTGTGATGAACCTCCCTGAATTTCCAGGCCTCTTGCAGATTTCTTCTGCATCCTTTTTTTTCTAAACACAGCTAGGGGAAAGGAAGGTATCAAGGGATTTATGATCTGAATGTATTCCTTGTGTGGCACTTCTCATAACTGTAGTATAAACAATATTTGTGTAATTATTTGTTTGCTTATTCTCTCCCCCACTACACTCCACACTCCACAGCGATATCTATGTCTGTTGAGCTGTGTTCACCAGCAATTTGTATAGTCTGGCATATACAGGCATTTAATCAATATTGTATGAATGAATAAATAATCAGTGAATTAATGTTAATAGTTTTTTGTCCATCTATAAATAAATATATTACTGTCTGAATTAATTTTTAATTATTGTATGATTGAATAAATAATTAACGAGTTAATGTTAATAGCTATTTGTCCATCTATAAATAAATAGATATATTATGGTCTGAATTAATTAAGTTACAGTTCCATCCAAGTGTATGTACTAATACTGAATGTAGTATCAATCTTTTAGTAGAATATAGTAGGTACATTATATTCAATGGTGTGCTGATAAGTGTTAATGACTGGGTTTTTGTAAGAGAAAACCCTGATTGGTAGCATTGTCCAATTTCTGTAATCTAGATATGTTTACCATGGATGCTTTCAAGCATCCCCCATTTCTTCATTGAATGTGGAGTTGGGAGGGAATGTGTGCAACTTGCTCTGAGTGACTTAGTGAAAGGAGGCTCTGGATCAGCAGCGACACGTGTACATGCTGGTTTCAGTAATGGATGGTTCTTCACATACAAAGATTGTGCTGGTGGTCCACATTCAATAGAACATGTACTTTAAAAAGATTTCGAATTAGTTAAATGCTATCAGTTGTAAAAGATACACTCCAAAGTGTCTATAGCTTAACACAGTAGATGTTTGTTTCTCACGTACATCGAGTCCACACTGGTGTGGCTGATCAGCAGGGTGCTCTCTTCCAAGTGTTCATTCAGGTGCCCAGCTTACAGTTTTTGTGTGGCTCCTTTATCCCTTTGGGTCTTGAATCAAGAGCTTGATGGTAGCATGAGAGTTTCCCAATAATCATGAGGATGGCCCACAGCATTCCATTTATAACCAGTTAGCCAGAATGTAGTCGTATGGCCATGGCCGTTCCTAGCTGCAAGGGAGATTGGGAAATGTAGAGTTCTAAGAGAAAAAGGAAATTAAGTGTAATAACTAGCCAGGTTCTTCCACAGTTTTCTAGTCATCTGATAGGGTTAAGGTGATCAATTTACACTATTCTCTGTCAAGTGTTGTACACATTTATTAGCAGGCTGGCAATGAATAGAGGTAGAATTTAAAAAATTCTTTTTTCTCTGCACAGTATCTTATGGGCTCAACTTATGGTCTCATTAGCACCAGTCCACAACCCATAATCTTACCCTTCTCAGAATTACGCTGTTATTTATTATTTCTGTTTAGATGAAAATCACAGAGTTTTGTGAGCATTACATTTCTTTTAAATTATTGTATACACTTAACATAATTTTGGTTTTGCTTTTTTTGACTATTCAGTTTAGCTATTACACTTACTATTTTTAATGTTTTAAAGAGATATTTTTATTTTCCTTAGTTTTTTTTTCCCTTTCATCCCCATCAAGGATGGCTGTGGAATGGAATATGTGGTAATAAGTGACAATTTTGGGTCATGAGCATTCCATGTCTTATATTGCTATATTACTTTGAAAAATTTGGCATATTTAGAACTGAATGTAATAATACCTTATAATTTTGAATTGTATATGACTTTGTGATTATAGGGCCTAGGCATTTTTATATTTATGAGGACCAGCAAAACTAATAGGTTCTAATCATGGTGATTTCTAGGCGTATACAATTTCTAAGATATTTTTTAACAACATTTACCATAAGATGCATTTGGTGGTTAACTTTATTGGTTAAAGTGTTCCATTAATAAAACTCCTGCTATTTTATTTCCATGTAAGTTAAATTTTGTTCTGTTGATACAGAATTTGTCTCTAATAGACATTAGTTTTTTCATAGCCAGCTAGTGAAACCTCATCTCGTGGCATGTCTGTGTGTTTGTATTTGTGAGCCATAGTTCTGTATCGTTGACTTACAAGTTCAGTTGCTGTGTGTGTAAGGCCTTCAAATGAATGTATCAATCCCTTGTACTACTTGAAGTGAATAGATCTAGGCTTCCTGAGCTTTAAAGATTAATCAACTATTAATCCAAGGGTGGGAGGAGATAGAAAAAGAAGAAAAGAAGGGTAATTGCGTGTTAGGATGTGAGGATACTAAGCTAGCAGTTTAGAGGGAACATAGACACTGGTCAGAAAAAGAGCAACCAACATGTATAGCTCAAAGAGTATTGGAAGAGTATTAATGCATAGAGAGTCTTCAACTGGAATCAAACATCCTGCATCATGCCTTACATTTATCTTACATTACTACCCACTGGGTGTTTACAGGTGAGGATCACAAAGCCCATAGCATTTCCAAGTCTTTTTCTCATTTTGGGCTATGCAGAAACCTTAGATTTACCTAGTTCACACTGAGGTAAACTGGCAAAGCTGATCATGACCTCTGTTGGCCTTACGTAGCCACTCAGAGGAGCACACTTGTAACTCATTTCACTTACTGAGCTGGGAATCTCTGCCCTAACCAGTGGTTCTCTAACTTTATCAAACATCAGAATTACCAGTAGGATTTTGCAAAAGCAAACAAACAAAACGAAACATCTCTGGTTCCCACCTGGAGTTTCTGATTCATGAAGTTTAGAATGGGGGCCTGAGAATTTGCATGTGTAATGAATTCCCAGGTGATACTGGTGCTGCTGTTCCAGGGATGTCCTTTGAGAATCTTGGCTCTAGAAGAGGTTGAGTAACTTGCTTACCTTGTGATAAAGGAAGAAGCAGCAATAGGTTTGTTTCTGCAGGTGATTATGATTGGCTAATAATCTGTCTTGCAGACTCTCATTTCTGTTTCGTTGTCAGTTACCAAGCAGGAAGGGATGTTTTCTTGAATATTCTGTGTAACTTATTCCAGATAAGTTCATACCACAGAATCATATAAGCATATATTATCACTGTATCATGAGTAGTAACTGTTTAAAATAAACAGAAAAGTTGAATATCAAACAATGTATTTGAACATTATTCTGTGTTTATTTATTTTAACTTTTTAATTTTATTTAATCTTTATTTTTTTATATTACCTTTTAGTCCTCTTATACTCCCCTGTCCCCAACGATCACCACACTGTTGTCTGTGCCCATGAGTCCTTTTTCCTTTGCCTTTCACTTTTAAAAGACATCTGTAGTACCTACTTTTGTCACAAGATGGCATTGAAAGGCTGAAGATTTTGTTTGAAATTTGATTTTTGAAACTATTAATGGGTTAGATATATTTATATTTCATGTGTATTCAAACCAAAAGAAATTTGAACTATGAGGTTTTTTTTTTAAGAATTGAATGAGATTTTGGTATTTCATGTAAAAACTTTCTTAATTAGTTATAAAAATAAAGTAGTCACATATATTGATATTATGGTGACTAATTCTTTTGGAAATCTATGAGACATAAATCTTATTGTAATAACATCAAACATTTTATTATCATTATCCCCCAAGAACTTCGAGTAAATTCAAGTTAGCAAGCATCTGGAAGGTCTTACTGTTCTATGATTTATAAGGTCGTACTATGCATATGAAGATATATATCCTGCCTGCAATGAGCTTTAAATTTAGTTGGGAAAAAAGAAATGTATCTACAGTTCAAAGAGAGAACAAAATAATAAAAATGCTCAAATACAATCTTGTATGATGTTAACTATACAAACAATATGAACTGGACCAATTAGGCAAAAAATTTAAATGGTATTTCACAAAAATATCTTGGTATTAGTTGAAAACACTATTGAATTTTTCTTTTACTCTGATTATCTATATTATTATAATGTATTTAAACTATGATGAACTGTTCAACAAGATGGAGTACTGTGTACGATCCAGTATTTGATGTAAATAAAATATCAGGACCACTCACTTGAATTATGAACTCACCTTTTATTTTATGAATATGTGATTTCATTTTTTTCTGATTAATTGAAAATATTTTTCAAAAGATGGTGAAGATTTTCTAGTCACACACATGTAACTTATGATATTCTTGGATTCCTGGAGTCTGAAAACCACATGTAAATTTAAAAAATCAAATGTAGAATGGTAGTTATCAGGGTATTGGGGTTAAAATAAAGGTGATATGCTGTTTAATGGGTATAGATTTTGAGTGTTGCAAACTGAATACGTTTTGGAGATGTGTCTCACAACAGTGTGAATATACTGACCACTATTAACTGTGCACTTAAAAAAGTGTCCTACTAGGCCCTGGCTGGTGTAGCTCAGTAGATTGAGCATGGGCCTGTGAAGCAAAGGGTTGCCGGTTGGATTCCCAGTCAGGGCCCATGCCTGGGTTGCTGGCCAGGTCCCCAGTAGGGGACACATGAGAGGCAACCACACATTGATGTTTCTCTCCCTCTCTTTCTCCTTCCCTTCCTCTCTCTCCAAAAATAAATAAATAAAATATTTTTAAAAAGTGTCCTACTAGAAACTGTGAGCATTTAATAGGTTTTTATTTAGGATAAAAAATGTTCCTAGCTTTATTTTAGTCATTAGGAGCTACTTAAGTGAAACTCCTTAGGAAACCTATAATACAATTGGTGACAGAAGATTAACCTAATATACTAATGTAGTAATCTACTGAAAGTATAAATATACTAGGCATTGTGCTAGATATTTATTTTTTAGTTAAAATTTTTTCATTAAAAAATAAGTTTATTGGGGTGACATTGGTTAATAAACTTACGTTTCAAGTGTACAATTGTATGATACATCGTCTGTAAATTTTATAGAAATAATTTCTTCAGTCTTCAAAACAATCCAGGAAAGTTAGTATTATCATCCCTATTTTATCATTTAGGAAACTAAGTACTGAATATTCTTATCTATAGCATGCTGTTGAAGGTTACAAAGTTTCTAATCTTGGAGTTGATATTTAAACCTGTCTGTCTAGCCTCAAAATCCATTTTCTGTAAACTACACCATGCTCCTAATTTAAATAAAAAATAATTAAAGAATACATCTAAACAACTAAAATTTGGTATTTCTACTATCAGTAAATATTGTCTATTTTATTATAATTATTCTGGCAAAATTAATATAAAGGACATGATTTAATTAGTGGTAGCCATTAATCTGGATTACATTATAACTTCAGAAAGAATAACTATATACTGTTTTATTGACTTGAATTATTTTCTCTTTGTTTTTAACTTTTGGAAATACTAATTTCTTCTTTCTATGTATTCATGTGCAGGTTATGTGGGTATGTAATTTGTGCCGAAAACAACAAGAAATCCTCACTAAGTCAGGAGCATGGTTTTATAATAGTGGATCTAATACACCACAGCAACCTGATCAAAAGACTCTCCGAGGACTGCGGAATGAGGAGGCGCCTCAGGAGAAGAAAGCAAAACTGCATGAGCAGGCCCAGTTCCAAGGACCCTCAGGTGACTTATCTGTACCTGCAATGGAGAAAAGTCGATCTCATGGGCTCACAAGACAGGATTCTATTAAAAATGGGTCAGGAATGAAGCACCAAATTGCCAGTGACATAGCTTCAGACAGGTAAACATTTTGCTTAATCTTTAGGTAAACATTATTTTTAATCTTCATTCCAAACAGAAATAAAAATACATGAAATGTTTAGGCAACGAGTTGTTTAAATGTAATGTACATGTCTGTATTTTATATAAATGGCTGAAAGTGATGTATAGGACTTGAGCTATGACAGGTTTGGACAATCTTAGATTTGATGAGGGAGTGTCCGGTTACCAGGTTTTCCAGAATAAAGAAGTGAAATAAAACAGGGAACTTAGATAGGTGGTTGTCGTCACAGGAAAGAACCTGGGCAACGGGAATGGAGAGGAGACGGTTTTGAGACACGTTCGAGAGGCTGGATTGATGAGACTAACTAGAAGTGGGAATTAAGAGAATGGGGAAGACTAATAATGTTTCTAAAGATTCTGTGCTAGGCCGAAGGATGAAGTGGTTTTCCAAGCAGGTAAATACAGATAAAAGCGTTTAATTACTTTGATGTGTCCACGGACTAACTCTGTTACCACTATTTTGGCCCAATTTTATGGCCTTCTCCATGTTAAAATGGTCAGATTTTTTTTAAAAATAGTGTTTATAGTTCTTATATTTCCTACCTTTGAAAGGAGGAGAATGAAAAATTTTCACGGGAAGATTATTTTTCTATTCTATATTTCTCTTTTGAATTAAAAAATTTAAGGAAAATCTGGTTTATACTATACGTATTGTCCAGAATTGGCAGATACGTTTCTGTGTGAACAAATATAAAGTCATGCATTTGTGGAAAAACAAATCTAAATTGTACTTAGCGGGTGGTGGGTTCTGAGCAGGCAGTGATGACAGGTAAGAACCCGGGAACCACTAAAAATGGTGCCGAGAGCCATCACACAGATGTGTTGTTAATGTCTTGGAAGAATAATAAAGTGATGGCTGCACCGGTTTTGTTGTTGTTTGTTTGAAAACGAGCAAAAGTGAAACAGATAACGTAATTCTTTCTGTCTTTCGGCAAAACCGTGGCGATTTCATGACTAGAATACTATGAACACATCTCAGTGCAGAATCTGAGAGACTCAAGAATTTTAAGGTAGGAAGATCATCTTAGGTCGAGAACTGAAGCATGCAAAGGTTTGAGGCCAGGTGGTTTATTGGATGACTCGTCCAGAAACCACCTGAGCTGAGTAGGGGAGTGGAAAAGCACTCAGGTAAGAGAAGGAACACAGTACTGGACACATTGGAGAGCAGTTTACCTCTTTTGGCAATTGCAGATCCATCTTACTGGGACTCCTAGGACACACAGGGTGTCAGGACCTCAGTTATTCCGTGTGATTGGCTAGGAAGCTGGGGTATTTATAACACCTGTCTGCTGTTACTGGTCTAGGCCTGTTCTGGCATATATATAAAAGTATTTTAGGATGGACTGTATGCATTTTGTTCTGACACTGAATGTCAAGATTGATCTTGCCAGTGAAACATAAAAAAATCATCTTGTCTAAAAAGGATTTAAATAGAATTTTGTTCAGTGCCTTCTAAACTGGGTACAGAGGTGTAGGGATCAACTTCTGAACTCATTCATTGCATATAATTCTGAAGTATTATTCTTTTCTGATATTAAAACTTACTACAACTTTGACAGTTTAAAAAAGTTTCACTTTTTTAATAGATTAGAAGTTAAACAATGAGATAACATTTGAAAAGTACATATTTTAGGAAAGCTTTATTAAATTTAAATTTGTTTATTTCTTTATTAGCATGTTAAAAGTTATTTTGTTCAAAATAACTTCTTCTTGCTATAGAGATGGCTTTGGTAGCTACTTGAAAAATCACTGTGCTGATTTAAAGTATGGTTTAAGAGCTTGTTCCATAAATACCCCAATTTTTTCATTTCCTTCAGCTTTTGAATTCTTTTCTGGGAGTAAATTTTAGACTAGAGCTCATAGCAAAGGATTTTCTTATGCTTCGAGGAGTATTTTTCTTCTGTGTATTATCCCCTTATTCTATGTAACTACTCCATATCCTAGCCACTCAGTTTCTTTGCCTTCTGTAATTACTGTTGCTATTTTTGCTTGTGTGTATTTTATCCATATTCTCTGCAAATACAGGAATGTAATATCTATATATATGTTTGTTCTTTTAAAATGATAGCATATATATATATTATTCTATTTTTCTTTTTTCATTTAGTAATGTATGTTGGAGATCTTTCCTTTCCAGTACATAATGAGTTTGCTTTATCATTATTTTATTTTTATTTTTTTTATCCTCACTTGAGGATGTGCTCACTGGGTTTAGAGAGATCGGAAAGAGGGAGAGAAACATCGATGCGAGAAACATCAGTTGGTTGCATACTCATTCACCCTAACTGGGACTGAACTGTGACTCAGGCATGGGTCCTGACCAAGAATTGGACCCACGACCTTTCGGTTTACGGGATGACGCTCCAACCAACGGAGTCACCCGCCAGGGCCATCATTATTTTTAAGGGGTGTGTCAAAATTACTTAGTCCCTAATGATACACGCTTACGTTATTGCCAGTTGTTTTGCTATTACAAACACTTGTAATAAGTAATCTCATGTGTATGTGTATACATAGGTGTACACATATACCGTACTTATGCCTTTATATATATCCATAAATACAAATGCATGTATATACTTATAATTTTGTATAAGAGTATATACTTATAATTTTGTAGGAGGGCAAATCTATAAGATAAGCGAAAATTTCCAGAAGTGGAATCGCTTGGTCAGAGTGTGTGTAGTTTTAATTTTTTATAGGCATTGCTAAATTGCCTGCAGTAGAAGATGTACCAATTTATAATACTGTGAACAGTAACACTTTGGATCTTTACCAGTCCGATTGGTGAAAAACAATACTGCATTAAATGCAATACTGCATTTAATCTTTCTTTTTCACATCATAAATGAGTTGGGTTGAGCATTTTTGTATATGTTTAAGAGCATTTATATTAATATTTCTTTTTTTCTTTTTGAACTTCTCTTTGTGTATCTTGCCTATTTTTCTATTAAGTTGTTAGTCTTCATCTAAATGTATATCTAGCATCTCCATTTATATTATGGAAAATAACCTTTTGTGGAATGGATTTTATATTAGCTTTCTGTTGCTGTGATTACCATAAATCTAGTGGATTAAAACAACGTAAATGTATTATCTCACAGATTCTGTGGGTCAAGATCAGGCTACAGGTTAGCTGAATCCTTGGCTCAGAGTCTCACAAAGCCGAACTCAAGGTGTTGGCTGGAGCTGTGATATCATTTGATGATTGGGGTTCTTTTCCAAGCTCACTGATTGTTGGCAAAATTCAGTGTCTTGCAGTTGTAGGACTGAAGCCCTTAGCTCAAGTGTCCCTCTTTACAGTGTGAGGGTTTTTTTCTTTTTTTAAAAAACCGACAGGGGAATGAATATCTACACTGCTCTGACTCTAACAGACTTCTGTCTCTGACCTCTGCAAACTGTCCTTTAAAGGGCTAACCTGCTCAATTAGGCCTACCTATGACAGTTTCCCTTTTAACTTAAAGTCATCTGAGTAGGGACTTTAATTATATCCACACAGTCATCTCACTTTTGTTGTATAATGTAATCTAACCACGGGGGTTCTGTCTCATTATAGTCACGGGTAGGGTGGTGGGAGGGGGTGATCACACAAGTGTATGCATCAGAAAGTGTGGTCATTTTAGGAATCTCCTTACCTCAGATTGCAAATGCTTTCCCCCATTTTGTTATTATTTTTGATTTTGCTTATTCTTTTTCGAAAGCTTAAACAAACATGTTTTTTACTGTGTTGAAAATTCTTTTTGTGACTATTCCTTTTTTTAGTGAAATATATTCATTTTTTATGGAGAAAAAATTTCACCCTTTTAAAATATACAATCCAGTGGGTTTAGTGTATTTATGAATCTGCAAAACCATCACCTCTATTTAACTCCAGAACTCTTCCATCATCTCCAAGAGCAACTCTGTTCTTGTTAACAGTCACTTCCCATTCTTTTCTGCCCCCCCCCCCCGCAACTACCCCGGTTTCCTGACACCCACCAATTTACTTTATATCCCTGTGGCTTTGCCTATTCTGGACATATCATAAAAAAGTGGGATCATACAATACATATCCTTTTGTGTCTGGTTCTTTCATGTACCATGTTTTCAAGGTTCATCCATCTTACAGCATGAGTCAGTAATTTTTATGACTGAATAATATTTTATTGTATGAGTATGTGACAACTTGTTTATCCATTCATCAACTGATGGATATTTGAGTTATTTCTACTTTTTGTCTATTATGAGTAATACTGTTAATGGAAGTTTTTATGTGGACATATGTTTTCAATTTTTTGTGTGTGTTTTTGATTATAGTCATCCCAGTGAGTGTAAAGTTTTTATCCCATTGTGATTTTGATTTGCATTTCTCTAATGATTAATGATGTTGATCTTTTTTTCATAAATGGCTTATTGGCCACTTATATATCTTCATTGGAGAGATGTCTAGTCTAATGCTTTGTTGTGGCCCTTCACGAAGATAAAAATATTCCTATGATTTCTTATAATACTACTACTATTATTGCTATTTTATTTTTGCATTGTGAAACAGCAATCTGTCTGAAATTTATTAGGGCATGGGGTGAGGTACAGATCCAAACAAATTTTTTACACATGATAACCCCTTGTTCCACTATATTTATTGAGGGAGCAATCTTTTCTTCCCATTGATTTGAAATGCCATTTTTTAAATCACATATTGATTTTTATATATTTGGGTATATTTTATAGATGTTCCATAATGTTCGATTGATCCGTCTGTTCAAGCTTATATATAGTTTCAAAAATCCCATTTCCATTATTTTAAGCAAACCAAACTATTAGTTGTTGAAAGCAAGAAACTTTGCAACATGAACTTTAGTAATGCATTTAATTTCATAGTTATTTAACTACTATATACATTGTGGTGTATATAGGATTATGCAGTGGGTAAATTTTGCAGATGTGGGAAGGTCCTGGAGAGAGGGAAGGTTGACGTTTTTGCAGTAGTACTTCTTCCAGTTATAGCTTAAATGTATTAGTGGCCAGATGAAGAAATGAGAAGAGAAATAGCAATTATGATAGAAAGGAAGAATGAAAGATCCTTTTCCCATAAAATATTTCAGGAAATGGCATTAAGTCAAATGACAAGGGATCATTTCAACTTTTAAAATTAGAATTAAAACTGTGTTCATTATTTTTACCACCAGATGGCGAAGGTGCACCCTAAAAGCAAATCTGTTTAATTTTGTGATTATTTCAATTGAATTATTTTTCAGACATGGTTATAGACCAATAAAGGGATTAAGTTGGCAATTGAGATTGTAAAAAACAGGACTTTTTGTGTAACATTGCTTCTCATATTGAAATACAATATTTATTCTCAAATGTTTATTTTTTGTGCTGAGATCTCCATGTACAGACTTGTATTTACAGCCAGAAGTTGTACAATCTTACCTCTTTTCCCACAAGTACTTCAAAATCAACATATTCTGACTCTAAGTGTCTATTTCTCCCCTAAGTGATGTTATTCCCCAGCCTTGCTGATTGCCACGCCAATCATCCTGCTTCCTAAATTAAGATCTTTAAGTGTTTATTTTCTAATTCTCTTCCTCTTAGCTTTAATTTCAGTGACTGTTTACTTAAGTTTTTGGTAAATTCCATCTCTGTTATATCTTCTGTATTCCCCCCTTCCTTCCAGTGTGGATATTGTCACCCCTGCGTTTATGCATTAACTATGTCTGGCTTTTTTTCTGGCTTCCTGCTTCTCAGTTTACTAGCTTTTCTTCATATTCTTTCTTTCCAAATTTATGATTTTAAGAAACGATATGTTGAAGTTATTTTGCTGCTCACTTTTTATACCTTCCCATTTTTACTTAAAATTTAAATCCTTAGTTTTCTAAAAGAAACTAACATTTATTGAGTACCTACTTGATTCTAGGCTCTGTGACAAAAATTTTCAGGCATAATAACTGTAATTTACATAACAATGTTGTAAGGTGAGGTTTAAGATAACTTTTGTGTATTGAAATAATTTCCTAAGATCCCAAAATTAGAGGAAGATTTTCAACTGAAACAGGTTTTTCTGACTCAAAATCCTATCGTTCTACATGTTGCGGCTTTCTGTCCTCTGTCTTTTCTAAGTTCCTCTCTCTCCACTTTTTTTCCCATTCCTCCAACACGACCCATAATCTAGCCACAGCAGATAACTAATGAATTCAAAAAACGCCATTCGTTCTTAATATATGTGTATTTTCTCATACTATTCCTCTTATCTAGAATTTGGTTCTAACTATGCTTACACTAATTCAACAAATATTTATTGAATGTTAATTGTGTGCCATGCAGACTATAAGATGCTGAGATTATAGCAATGATAACAGTGAACAAAATAGACAAAATCCCTCAAGTAGATTGCATTTTAGTTGGAGAAGACAAAAGAATAAAAATTCCCTGTATGTTGGAGAGCAATATAACTTGAGGCCTGTGTATTCGACTGCTTAATTGCTTTCTTTAGAGGGTGTTTATATTTATATTATGAAGTTACAATTATATTATAAAGTTACAATTTATATTTCTATCAACAGTTACTAGGATTCCTGTTTTGCCAACACAGTGCTTTACAACTTTTGATCCTTACCAGTCTGATTGTTGAAAAATGATACTACATTATACTTTTAATCTTGTATCACACATGAGTGAAGTTGAGCATTTCTGCAGAACGCCAGGGGGTGCCATTCACTTAGATGTGAGGGACTCAACCTGGAGTTGGTGCCTCTCCTGCCCTAGCAGTAAGTGCTGTGGTGGACAATCATACAGGGAGGAGGGAAAGGGACTTTGGAGGGGGATGGTTAGCGACTTTTAATTAGAGGTTAGGGAAGACCTTAACACTGAGTTAGGACTTAACACTGAGGGAGGTGAGGAAGTCAGTCATGTGGCTGTTGGAGGGGAGAACACTCCAGGCAGAGAAATAGCAAGAGTCAAGTTCCTTAAGTGAGGTTGTGCGCCTTGGAGTGTCTTCCTAAATTGTACTTTTCTTTGAAGTCCCCCTGAACTGTCCCTACTTACATGAAGCCTTCTCATAATTTTTCCCAGCAAGAATTATACTGTTTGCTTATAAAAGGGGCCTTCATGTATGTGTCCTTTATTTATATTGATATATTTCAGCATTTACCACTGTCTGCCCTTTAGTACTCTTGTTGTCAATGTTTCTTTTCATCTTACTGAATTTTGAACAACTTGAGGGTGTACTGTCATTTATCTCTTTGTTTATGTACATACCTAGTTTAGGTTCTAGAGGTTGGAGGTGCTCATTGCATATTAATTGAAATACATTGAGTCACTGAAATGACAGGTAGATAACCAGTTCTTTCTTTTATCTTTCATCTGTTACAGTTGTCCTGTGTTTACAACAGTGAACTTATTTACAGAATCTAGTACTGTATTTTTCTCTGCCTCCTAGGCTAATGTATTTCATAATGTCTTTGTAAAAATGTGTTAACCTGTGTAACAGAACTAAACTACTGGTCGTTACAGGTAAGACTGATCTCTAGATCTGTTGTTTCTTAGACACCTACAACGATGATGGGCATGGTGAGTGCTTCAATGTTTTTCAAAAGAAATTCTTATGCCTCTTTGCTTTGACCTATCATATTTTAGCTTCACTTTAAAGATTTTGATTTAATACCTTGCTGTTTTCCATGTTCCTCAATCTATTTTTGGGTAGGGTGACCTATATTCCAGTTCATCAAGGCTGGCCCTGGCTTATACCTGTTGTCCTAGCATAATTGTTAAGAGAATACATTTCACTCTCTTGGAAGATTTCTGTTCGATACCCAGTGAAACTACTGCGTAATAATTCTTAGACTTATGGAAAGTTCCCCATGGAACTTTTGATATTACGGCAAATGTTACCTCAGGTTACTTAGCCTACAATATTTATTGACTGCATACTTTATTTGTAACACTAGTTTATAAAAAGAAGTACAAAGGCAGTAGAAGATGCTCTGTGCCATAAGAATTTAATAAGTCAGGATTAATGATATAGTTATATAAACATAACTATTTGAAACTGGTAAAAACTAGTATAACAAAATAGAAATATATGGAACCAACAGGGAAATTTAGGGGAGATTTTATAGATTTTTGAAACTTCAGAATTTTAATGAAGGAATTTAAAAGACAGAAGATACAGCATGATTTAAAAATAGTGGGAAAACAGGGTGTGTAGCATAGACATTCCTAGATCGTAAGCACCGCATAAATGATGTGGTCTGTACTTGAGATCTCACATTCTTAAAGGTTTATTTAGGTAGGAATATTAGCTCCAGACTGCTGCATCATATTCTGTGGTATACAAAATAATGATCCCCATAGATGCCCACATCCCGATCCCTGGAACCTGTGCTTACGCTATCCCACATGACAAAAGGGACTTTGCTGGTGTGATTAAGGTTGTGGAACTTGGGTGTGGAGATTATCCTGGATTATCTAGGTGAGTTCAGTCTAATCATATGAGTCCTTAAAAGTGGAGAGCCTTTCCTAACTGGTTCAAAGAGATGAGATGGAAAAGGAGGAGGAGACATTCAAAGCACAAGAGGGACTTGACTGGCCATTATAGAGTCTGAAGATGAAGGAAGGGGGCCATGAATTATTTTGGCAGCTTTAGTGGTTGTTTCAAACCACTAAATTGTGATGATTTGTTATGGCAGCAATAGAAAACTAATACATGTATCCTAGTGTGTATTTACCGTATTTTATTTCACAATCTGTTAATGATGGATGGCCTAGGCTTTTTGAAAGCTCCTCATTACTGTAAACATTGAATCAGTGAACATTCTTGTTACATGTTTCTTTAGGGACCTATGCAAGACTTTCTCTGTAGTCTGCATATTTAGATGTGAAATTAATGTGACATAGGATATGTTTAGTTCATTTCACTAGTTCAGTTCTCAGGAATGGCTCTGATATACTCTTGCTTGCAATGCTCGAGGGTGGGTGATACACCATATCGTAACTAATATTTAATGTTATGGTCTTTTGCTTTTCTGCTAGTCTGGTGGAAATTAAGGGGCATTTTTTATTGTAATTTGAATTTTCTGGTTACACTGAAGCCAAGCATCCTTTCATATACTTGTTGGATCTTTGGGTTGCCATTGCTGTGAATTGTTCAGTTATATCATTTCCTCATTTGAAAAATAATAGCTTCCCCTAATTTTTTCTACATTGTCTTTGCTGAACAGGCATTCTTATTTTGATGTAGTAAAATTCATTGCTTTTTTTACATTATAGTGTGTGATGTTTTAGTCATGGTTACAAGACGTTACTCAAAGATCCTAGAAATACTCTTTTACGCTCTTCTACTATTAACTTTCAGTTCTACCTTTCTCATATTAATCACCTTGGAGTTCACTTGTGGATATGAAAAAGTATGAATTCAAATTTACTTTCCCCATGTATTGAGTGAATGTTCTCAGAGTAGCTATTAAACAGTCAATTTGTACCCCACTGGTTTTTGGCATTACCTCTGTTTATATGTTCCTATATAGTTGGGCCATTTTTGAGTTCTCTATTCTGTCATATTAGTCTCTTTATCCTGTGATGTTACCACACTATTTTTAAGCATTCTTTGAGGATTTTTATAGATGATTACATCACCTGCAGAAAAGACAACTTTATCTCCTACTTTTCAATTTCTAAGCTGTTTATTCCCATTTCTTGTACAATTTTACTGGCTAGTGCCTTCCCCACAATATTAAAAAGAATTGATGAAAGTGATATCTTTGCCTTATTCCCAGTTTTAGGGTGAATGCTTTGAGTCTTTCACAATCAAATGTGATGTTAAATGTACGTTTTTCACAAATGTCCTTTATGAGGTTGAGAATATTCTCTTTTGTTACCAGTTTGCCGAGAATTTTTTATCGTGTGGCTGTGGAATTTTTGACACTTGTTTTTTATTCTGTCTGTACTGAGAGGATGATATGATTTTTCTTCTTTAGCCTGTTTATATAATGAATTGCATTGATGTTTTCCAAATGTAGTATCAACTTTGAAGTCCTAGGATACTTCTTTTGGCCATAATGGTATTATTCTATGAGTATTTATATATTGCTGAAGTTTATTTACTAATACTTTGTTAGGGAATTTTAAAATTTATGTTCATGAAAGATACTGGTGTACAGTTTCCCTTTCTTGTAACATTATTGGTTTTGGTATACAGGGGATGGTGGAAGTGATTTTCTTATCTTCAGTTTTCTGTCATAGTATATACAGAACTATTATTATTTTTTCTCTAAATGTTTGACAGAATTTAACTCTGATGACAGAGGCTTGGAGTTTTCATGTGGGTAGGTTTTTTAAATAACTAATAATTTAAATTATTCAATAGCTATAGAACTGAACATCCAGGTTACTTATTCTGGAGCATGTAGATATTCTTATAGTCTAGTGTTATAGGCTATGGCAGCTGTATTCATTTGGGAATATCTCACTAATCATTTGAAAATCATTTTACCTTCTTCCTTTTAGCATGCTGGAGACAGACATTTTGATAGAATGCTTCTTTCCAACTTGACCTTTTGTATGTTCCATACATGATCTACATTTTAGAACTATATTTTATTCCAGTTGCCATTCATCTTTATATCTGCCAGTGTCTTTGGGATAATTTCCGCGACCATTCCTCTATGTTTCTGGCTGTATTTGGTGACTTTTTATTTGTTATATAGAGGCATTCAATCATGGTTATTAGTATATTGTTATTTTGTCTTGCAGAACTTCCGCCTTTTAGCCTGCTGTCCACTTGGTTTGTCTTTCCTACTCAAAGTCTAAGGAACTTAATTCCTTTAGATAGGACTTTAATATATTGATCACTTTTAAAGTACAGTAAGTCCTCCCTTAATGTTGTTGATAGCTTCTGCAACTTGAAGGGAAACAATACACAACAAAACCAGTTTTACCATAGGCTAATTGATATAAACAGGTCAAGTTCCTATGGCATCTGCTCAATATTATAATGAAACAGTGTTGAATGAAACGAAGTTGAATGAAATGAGATTGTTTGAGGACCTGCTGTAGTTGCTTTTCAGTCATACCTCAAATATTATAAGCCAATATCCATTCTCCTAATCCATGACATTTCATTGACTGAGCCTCTGCTTATTACTATTTCTTGAAACTGCCTATAAATTAATTTTTCACAAGTTTCTCTTGAGTGTCATATACTCACTTGTAAAGATGGTTTTGTTTTGGTATTAATAATTATATCAAGGAAAATGCGTTAGTGGTAAAACTAGGAGGCGAGGAAGGCTAGAAAGACGTTAAGGTGGGGTAATTTCTTAGCCAATGGTGGTGGTTTTGCTAGCCGGCAGCACTCTTTTTTATGCTTTTGCCGATAAAATTATTGGTTAACAGCAAAGTGACCGTTTTTGAAACTCCTTAATTTATTCCAACACTAATGTGTATCTTGGATTACTCAAGTCACTCATACATCAAAAGAGTAAAATTTAATAAATTTAATAACATGTTATTGAATTCTATGAGCATATATGCTCATATAATTCTTTCTCACAGATATTTTACAGATTAGCAGTAGAAGCATAAGTGTGGGTCTGCAGAGTGAACTGTGGGGGTGTATTGCTTCTAGTTTGCCTTTTATGGCAATATTAATGTTACAGATTGACTTTTAAGAGGATCTTACCCACTTATCCCCTTACCCTTTGGCTCTCCCAATATCCACCAAATGAAGCAGTTTTGATAATGGTCAGGATGAGGGTTGGTATGTGTAAAACTGGTTTTTAGATCTTTTAGTAATGTGAGTAAAGTGGTAATATATGAAACTGGTTTGAGGTGAATATGTGCTTCCATTTTGTTACTGCATATTTTCATCTCTTATAGCTGATGTGATAGGGCAGGCCTGGGACGACACTATTGGCAAGTACCCTTTGGAAGCTCCAAGAGTCCAGATGCTAGGTTTGTCTTGTTGAGTGTTGAAGCTTAAGGTACAAAAATAGTCTTCAAGGCTCATATCAGGTTTAGTGTATCTCACTGGAATGAAAAAATAGGGAGTTGCGATCAAGTCTTATAGTAAATACACATAAAGAGTTACATTTTCTTATTTGATATCTCTGTTTAAGAATTCTGGCATCTAAAGCTGTCAATCCACAATAACAGGAATAATCGTAGTCAGCATTACGGTGGAGCCTTAGAATTCCTTTATGCTCATACACATTGAAGCATCTGTACTTATATTCTCTGCCTTTCTGCATGTTACTGTAGGCAAACAATCCCTGATCTAGCTTTGCTTAGAACCTTCCTATTTTTATCTACTCAAGAGCATAGCTCCTGCAGTTCCCTGAAATTGTGAAAGTAAGGGATTGGGTGGGGACTATTTCAACATTTACAAACATAAATGATTACAGTTCAAAAGTTCAAGCTAAATGATGTGGAAAGCTGAATAACTTGAATAACTTCTTCAATTAAAAATTTCTTTTTATATTGGGAGCATAGCTACTGCTTATTTGTTTTAAAATCAGAACACTACTTGCAGAAAGTAAATTTTCTTTATCATGTGTCATATTAAGAGTCAGCTTAGATTTAAATAGTTATTCTCAAACTTTTTTGTCTTGGGACTGCTTCACAATCTTAAAAATGACTGAGGACCTCATAAAGCTTTTGTTTATATGGGTAATGTTTGTTGATATTTACTATATTAGTAATAAAAACAAAAAAATTTAGCATATCTTTATTAATTCATTTAAAAAAAAATAATAAACCCACTACATTTTAACTAATCATATTGAGTGGATAGAATTCTAAGTTGGCCCGCAGTGAGTTTAGCCTGACCTCAGGAATGTATGGAACCTGTGACTTGCTTCTAGCTATTAGAGCATGGCAAAGATGATGTGATAGTCACTTCTGTGGTTACATTATGTCATGTGAGACTGTGGACTTAGTCTGAAGCAGGAGATTATTCTGTTGGCTTTAAGGAAGTAAGGTACCATGCTGGGGAAGGCCTTTGAGAGGACCACGTTGCAGGAAACTTCGGGGATTTCTAGGAGCTGAGAGCATCCCTGGATGACAGCCAGCCAGAAAACAGGACCTCAGTCTTAGAGCCAGAGGGAACTGAATTCTGCCACCAGTCACTTGAGCTTGGAAAAGGACGTGTAGCTCTAGAAAGAAAGGTGGCCTGGCCAACACCTTGGTTACACCCTTTAAACCATGCATGGACGTCAGAAACTATAAGATAATAAATGTATTTTTTATGCCACCAAGGTTGTGTTGAGTTGTTTTATAGGAGTAGGAAACACAGCATATTTTTAAAAGGAAAGAAAACTTAAGTGAGAAAATTGGCATTATTTTACATTTTTTACAAATCCCTTTAATATCTGATAGTGGAAGATAGCTGGATTCTTTTATGTCCTATATTCAGTATCTTGAGATATCATACATGACGTAGCCTCTGGAAATCTTTATTGTATACTCATGAAGGAATGAGAGTTCAAAAGGCAAATAGCCTTTTAGTGTTATTATGAATATAGATTTGACCTTGCAGATCCTCTGAAAGAGTTGTGGGGACCTTCCTATGATCACTAGACTACATTTTTTAGAATTGCTAGATTAGAGGTTTTTAGTAGTCTGCTGCACCATCACCGACAGAGTATTTAATTGTGTACAGACAGGATTATGTAAGATAACTTAATCTATTCAGAACTCTCAGCTTCCTTGCTTATTTTTCACTTGATTTCTGGTTATATCCTTGAGTTTGTCTATGTGGTTTATTTCCTCTGTTCCTCATGGAAGCAAAGGCAAAAGATCTTTGCTGACTTTCGTTTCTGGGAGAAATAGATAGCACTATTTTAATAGGTAGTGGATGAAGACAAGGTTTTTCGTGAAATGGTCCTGGCAAAGGTGCAGCCATTGAGAAATTTGGTTTAAAACACTAGAGAAGTTTTTTAAATATATTTTTTTATTTGTGAGAAAATTACAGAAATGGTATAATTTAAAAATTATGTATTTTCATTTTTATGTGTGTGTATGTGTACACATTACTTAATAATGACACTAGTGCATATTTCTCAAGTGTTTTTGTTTTAATTTTGTGTGATCTCTTTTATCACTGGAAATCCTGAAGAATGAATGAGTCTCATGCCTCACAAGATAGCTTAATATATAATAAATTGCTTTTGTCCTAAGATTTGGAGTATAGTTATGTTTGTTGTTGTTAGGAACATTAGTATAGAAACATAGGATTTCTGCTTTAGTAATCTATGGCTTCACTACTTTTTTCAAAAAATAATGTAGCAAAAATAAATAGGGTAGAGGATAAAAATTGTTGTTACGTATAATCAACTATTTTTATTTCTGTGATATAAAATTATGTGTCATTTGCCACAGTTGGAAGTTTAAAGGTATGATTTGGAGCAGTTTGTCTTTGGAAAGAGAGTATTTCAAGGTTGGTTTGAAGGTTATTGGTGGAACAATTCTCACGGTGCTTACCTAATTACACAGTGCTTGAACTGGAAAATTAAACTTAAGGGTGACCTACCCTTCTTTACTGATGCAATCCCCCTTCCACTTTTTTAAAAAAATTCTTCTTCTTTTTTTAAAATATAGTTCTGCCTGAGCAGTTTTTTTGTTTGTTTCCTAGATAGTAGTTTTCAATTTATTTTTCCTCAATAATATTTTCATTTTTTATTGAAATTTCTATTTATATGATTTCTTTTAACTATTTTTGTGTTCCCTTTTTCTGCATGAAAATTGATTTCTGTTGATAGAGCAAGATTAACACATTTTAGTTACAAGTCTCAGAAAAAGTTTATATTTTTAATATAACCAAGATTATGGAATATATAGACCCAGAATTGTTGTGATTTAAAATAACTTTTTAACTTCTGTGATATACAAGGTTTGTCTGGAAAAAGTCTAGCCATTGTTAATATAATAGTGGTTTGCATCAATCAATGTAACCTGGCAGCCAAGGAGAATGGACTGGAATGTGCATTCGTGAACAGTGATGACTTCACTGTACTGGTCAGTGGGGGTGGTATACACTGTTGAGTGAGCATGTGTACTGTGTGGCCGTGGCATTCAAAATGAGGTGTCATTGTTCTATGTATAATGTTTCTTGTATATTGCATCTTCTGCAATAAATGATTCTATTTTTCATATTACATGGCTGGATACCTTCTGGGCAGACCTCATATATCTGAAATTCACTTATACAAATTATTTGACATGGTTAAAAGTTTTGAAGTATGATTTAAAATCTACAGCTGGAAACTAGTAAGAAACCTGTTTTTTAGAAAGAAAAAAAATTTTCTGGTCAATTTTGCTTATAAGAATTGAAGTCATGCAACTGGGAAGAATTATGAAAGTTGGATCTTTCTCACTGCAGTATTTCTTCCTTTTGCCTAAGTATATTTTGATCTCATGCTTTAGGCCATGTTTGCGTTTTATTGTCTCAGAAAATATGGGATTTGAGAATTACATTTACTTTCAAGGTCTATACTGGTCTTCTTATTTGTATTTTCATATCATCTTTTCATTTCTACATTCTGGGACCCTTATAAACTATATAATTAGTTTACATTTTAAATGAGAGCGTGCAGAAAGAGTTGGTAACTGTCAAAAAAAAAACCATGGTGGTACTATATAAGAAGTCCTGGCCTGTGAGAAGGAGAGGTGTATGCTAATGCTAACTCGGTGACCAAACACATGGACAAAATGTATCTTTCTTTCTTCTGTAAAATGATGGAGTTAATATTCTATTTTAAATGTGATAGGATGCTATTGTTTAAATATGGAAAGGTTATGATATCATTTATGTTTTTGTATGGTTATTCAGTGTGTGGAGAATGGTTTATAAGAGATAAGAATTGATGCAGAGACATGGAGTATTTTCTAGGACAGACAAGATGTTGGGACACAAAACAAGTCTCAATAAATTTAAGAAGACTGAAATCATATCAAACATCTTCTCTGACCATAATGGCTTGAAAATAGAAATCAATCACAAGAAGAAAACTGAAAACACATGAAGACATGGAGGCTAAATAACATGTTATTAAATGATGAATAGGTTAACAGTAAGATCAAGAAAAAAAGCCAAAAGCACCTTGAAATAAATGAGGACACAACAACCCCAAATCTATGGAACACAGTGAAAACAGTCCTATGAGGGAAATTCATAGCATGACAGGCCTATCTCAGGAAACAAGAAAAGTCTCAAATAATCAATCTACACTTAAAGGAATTTGAAAAAACAACAACAACAAACAAAGACCATACTAGTAGGAAGGTGGAGATAATAAAGATTAGAGCAGAAATAAATGAAATAGATTCTAAAAAATACAAAAAATCAATGAAACCAATAGCTGGTTCTTTGAAAAGATAAACAAGATTGACAATAAGAAAAAGAGAGAGGACTCAAATAAATAATATCAGAAATGGGAAACAAGTAAGAACTTGTACTAAAGAAATACCAAAAATTGTAAGAAAATGTTACTAATAGCTATATGCCCATAAATGGACAATCTGGACAAAATGGATAAATCCCTAGCAATATATATAATCTTTGAAAGCTGAATCAGGAAGAATCAGAAAATCTGAATAGACTGCAATTAGTGAAATGGGGCAGTAATCAGAAAAGTCCCAAAAAACAAAAGTCCTGGACCAGATCATTTTACAGGTGAATTTTGCCAAACATTCAAAGAAGAACTAACACCTATTCTTTTCAAAATATTCCGAAAAAATTCAAGAGGAGGGAAGACCCCCAAGCTCATTTTACAAGGCCAGCATTATCCTAATTTCAAAACCAGTTAAAAACACTACGAAGAAAGAAAATTATAGGCCAATATTCTTGATCAAGAAAGATGGTAAAATCCTCAACAAAATATTAGCAAAACAGATCCAGCAATACATTGAAAAGATCATACACCATGATCAAGTGGGATTTCTTCCAGGGATGCGAGGTTGGTTACAATATCCACAAATCAATAAATATTATACATTACTGACACAAAAGGAAGGATAAAAACTACTTGATTATATCAGTAGACGCAGAAAAAGCATTTGATAAAATCCAGCACACATTTATGATAAAAACTCTCAGCAAAGTGGGAAATAGAAGGAACATAACTCAGTGTAATACAGTCTATATATGACAAACCCACAGCCAACATCATACTCGGTGGTCAAAAACTACAAGTGTTTCCCTTAAGATCAGAATGAGAAAGGGATGTCTACTCTTACCACTCTTATTCAACATAGCACTGGAAGTTCTAGCTATAGCAATCAGATAATGAAGAAATAAAAGACATCCAAATTAGAAAGAAAGAAGTAAAACTGCCATTATGTGCAGATGACATGATACAGTATATAGAGAACGTTAGAGATTCCAACAAAAAACTACTAGAACTGGTATGAATTCAGTAAAGTAACAGGATACAAAATAAATACCCAGAAATCAATTGCATTTTTATGTACCAATAATGAACTATCAAGAAAACAATCCCATTCACAATTGCTACAAAAAGAATAAAATACCTAGGAATATATTTAACCAAGGAGGTAAAAGACCCATACTCAGAAAATTATAAGACACTGAAGAAAGAAATTAAAGAAGATACAAATTAGTGGAAATTATGACATGTTCATGGATAGGAAGAATTAATCATTAAAATGTCCATACTACTCAAAGTTTATTTATAAATCCAATGCAATTCCTATCAAGCTACCAATGGTATAGTTTATAGACCTTGAACTGATATTTCAAAAAATGTATGGAACCACAAAAGATCCCAAATAGCAACGGCTATCTTTAAAGAAGAACAAAGATGGAGGAATTATGCTACCACATATCAAACTGCACTATAAGGCCATAGTAATCAAAATAGCATGGTACTGGCATAAAAAAAAACATAGATCAATGGAACAGAATAGAGAGCTCAGAATTAAACCTACATCTTTGCAATCAATTAATAGTTGATGAAGGAAGCAAAAACATACAACAGGGTAAAGATAGTCTATTCAATAAATGGTGTTGGGAAATTGGACAACTACATGCAAAAAATGAAGCTATACCACCTCCTTATCCTTACATTATACAAAAGAATAAACTCAGAATGGATTAAAGACTTAAACCTTAGACTTGAAACCATAAAAAATCTTAGAGTAAAACATGGGCAGTCAAATCTTGGACATTTCTCGTAGCAATATATTTTCTGATACCTCTTTGGGCAAGGGAAGCTAAAGAAGAATAAACAAATGGGAATACATCAAACTTTTGCACAGCAAAGGCAACCATCAACAAAATGAAAAGACAGCTCACTCAATGGGAAAACATAGTCTCCAATGATACTTTTGATAAGGGGTTAATATAAAAATTTATAAAGAACTTATGCAACCAGCACCCCACCTCCCCAAACAATCCAATTAAAAAATGAGCTAAGGACCTGAATGGATACTTCTCCAAAGAGGACATACAGATGGCCAATAGACATAGGAAAAGATGCTCAACATCACTAATCAGAGAAGTACGAATTAAAACCACGATGAGGTATCACCTTATACCTGTTAGAATGACTATCATCAATAAATCAATGAACAAGAAGAGCTGGTGAGGATGTGGAGAAAAGGGAGCCCTAGGGTACTGTTGGTGGGAATGCAGACTGGTGCAGTCACTGTGGAAGGCAGTATGGAGTTGCCTCAAAAAGTTACAAATGGAACTGCCTTATGACTCAGCAATTCTACTTCTGGGAATTTGTCTGAAGAAACCCAAAACAGTAATTTGAAAGAATATATGCACCCCTATGTTCATTGCAGTGTTATTTATAATGGCCAAGGTTTGGAAACAGCCCATGTCCATCAGTAGATGAGTGGATATAAAAGCTGTGGCAAATTTATACAATGGAATACTACTTGGCTGTAAAAAGAAGGACATGTAACCTTTTATGGCAGCATGGATGGACGTGCAGAGCATTAAGCTAAGTGAAATAAGCCAACCATAGAAAGACAAGTACCATGTGATTTCCCTCATGTGTGGAATCTAATGAATACAATGAACTAACAAGCAAAATAGAGACAGACTCAGAGATAAAGAGCAGGTTGACAGCTGTTGGAAGTGGGGTTGCAGTAAGAAGGCTGGGTGGAGGGTGTTGGGGGAATTGAACAAAAAAGAGAAAAGAAAAACTCTTGGACTGGGACAACAGTGCGGTGATTACTGAGGGAGGGGGTTGGAGGGGAGGTGTAGGAAGAGATAGGGGGGATAAATGGTGATGGATGGAGACTTGACTTGTGGTGGTGAACACACAATACAGTGTACAGATGATGTATTGTGGAACTGTGCACCTGAAACCTGTATAATTTTGTTGACCATTGCTATCCCAATAAATTCGATAAAAAGGAAAAGAAGATTTGATGCAGAGAGAAGTTAGGAGGCCACTGAAGTAGTCAAGAAGGGAGTTACTGGTAACTTGAACTGGAGGATGGAAAAGTTGGTGAATTTGTGCCTCATTTTGAAGATGGAGTTAGTAGAAATTACTTCTAATAGATTGGATATATTTGTTGGTGTGTTAAAGAAAGAAATATCAAGGATACCTCCTAGATAAATCATGGTGGTTTTTCCAAGATAGGAAAAACTGTGGAAATACTAGTTGGGATGAGGAAATTAGGAATTCTGTTTGATTACATTTTGACTTCCATTTGGGAATGTGAAGTTGACAGACAGTTATATGAGTCTGGAGTGTAGGGGATGCGTATGGAAAGGTATAACATATAGAAGATATTTAATATTTGGGATGTAAGTCACCTAGGGAGAGCATAGAAATTAAAAAACAGAAGTTTCAGATATAGCCAAAACAGACCTGTGGACATGCCTGGCATTGAGAGATCTAAGAGAGGAGTAAAAGCCAGCAGAAGACACTGAAGGAAAAAATTGCCACTGAGCAAAAGAAAACCAGGAGGATATGTTTCAGGAACAAAAAATAAAAATGGTTTAAGACCCATGGACAGCATAGTATCAGTGTTAAATGCTGGAGGAGAATCATGTTAGAATAAGAACAGAGAATTGTCTTAGAATTTGGCAACATGGATGTCATTGGTGAGGGCAATCTCTGGAGAATTACAGATGAAATCTTGATTGTTATAGGTTGAGAAGAAAATGTGATGTTGAGGAAGTGGAAATAGCAAGTGTAGACAACTTCTTCAAGAAATTTTGCTGTAGAAAAGAGCATAAAAATGGGGCAGTACTTAGAAGGGAATGTGGGGTCAAAGGAGGGTTTTTATTAAAGATAGGAAATAATATAGCAATAAAATCACTGGTTACTCGAGTCACACAGGACTAAGAGGCTTCTAAAATAGATTCAATAATAAGTAAATTAGGAATTTTAGGAAGAAGCTTTAAGAAAAAGGGTTAAGCTACATGGAAAATTGATAGAATGAGTCTTCTTTACATTATTTTTTCTACTTTCATATTTGGTGCTTAATTACCTTCACTTATAAGTAGCTGGGTTCTGTGATTAATTTTGATCTGTGTCCATTTTTAAGGGCCAGGCATGTCTGATTGTATTTTTCAAGTTGGTAGGATTGGATCAAAATACATGTAAATAGTTTGTTTGCATAAGTTCTTCTTCTTTGGCTGAACCAAGAGTAAAAATTTTGTTTGCTTACCTTTCACCAAGGGAGGAAAGGAGGTCGATGACAGAAACTCAGAAGATACCTGTTCTCAGTTCATTTTCATGAGTCCTATGGAATGAATGTTTTAGTCTAAGAGAGCCTGAGAATGACTCTTAGAATTACTTTTCAGAATTTCTTTGAAGCACAGGGTCACTGCAGCACTTATATTAAAATTCCAGATGACAGAATATATTGTATAACACAGAGCTGATCATACCATTCTCCTTAAACTGTCTTTTAGGCCATCACATTTTCCTGATTCCTCCTCCTTCTGTGGCTGCTCCTGCTCTCTCTCCTGTACTGATTTCTTCTTTACCTGGTGGCTTAATGGAAAATAGTGCCCTGGTGCTTTGTCTAATACAGCGAACCCCACCCTCACCACCACCTTTTCCCCCCAATTTTGTACTTTTTCTTTGGGTGATTTCATCTTCTTGCTTGGTTGAATCATTACTAA
Source organism: Carollia perspicillata (assembly GCA_004027735.1). Taxonomy (NCBI): domain Eukaryota; kingdom Metazoa; phylum Chordata; class Mammalia; order Chiroptera; family Phyllostomidae; genus Carollia; species Carollia perspicillata. Next base: position 92,800 of record PVKM010000017.1, read on the forward strand.
CATGCTGATGCGTCCTGAATTTATTATCTCCAGCTGAGAACTCTCTTCTCAACCACAGAGTGACAAACTCAATTGCATACTCATGTCTTTTTAGCTATCTTGCATGCTACTTAAATTCTACAACTCATCATCTTCCCCTTCCTCCTCCCTCAATCTGCTCCTCCTTTAACATTCTTTGTCTCAGCAAGTTTTAAGACTATCTGCTTGGTTACTTAAGAGAGAAATCTGAGAGTCTTTTTTGACTTTGCTCTTGACCTTCATATACCACATCCCACCCCTGTGGCAAATCAATCATTATATCTTGTTTATTCAACATCTACTTTTTTCGTGCTCCTTTATCTCCATCTCACTGTGATCACTTTAATCTAAGCTAGCCAGTCTTGCTTTGACTACTGCAGTAGCTTTCTAATTGTTCTCTCTGCTTCCACCTGTAGTGAAATAATATTCTGGCATACTTATGGTGTCTCCGCTCTCCCATTTTTTAAAGATATAATGACTACAAGGGAATTGCATGAAAGAAAGGAATTGTGGATGAGAACTCTTGGTGGCCAGTATTATTGCATAGTATTTTATTCCCATATTTTGCTAAATACATTTATAGTAGTGCCAATGATTATTATTTTTAATTTTCTTAAGTTAACAATGTGGAGTATTTCTTTCCTTGAAAAATCTGGAGACGCTTGGAAGGTAGGCAGCTGAAGTATCTTGTGGAGGGAGTTTGCAAGCTTGTGTGTGAGTGCTTGGAGTCCCGAGGCTATAAACATTTCTTATACCGTGGTTCCTGGCAAATGTAGCTATTAGAGATGGAGTTCGGTCTTATTCATATTCCTATAGCTCCCTGAAGTTGTAGTGTTGCTTTCAGTAATTCTCTTAATAGTTATCAAGGGAATATATTCTCAGAACTAGCACTCCTAAGACTGGGTGGACTTAACAAATTGTGTTTTCAGACATCTTGGTTCTCTTTCCTCTGAAAGGTGGAACCTCTAGGTGTCAGAGCAGATAATAATCACTGGACATTTTTGTTCTTGAGATTCAATCTAGGATTGGTCCTTAATAGCCTAGTTCTCACGTTCAATGGGAAAGGTATTTCTGCTGCTGCCGGTTTGTAGGTGTGGGAACTACTTTGGTAAGAGCTGCTGTGGCCCTGGACTGTGGAAGCAACTCTGTACTACCTCTTAAAACAGTGCGGCTGAAGCCAAAGCACAGCAGGATTGGCCCTCACATTTCTGGTCTGGAAAGAGGAGTCAGGGAGATGGTAATGATGGTGGGGCTTCATACATTTGTGGAGCTTTCTCTGTTCCCTTCTGAACTGGGTGGTAGAAACCGGAAGGAGTCTGTTCTGTAGTTCAAGCCCCAGGAAATATTACAGAATTTTTTTTGTACACCAGAAAATAACTGAGAATCAATGTGTTTCTTAAAGCTTATGAAAACTGCTGTAGGTTATTTGAACTAAACCATTTTCTTTCTTTTTTTTTGAACTTTATTTTTATTGTTTTCACTATTGCAGATGTCACAATTCCCCCCATCCCTTTGTCCACCTCCATTCAGCCCTCCGTGCACTTCCATCAGGCCATCACCACACTGTTGTCTGTGTCCATGAGTTATGTATATATGTTCTTTGGCTAATTCCTTCACCTACTTTCACCCAGTCTTTTCTCTCTTCCTACCCTTAGACAGCTACCAGTCTTGCCCATGTATCCACACCTCTGTTTCTGTATTGTTCATCAGTTTACTTAGTTGAAGCAGCTATATACCATTGCTAATGGATATAGTTACCTTTATTGAATGCCCTTTCCTCCTCTCCTCCTCCTCCTTCTTCTTTTTATTCTTCTTCATTTTTTTCTTCTCCTTCTTCTTGTTGAAATTTTGTCATCTGCCTTTTATTTCTTTGCTTATTTGTTATCCCTGAGGTGAATGGGTCTGTGGTCTTGCCCTAGGGAAATATTGTTTGCAAAACATATTTAAAAACTTGTTCTCTGGACCATATTTCTTCTAACCCTTAGATTTTAATCAAACGGATATTTCATATAGTCAATGGAACAAGAATAATGTAATGGAAGAATAGTGCAGTTATTTCAACTATATAGGTAAAATTACAGATTTGTATTTTAATAAAATAAGAAATTTCTGTAGAATTTCAGGGATTTATTATGGATTATACATATATGTTATATGGTTTTGTTAATTGATTAGCTATGTTTAGATGTTTGCATGTAAGGCACATTTTATTTTTTTAAAAAAATTTATTTATTTTATTTTTAGAGAGGGGAAGGGAGAAAGAGAGAGAGAAACCTGTGTAGTTGCCTTGCATGCAACCCCACTGGGGATCTGTCCTGCAGCCTAGGCATGTGCCCTAGACTGGGAATCGAAACTGCGACCCTTTGGTTTGCAGGCTGGCAGTCCACTGAGCCACACCAGCCAGTGCATAGAGCATTTCAATAGAAAAGTTTTGATACTCTTAAAACTTCAAAATAAACTCAGACATCTTTAAAATTATAAAATTTAAATATACTGTGAGTGATTGTGCCTTACAAGTAACAGGCTTGGTTTTTATTAGTTTAGAAGAGTATAATTTCCCAATTTTTTAAAATTTAATTTCTGAGTTTGTGTCAAATCAACCACTAGGTATTTGTAAACCAAGACTCTTAAATAATTTTAATATAAGAGCTTATATATTTTTGAGGACATTGTAAAGATATTAGTGCTGTTTTATTTTTTATTTTATCTGAATGTTTCATAGTACTAATTACACAATTGAGCTTTACAGAATTTTAGTAACTTATTGATAAAGGAGAGGATACCATTACTAATAGGTATAGCTAAGCACATGCAAACTAATAATCTGGTATGTGATTCACTTGAGCATTGCTAAGCGAAAGCCAACATTTTATATGTTATGATTAATAATTTCATTGTAATTTTAGAGTTTTCTACCGTAGGTAACTTTGGGCCTTTTTTTTAGCTAAGTATATCAAAAAGTAAAATGGGAAAAAATAAGTGATGTTTTCACCCAGAGATAGTCAATACTAACATTTTGGTGTTTATTCTTCTAGTGTTCTCTTGGGTTTTGAACATTTTTAAAGTTCTGGTTATATATTACACAATATTTCTCAAAAGGTTCTGCCAGTGTACAGTCCTGCCAATACATGTGGTATAAGAGTACCCATTCTCTGATCCGCTGATCAATACTTTGCCAATTTAATAGACAAAAATACATTACATTCTTATTTCTCTTTGAAATTTTTTGATTATTTTTAGATTGAACTTTTTTCAAGTGTTGATTTGTTTATTTTTAAATTAAATTTATTGGGGTAACATTGGTCAATAAGATTACACAGATTTCAAGTTTACAACTCTATGATACATCATCTGGGTGAAAAAGGTAAAGGAATTAAGCAAACAAAAACCAAAACTGAGGCACAGACAACAGTACGTGATCACAGAGGGAAAGGAGGCGGGGGAGGTGGAAGAGGGGAGAGGGGAGATCAATGGTGACGGAAGGAGACCTGACTCGGGGTGGCGAAGACTCAATATAATATACGGATGAAGAGTTATAGAATTGTACACCTGAAACCTGTATAATTTTATTAACAAATGTCACCCCAATAAATTCAATAAAAGCTAAAAAATAAATTTAAAAAGCGATAGCAACATTATCACCCACTCACAGTGTTTTCTGGATATTAAAAAAATAAGTTTAGGAGTACTTTTATAAACCAAAATACTTTATGTGTGTATATGTATTTCATAAATGGTTTAGTGCGCATCAGTAAAATTGTTGCTTAAATAATGAGCAAAATAGGAATGCTTTTAGTTGAGGACAAACTCATAGTTGAACATCTTGTTTTATAGAAGAAATAAATTAGTTGCTTAAAAATTTATCTTATAGAATATTTATTTTTGAGTCATTTAAAAATTTATATTATTGCATGTTTATTTTGTGTTATTCTTTTGTGATATGTTTATTCATGTCAACACAGAGTTCGCCATTTAAAAAAATTTCTTAGTGTATCTATGTGCCTATTAATTGACAGTGGTATGTGTGCAGAAGGGAAGGAGTAGAGGGAGTTAGCACACACAAAAAATCATGTAGTCACTATGTTTGGCCTTTTAAAATGGACCAGATTGAACATTATTGATATTTCTTTAAAATAAATAAATGAAGATATTTTAAAATTAAATAAGAAATTAAGATGATAAAGTACATGTTTTCCAAATGTTTCTTTAGAAGGATGGCACTAACAAACGCAGGCAATTAAAGCTCTATGGTCTGGCATCTTTTTATTGCTTCATGGTATCAGAAGAAGGACATACCACTTATTTTTAGAGTGTTCTAGTCTATGCAGCAGCTTGAACATTGAAGAGACCTATATATTCTGTTGCTGGAATGGCTTATTTTTCAGGGAAAGAGAAAAAGGTTGGGAAATGCATCATTTCTTTCCTTTTTACCTAATAGTAACATTAAGAAGATACCTTGTCCCCATTTTTACTACTTCTTAGATTTTATTGCTGGCAGCCAGATGTGCTGAAACTCCTGACGACAGCATCTATTCATTGCGTGTTTTTAATAGGCTTAGAGAAATATGAGTAGAGTACATGAAAGCAGCTCAGCTTCACACTTCGGCTGGGAATGCCCAAAAAGCTCACTGCTGTTTAGAATTCTTGCTACAGTCAGGAGAAAGCCGAAAGCTGCACGGGTACTGAATCTTCTACGACTGAATTAGAAGAATAATGACTGTACAATTAACTATCAACCTCTGCTCATTTAAGCACAGTTTTTACAGAGCTCAGGAGAAATATGGAACTTGATTGGCATGTTTTTATGTGATGGTGTCTGCAAATAGATGACTTTAAAGACAGGTGGTAAGGAAAAATAAGAGAAGGGAGAAAAAAAAAAAAAGAAAGAAAATGCAATTTGAGACATTGCGCCAGGTCTGCAATTCTGTTTTATCTCATTTTCATGGGGTGTTTTCATCCCCACCAAATATTTTACAAAATGAGCTTTTTGGACAAACACTGAACAACAATGCAAGGTGAGTAAAGCTAAACTATATGTATTTTTTGTGTTGGTATTTTCAGAATAATAATCTTATATGTCTGTAAACATTTTTTTGTGTATTGAAATGTTGGCATTTAGGGGTGTTGATTTTTATCAAAAATATAACATTTTGTGTAGTGTTGTTTATTGATTTTAAGAAGAAAACAAGCTACTTCAAAGCACAGAAAGCATCTTAAATTTAACTAGCTTGACCTCTGAAACATACAGTTTCAATGATTTCATTCTTTAGTAAATAAAAAGACTAACTTAAAATGCCTGACATTTTTTTTGCTTTGTGATCGGGGCAGTGATTATATTGCATATACAGGGATGGAGCTGTATAATCATATGTGATTTGCTGGAAAATGGGAATTAGCAGTCATGCATGCTCTCTGTAGAACATGCAGAAGATATTTTCTCGGTCTAAGATATTTCTCTATGCAGGGTAGATCAGTAATCACTTTTAAACAAGCTATATTATGGAATTGCTAATAATGCTTTGTATTGGATCGGCTAGTTCAGAAGGATGCTTTGTTATAAATTCTATTGCTTTTCAAGCTGATCAGGTTTTTTTTTGTGTGGTGAAGATTGTTAAATTATGAACATGTGTTTTAGATGGTTTCTGTAGCTTACAGTGAAAGAGATAGCTTATGAAGAATGCTTTTAAATGCAGTTTTATCATTCAGTTTTTTCCCTCCTTTGAGTTGTTTGCCTTTTAAGAATTTCTGATGTTATGTACCTAGTATAGACAAAAACCCCATTGTAACTAAATATACATGGAGAAAGACTGAGAAAGAAATGATAATGCATTGAAATCTTCTGGAAATTGAGGGAAAACTAAGAGTGAATAGAATATCGAGTGGTTTTGCTTGTCTCCTCTCTTCAGGATCTTTGCACAATGTGAGGCAGCTCATTTTAGAGATCAAAAATACCTACCAACAGTATGTGCTTTAATTTAGCAAATGTAAAGAAGACTTTATAGATTTGTAGACATTTAAAATGTTTACCAATGATAAATATATGTGACCTTTCCATTGAATATGGAACAGCATATCTCCTTTTAAATAAAATTTCAGTGCAGTTTTGTTCAATTTATTAATTTGATTTTCTTACATTTTGTTTTTGGACTAATGTAACATGTATAGTAGTGTGAAATGTTATGATATTCTATGTTAGGCTATCTATATTTTAAGATGGTGAGTTTTCTTATTTAGTAATACATTGTTTAAGTGTGTGATTTATGATAAAGATATCCTGTGTTGATTTAAATAAAAGAGGCAGTATGGCTTTCTTAAAAATTCCATGACCTGAAGCTACCAGAGTTTTAGGGTCTGTACTTATCCTCTACAAGTCTTTTCCTTGTTTGATTTCTCTCTCTCTCTCTCATGTTTTTAAGGCCAAAATTTATTTGTTTAAAATGTTAATATTAGGGCTGGGTATGTATTAACTTTAGAAATTGTGCTGTTAACAGCATAGAATTAATTTTATGGAATGTTACTTGGTATGGAATTAATTTTATAGAAAGTTGCTTGGTATGGAATTAATTTTAAATTAAATGTTACTAGTTTTAAAATACAAGAATATCTATTTTTGAGGGAATTGTATGCATCCCTATTACTGTATTGCTTTGACCTCAAGTTTCTTTTATTGTTGTTATGCTTATAATGTAATGCTCTCATTATTAAAAATCTGAAATTCTATATTGCTGTAATTAAACATTAAATCGTGGAGTTTCTAAGGATTCTATAAGACCAATCTTATTTAACTTATTTTTATTTTTTACTTACATTATTGGAAATTGCTTATTAATCAATAAAGAATTTATTCTGTTTTAGGGAAAAAAATCCTTGCTTATGTTCTTAAGTTTTTGGTCTCATAAAAACATGACATTTTTTCGTATGTAGATCTGTTGATCTTCATAATTAATCAAATACTTGGTTTACTTATAAAATCAGTTAAAACCAGTTTACAAATAGCTATTACTTTAGAAATATGAAGAGTAAAAAGAAATTTATAAGAATGTACAATTAATGCCTCCCTCTACATATTTTAATATTTTGGTTACTTTGTGTTCAAATCAGGCACAATGGTTTTTGAAACTTGTTATTCTGCTTAGATTTTTTTTTAAATACAAATACCTAAGCATAAATATTTTAGTTAGCACTGAATCAGAAAAATGTAGACTAAAAAATAAGTCATCTTGAAGAAAAAAGTGGTAAAAGAATGACTTGAGTATGTCATCAGGGGATGTTATCTTACAACTTTAAAATTTTTTCCAAAAAATGGGCTTTGCAACTTCATGAGCTAGGCATTATGCTCTTCAGAATTGAAGCATCAATTACATAACTATCACCTCTGGAAACAAGAGTTTGGTTGTTATCGCAGGAATAGTAATTGTTTGGACTAGTTCAATGGAATATTCAGTATTTGTATGGTGACATTAAATTATATCTTTAAACTGAAAATAACATCAGGGAAATGGAAAATTAGATTATATTTTCTTCTGAATTGCTTTCTAGGAGAAATTACTAAAATAGTATTGTGCATCAGTTATAGACAATGTATTATTTAAAGGGGACCCTTTCAAGTGGTTTTCTTGAGACTTTTTCTAGGTACCTTATTTGTCCCTAAATCTGCAACTCTACTTTCATAAGTTGTCAGATGATAGGGCAGCTTACTTCTATGACAAATTAGTAATAGAAGATTAAAAATGAAAATCTCCCAATATTATTACGCCAAAAGCATTTCAACTTGTCACAGGAGCAAAGATATAGCACAATCTTTATGTTCCAAACTGAAAGTTCTTAACTTACTCTCCTATCATTGTCGTTCTTGAGTAACATTTTAGTGCATGCAAGAAGTGGCAAGATATGCTCTGTTCTTTTACAGCTAAAATGAAACAACTGAACATTCAGTAAAAAAAAAAATCACTGTCTGCATTCTATGTAATTCACTTGATAGGTTTTGATGAAGTGCCACTTTTACTTAAATTTTTGTTATCAAGTTTTCTGGCTGTAAACTTATTTTCCCCATATTAAATTAATCAGGATAGAAAAACAATTGCTTTGTTGCCAGTGGAAAACTCCTCAAATGCTAAATTTATTATGAAATCTAAATCTTATGATACTGTCTTTGGAAGGAAACATAAATATTGGGATGCTAGATAGTGTACTTTTAATGGAGTCTACTGCATTGAGTAAGCAGTTGCTTTGAACAGTGTTCAAAGATGATTACTATTTTTTCTGATAAAGTTTCTGGAAAAGTGTACTTACTATCTCCTAAGTTTTTCCATTTACTGACTTCTAGGAATTTTTCTTGTACAGTGAAGAAATAATGTATTTTCCTTAAGATGTAATTATTTCTTTGTCACTAAATGTGTGACAGTGAATTTGCTATGTTGGCTGGCCACACAGGGGCATAATAGGACTGGATTCACTCAGAATGGTTATTAAAGCCAGTCTTTCTCTCCCTTCTGTATATGTACAGGTGCAGACTTTTATATTAAAAGATATACAGAATTTATAGTAAGTGTAAGAATAAAAAAACGATAGACTAAAGAGTATTTGGATTTGTTGGTGCTTTTAATTATAAGTAAATTAACCAAAAGCAGTTTCTGGTTTGTCTGAATTAGTCCTAGTTTATGCCTGCTGTGTTCCACTATTGATAAGTAGTACCACTTTTGTCCCTTAAAAGTGTTTGACAGTAATTACAGGGCCACTCTAATTATAAAAAGAAAATGGAAAGCTTGAAATTACCTAGTGTAAGTGGGTTTTTTTCCTCTGAAACATTTCTCATAGTACTAAAACATTACCGTTATTTAAGAAAAAATTTGAATTTGTAAAATAAATGTTTAATTATTCAGCCTGGTGGTGTGTCTGGTCAGAAGTATTTAGTCATGTACATACCATTCACTCTTGCTTTAGTGTATAATAAGCTATCAGTATGTGTTCAGGATTTCTGGCACAGACACCTGTTATTTATCATGGCACATTCACGGCTACTTTGACATTGAAAGAGTAGCAGGCACACTTTTCATAGCTCTGAGAGCGCCATACTGACAGAGTGTATTGTTTGCAGTTGTCAGGAGCACAGCACAATTGATATGTCATGATAGGAACATATCACGTGTGCACACATGTGCATGTATTACTTATGTATATAAACCTTGTTAAATGTATAATAATTATAAATATAAAAGTTATACATTATAGACACAAAAGGGTCTCTAAACAATTATCTATATATTTCTAATCAAAATGACTTTCAATTCATAGATTTATATCATTAATATTTTTATTTGAATCTTTAATTTGGACCTAGCTGTATACCACAATTATTAGTATACACACTTAATCCGTTACTGATAAACAGTCTTTAAGTATTTTTATATTAAAAATAACTTCTTATAAAGCTATTGCCTTTGTTGATGACTGACAGGTCGATGTTAACTTTTTTTATTGTAAATTTTTAGATGATTGTAAAGGATCTTCACAAACTCAAAGAAGATAATTACTAGTTAACTCCCTTCTGTTCAATTCTGGCACTATTCAGTGAATAGAAAATGAATTCATTTCATATGTGCCGCGGCTGTCCTCATATCCACTTGTGAATTACAAAGATTCATATAACCAACAAAAGAATTCACAAGTAGGACTGACTCACAATTTGAGTTTGGCTTCTGAATTTGAGAAGTTTTAATTAAGAACATCAGAAATGTGTGTATCAGAACACTTCCTTTGGGCAAAATGGAAAAAGCCACTGAACTTTAAAATTGTAGTTACCTTAAAATTTAAAGGCTCTCTATTTTGCCAAGTGTTTTTTAAGCTCTGCTTCTTTTTTCTTCAAAAACACACTCAGTATGTAAAGCAGGTAAAAATGGAACAGCTCTGATTTAGAAATTGGGACGTGAGACCCACATACGCTCCAAGAAACACAATTTTTAGCTGATTTCTTAAATCAAACTCAGGACTTCTAATTAAACTCCTTTAAAATTTCCATCTCATTGTGTGACCTTTGAAATGCCAGAGATAGAAGTAATGGGAAATGACAAGGGGAGCTGCCATGTTTAATGAAGGATTGATTTGTGCTTGACTTTTCTACAAAGCTTGGCTTTGCTTTGTGTATACATTTGCTTTGCAATGTATGAACACAGGACTTGTGTTCATACATTGGGGCGACTCCTTACTGGTTATGTGATATTGGTAAAGTCACTATTTGAGCTTCTGGAGTTAGGGACTATATATTCATTAACCTTCGAGTTTCCACACTCAACTGCTAGGGCTTCTTTCCTGTGAATACCAGCTTCCCTCAGCCTCTGCAACCAAATGTTGTTCTGCTTATTTTCCTACTATAGATTATCTCTCTAGGTTATAGAATTTCATATAATTGAAACTATATAGAATATATTTTTTATAAAAGACTTACTCAGCATGATTTTAAACAAATCATCCATGTTGTGGCATGTATGGTTAGTTTTCTCCCTTATATTTATTCCTGAGTAGTAGTCCATGTTATGAACATATTGCACTCTACTCATACTCTTGTTTGTGGAGATAATATTTGTATCTATATCTATATCTATATGTATCTATATCATCTATATCTATATCTATCTATCTATATTTGGGTGAATACCCAGATGAGGAAGTGGGTCACAAGGTATGTATATGTTTAGTTCTATGATACCAGACCATTTAAAAAAATAGTTGTACATTTTAAATTCCCACAGATATGTTTGAGAGTTTTGATGGCTCCTCGTACTTCCCAAATATGATGATATATCTTTTAAAGTTTTGTCATTTGAGTTTATAATGGTATCTCCTTATAATATAATTTTGTATTTGCCTAATGACTAACAATGTCAAGCACCTTTTTACTATGTATTCATAGTAAAATACATATTCATATGTATTTTATAATCAATTTATAATTTTGCTTTAAAAGTTTGTTGGGATTAAGACTTAGATCACTTTGTATTTCTGTAGATTATTCTGAGGAGAATTAATATCTTAACATTGAGTCTCCCAATGGTATATCCTTTCATTTATTTAGGTCTTTTAAAGTTTATCTAAGAATGTTTTATAGCTTTAAGTGTAGGAAATTTGAATACCATTTGTTAATTTTTCTTAAGTATTTTAAGTTTCTGATCTTACCATAAACTGAATTAGTTTTTAAATTTCAGTTTCTAGTTTTTTGCTGGTATGCAAATATAATTTATTTTTAATATTACCCTTGCATCTGTTGGCCTTGTTAGATGTACTTACTAGTTCTAGCCAGTGTCTTGTAGATTTGTTAAGATACCCTTTATAAACATCTGGAAATAGTTTTACTTCTTACCCAGTATTTATGCTTTTTATTTCTTTTTCTTATTTTATTATAATGCTTAAGACCAATTGTACAATGTTAAACCATAGTTGTGAGTATATTAGCTTATTAATAGTTTTTTAAAGATTTTCTACTATTTTAATGGATTTATTTATCTATGTTCATGAAAGCTATTCTGTTTTCTTTTACTGAAATATCATTGATAGGTCTTGGCCTTGAGTTTTCTGATTCATAAAATGAGCTGGGGATTTTTTAACCTCTGCTGTATTTTGTCAACATTTGGTGTGGGATTGGTATTATTTCTTCCTTAAATAAGTGATAGAATTCACCAGTGGAACTATATGGACATGAAGCTTTCTTTTTGTGAAAGTTCTGATAAAGAATGTAATTTGTTCAATAAATAAGGCTATTTAAATTTTGCTTAATCTTTGTTACTTGGGGTAAGTAGTGTTTTTTCAAGAAATTGACCATTTTATTTAAGTTCATTAATTTGTTGTTATAAATTTCTTAATTTTCATTGTCTTTTCAATGTCGATTGAATCTATATTGATAATCTTTTACATCTGATATTGGTATAGCTTGTAATTTGTGATCTTTCTTTTGTTTGCATGATCAGTTTACCTAGGAATTTATCATATTTTTCTTTAGCGTCATCGATTTTCTCTATTGTTTGTCTACTATTTCACTGATTAATGTTTTCATACTAATTATTTTCTTTCTTACCATTTAAATCATTTTGCTTCCTGAAGATCTAAGTTTCCATTTGATATACTTTTCTTCAGCCTGGAAAATTTCCTTTAGCATTTCTTGAAGTGTGGGTATTCATTTCTCTGTTTACTTTTATTTGAAAAAAATTCTTTATATACTCTTCCTTTTTAGAATAGTTTTGCTGGTTATAGCATTCTGTGTTGACAATGTTTTTTGCTGGGATTTTTATTTTAAAATTTTTGCTGTTGAAAGAAGCTTCAATAGTTTCTGATGAGAAGTAACTTAATGATGACAAGTCAGTGGAACTTTAAGTAATTTTTCTTTTGTATTTAATGTGTTGTTCTTCTCAGGTTGCTGTCAAAATTTTCTCTGTATCTTTTTTCTGTTGCTCTCTTACTCAGATGTGTCTATATGTGGTTTTTATTGTATTTATGTTTTATATAACATGGCATTTTTTTCCATTGTTTTAACATTCTTTCTTTCTCCCCCTCTCTTTTTTCTTAATTATATATATTTTAGGCTTTTTTATAAATTACTGCCCAAATTCTTGTAATTTCTTGTAATTTTTTTTGTTATTTAGATTAATTTTCAACTTCATTGATTCTTTCATAATCTGCTATCAGACAGAAATTCATCTAGTGAACATCTTATTTCAGATGTTTTATTTGTTCTAAAATTTTTATTCAGTTATCTTTTATAGCCCCATTCTATTTCTCTGTTGGGATTTTTCACTTATGATGAGCATATTGCCTTTACTTCCTCTTAGCATATTTATTGTAAGAGCTTTAAAATCTTTTTAGGCTATTTTTTAATATCTAGGTTATTTCTCAGTCTCCATTGATTGTTTTTCTTCTCTGGAGTATTTTTTTATCTTGTGATGATAACTTTGAAGATTTACTTTCTTAGCAACTTTCAAATACATAATACAGTATTGTTAACGATAGCCACCATGCTGGACATTATATCCTAGGACTTACTGATCTGTAGCTGGAAGTTTGTAGCTTTTGACACCTTTACTCATCTCATCTTCTACCCACATCTGTCACTTACCCATTTCTTCTCATTCCTGTCTATGAGTTTGTGATTTTTCTTTTGTTAGATTCCACATATAAGTGAGATCATGCAGTAGTAGTCTTTCTCTCTCTGATTTATTTAACTTAACATGATACTCTTAAGGTACATTCATGTTGCAAGTGACAGAATTTTTTTCTTTTTTATGGTTGAATAATACATATTTGAATATATATGCCTGCATACATATATAATCATCTATCATAAACCATACTTCCTTTATCCATTATCCATCCACAGACAATTAGCTTATTTCTACATCTTGGGTATTATAAATAATACTGCAGTGAACATGGGGGTGTAGATATATTTTTGAGGTAGTATTTTTGTTTCCTTTGGATAGATACTTAGAGGTAAAATTTCTGGTTCATATGTTAGTCCTATTTTTAACTTTTTGAGTCTTATCCTATTTTTAATTTCCATAGCAGCCTAACCAGTTTACAACCCCACCAACAGTGCACAAGGGTTTCCTTTTACCCGTATCTTCACCAACACTTGTTATCTTTTTCTTTTTTTTTTTTTTTTTTTTTTTTTTTTTTTTTTTTTTTTTTTTTTTTTTTTTTTTTTTTTTTTTTTTTTTTTTGATACGGCTATTCTTTTTTTTCCCCTGCTCCGTGATACGGCTATTCTGACAGGTATGAGGTGATATCTCCTGGTAGTTTTGATTGACATGTCCCTAATGACTAGTGATGTTGAACGTCTTTTTTGTACCCATTTGCCATTTGTTGTTGTTGTTTTTTTTTTTTAATATCTATTTAGATTCTCTGCCCATTCTTTTAGTTGGCTTGTTACTATTTTTGTTATTGAGTTATGTATTTTGGGTAATAACCCATTATCAGATACATGATTTTGACGATATTTTCTCCCAATGGGATGCCTTTTCATTTTGTTGATGGTCTCCTTTTATGTACAAAACCTTTTTAGTTTGATGTTGTCCCATTTGTTTATATTTGCTTTTATAGCCTTTACTTTTGGTGTCATTTATAAAAAAATCATTGCCAAGGCTAATGTCAAGGAACATGCTACCTGTGTTTTCTTTAGTAGTTCATGGTTTCAAGTCTTAGGTTAAAGTCTTTCATTTATTTTGAGTTGATTTTTGTGTGTGGTGTAATATAGTGGGCCAGCTTCATTCTTTTGCATGTGTTGTCGTTTCCCCAACATTGTGTTTTGAAAAGACTGTCCTCTCCTCATTGCATATTCCCGTCTCCTTTGTTACTAATTAATTGACTGTTATGCATGGGTTTTTTTGTGAGCCCTGTGTTCTATTTGGTTGATCTATTTGTCTGTTTTTATGTCAATACCATACTGCTCTGATTAGTCTAGCATTATAATATAGTTTGAAATCCTGAAGTGTAATGTTTCCTGTATTGTTCTTCTTTCTCAAGATTGCTTTGGCTTTTTGTGGTCTTTTGCAACCACATAAAGGTCAAATTTTAGGATTGTTTGTTCTATTTTTGTGAAAAATGTCATTAGAATTTTTATAGGGATTGTATTGAATCAATAGATGGTTTTGGGTAGCAGAGACACTTTAATAATATTATTTCTTCCAATCCATGAGCATGGGATATTTTTCCACTTAATCGTGTCTTCAAATTTTTTCATCAATACAGTGTACAGGTATTTTACTTTCTTAGGTAAGTTTTCCTAAGTATTTTATTCTTTTTGGTGCAATTGTAAATGGGATTGTTGCCATAATTTCTCTTTCTGGTAGTTTGTTATTAGTATATAGAAATGCAACTGATTTTTATGTGTTGATTTTTTTATCTTGCAGCTTTACTGAATTTGTTTATTAGTTATGATAGTTTTTGGTGGAGTCTTTATAATTTTGTGTGTGTAAGATTGTGTCATATTTAAATAGAGACAGCTTTAATCCTTCTTTTTTATTTGGATGCCTTTTATCTATTTTTTTCCTAATTAACCTGGCTAGGTCTTTCAGTACTATGTTGAATGAAAGTAGCAGGAATGGGCATCCTTTTTTGGTTCCTGATCACAGAGGAAAAGCTTTCAGTTTTTCACCAATGAGGATGACATTGGCTGTGAGCTTGTTACACGTGGCCTTTATTACGTTGACATGTATTCTCTCTATACCCACGTTATTGAGAGTTTTTAAATTATGAATAAGTGTTGTATTTTTATCAAATGCTTTTTCTGCTTCTACTGAGGCAATCATATAGTTTTTATCCTTTATTTTATTAAGGTGGTGTATCATTTGGATTGATTTGTGGATGTTGAACCATCTTTCATTCCTGGAATAAGTCCCACTTTGCCATAATGTATTATTATCCTTTTAATGTTTGTTGAAGCCAGTTTACTAATGGTTTGTTTAGAATTTTTTAATGTAAGTTCATCAAAGATACTGGCCTATAATTGTCTTGTGTGTGTTATAAAACTTTTTTATATTTCCTACTAATTTTTATTTGCTTTTCATTATTTAGTGAGAAAAGAGTGTTAAAATTTCCAACTATGATTGAATATTTGTTTCTTAGATTAGTCTTTCAGTTTTTGCTTCATTATTTTGTTGTTCAGTTTTGGATACTTGTAATTCTCATTATGTTAATATGAATATACTCTTTTATTGCTTTGACATCTCCCTCTGACTTTGGTAAGATTTTTTCTTGGATTATGTTTTGTCAGATATTATTGTAGCTGCACTGGCATTTTTATGATGAGCATTTACATGGAATATTTTTCTTATTCTTCTAACTTTTTGGTTTTCTTATATGTAAAGTGTGTATGTGTTGTGTGTGTGTACATTTTATACAGCATATGAATGGGTTCTGATTTTTCCCTTGTCTTGCTGTTTTGTCATTGGATTGCTCAGTCTATTACATTTCATGTACATACTGATGTGGCTGGACTTAATCCATCAGCCTGCTATTTTCTTTTCTTCTTTTTTTTCCATTGCATCTTTTTTTCTCTTTTATTCATATCATTTTATCTGATTTATTAATAAGCTTTTAGCACTTAATTTTTTTCTTCTCTAATAGATTTTTAACTAACTTTTAAAAAAGTTTTATCTTGGGGTTATATATTCTTAGTAATTTTAACATAAATTAATATTATAATATTCATATAGAATATATGAACCTTATAATAGTATAATTTCACTTTTATCCCACTTGTCTTTGTGCTATTGTTATTTAATATTTTACTATTCACAAATTTTGCACTAAATTATCAATTTTTTTGATTTTTAAAAACAGCCTGTTATGATTATCTACATATTTACTGCTTTTGGTTATCTTTATTTCTCTCTTCAGATATGGGTCCTTTTTATAAATCACCATTTGTCTTCTGTCTGAAGAACTTATGTTAGTATTTCATGTTGTATCTGTCTACTAGTGATGAGTTCTTTTAGCCTTTGTAGGTTAAAAATAATTATTTTCATCTCAATTTTTTGGAAGGGTATTTAACTATGGATTAGGTATAAATTTAGGTGAACTTTTTTTTCCCTTTCAGTACTTACAATATGTCTCGCATTTGTCTTCTGACCTCCATTATCTATTGAGAGAAGTCATTTAAAATTCTTGTTGTTTTTCTGCTATAGATATTCTGTTATTTTTATCTGGTTGCTTTTAATATACCTCTTTATTATCTGTTTTTAGCAGTTTGATTTGAAATATTTAGGTGTATTTATGTTTATTCTCATTGTGGTTTAATGAGGTGCTTAGATTTATGACTTGGTATCAGTCATCAGTATTACAAATGTTGGTCATTATCTCTTTAAATATTTTCTCTGCCACATCTGTTTCTTCTTTTCCTCAATTACTCCAATCACATATATGTTTGGCTATCTGATATTGCCCTGCCAATTGTACATATTCTGTTTTTTCTTCATTTTTTTCTCTCTGTGCTCGACAGTTGGTCTAAACAATCTATTTTGAATTCACTTTTCTCTGTTTTTATTCTATTATGCTCTTAACCCATGTGCACTATATTCTATACTTATTTCATACTTCAGTTCTAAAATTTACATGGGTTTTTTCCCAGCCTTCTATTATTCTGATGAAATTCTTACTATTTCCCTACTGTATCCCATTTATCCACTAAATTCTTTGACATATTCATTGTAGTCATTTCAGTGTTCTTGTCTGCTAATTGTTAACATCCTGGCTATCTGTATGCCTGTTTCTGTTGACTTTTTGTTCTCTTGATTATGGGTTCACTTTTTGCCTCTTTGCATGTCTTTTAATACTTAATTGTATGCTGAACATTGTAGAGATTTTAATTGTTTCCATCTAAAGATTGCTTTTTTAAAAAATCGTATCTTTTAGGCCCTGGCTGATGTGACTCAGTGGATTGAGAGCCGGCCTGCAATTCCCAGTCAGGACACAGGCCTGGGTTGCGGGCCAGGTTCCCTGGGGCAGGGTGTGCAACAGGCAGTCCACACACTGATGTTTCTCTCTCTCTCTCTCTCTCTCTTTCTTCCTCCCTTACCCTCTGTCTAAAAATAAATACATAAAATCTTTTTTTAAAAATCATGTCCTTTTGTTATATTAAGGAGGACAACCTTGATCTTATCAAAGCTTGGTTTTAGACCTCATTTGGATAATACTCTTTACTCTTTTCGTTTGTCATAGGGTACAGTCCTTACCACAAGGGTATAGTTTCTTACTTTTAATACATGGCCTTTTTGGCATCTCAATTGAATGCCTGAGATTTTCACAAGTACCTTTTCAAGCCTGGTTGATCAGCGAGTTTCATAATATTATGTGAGTTCTAAAGTTTCTATTTATTTTGCAGGTCTCAGCAGGTGCAGTCTACCAGGTTCCAGAAAACTTGCATATGTACAGCTTAGGATGTGGACAGGAACCTGATAAAATTTCTGTGCCTATTTCTGGAATTTAGTTCTTAGCTCCCTTTTCTGTAGCCTACCATCACAAGGCCCACTGCATTAGCAAGCCTGAGTTCTCATCTCTGTTTTTTATACCGTTTCTTATGCTCAGTAAGTGCTGTGTTCTCTGCTTGGGCTTGAGTTCCTCATGCTATGGTTGTGAAATTGCTTGCAATCAGAAAGCTAGTGTGAAGTTTATCTTATGTTCATTTCCTGTGTCAAGATTCTCAACACTGTGACATGTCCAGTGCCTTAAAGTGATTGTTTCATCTATTCTGCCTAGTTTTATGGCAAGAAAGGAAACCTTATACTAGCTACTCAAGAAGATGTTAATTATTTTATAATAATATATAATAAGCACCCAAGTACCTACCATCCTGAACAAGAGCCGAAACCTTGGCAAAAATTTTCATTTAACCATTTGTTTTCCTCATCTCCTACTCCCAACTCCTACAGTTCGTGGCATTTATTATATTGAACCCCATGTTCAATCATTTCTTTACTACGTATGTGTGTATATACACACATACATATTTAAAAAGAATTTGTTGTTCTTTCTTTATAAAAGGTACTGTTCTGTTTTTTTCCACTTAATTTTAGTTAATTTATTTTGACTGCTGTATGATATTCCATAGTGGCACTATATCACAGATTTTAATCCACTCTCCTGCGTATGGGCCTTTGGAGTGTTTCCAAATTTTTGGTATGGTGAAAATGCCACTATGAACATATCTCCTATTGTACATGTGTGTAAGAGTTTCTCTTGTATATATTCTGTTCATATGTTCAATTTTAAGAGACAATACCAAAGTGTTTTCCAATAAGTTTTTTTAATTGACAGTTCAGTGAATTCATAAGTGGGAATGCAATGATTCAAGTGCAAAACATTAATTTTAAAAGTTGGACAATTTTAACCATAGTTGCCTTTGTTAATTTGACAGCAGTCATAGAATAAATGTATGTTAAATGAATACACTTAGAAGTTTGTTTTTCTTTCTTCTCTCCCCTTTCCCTGCACCTTTCCACCTCCCCTACCTTTCTTGGAAGGTGTAAAACTTCCTTACATTAGTAGAGAAAGATCTTTGATATAGGCAGGACTAGCAGGTATGAAATAGACCTTAAAGAATGCAGGGTCTAGTATTTTCATGAATAAAAATCTCTAGATTGCTGAGGAAAACTGTATTGTCTGTAGTGATCTTAAATTAGGGTATCTGTTGTGTGAGAATTTATTTATTTATTCTCAATTATTTAGTTACCCTAGTTGTCCCCTCCCTTACATACACCTCCATGAGGAAATGAGTTTCATTTTGATTTTCATCTCTGGAAAGAATACATGGAAAATCTCTAAAACTTGTTTCCACATCTGAAGTTGTTGTCTTTTTTCTTACTAGCTCTGAAGAATAAATTTCCTTACTTTTTTCTCTCTCATACATGATGTTTACTTTATGAATTATCTCTTTCCTTTGGATGTTTATTGTTAAACACTGAGAAAACTAGATTTGACAATTTTCTCTCTTGGTATAAATCTGCATTCTCAGCAACAAGATGCTAGCACATGAATTGGAGTAGGATTTCCAGTCCTCACAGCCCGTTAGTGTTCTGTCTCGTTGCCTGTTTCTGTGGAAATGCAGGTGAGGCCCGCTGCCCCAGCCAGCTAGACATCTTCCTCCGTCAGATCTTACAGATGGTTCACATGTTTCAGGACTCTCTTAGCATCTGTTTAAAATTCTCAAACTGCTTTCACCAAATTTGTTTGGATCTTTTTTGTGGTTACACTTGATTGTACATCTGTAGACATTTGAGGATTGGCATTAAGAAATAGCTTCATGTCTTATCCGATACTGACATTACTGCTAGTGCAGCTGTAAGTGAAGTGGAAAACAAACAAAAACAAAGCCCCAAAGTGTTGGAGATTAGGATATTTAAAGAAATAGAGCTTAACTTCATTTTATGTGGGTTTATAACATCTTCACATAAAGCAAAATCTCAGTTTTCTATTGACTTTCATTACATTTTAAGCTCTTTGATTTGATAATAGAATAATAATTTTTTTACATCCTTTACTCATATCAAGTGAAAAAACAATAGATGTGGTTTTTGTTTATGTTTTACAAGTAAGAAATAGAAGCATACAAAAAAGAATATGTACCAAAATGGTAACAGCTAATGATGGTAACAGCTAAATGGTAACAGCTACTTTAGGTTTTATATTTTAAATATAAATAAAAAATGAATAATGTGACAGTGAATTTTATGAGAATTGAGTGAACTAAAATATGTAAAGCATTTGGAACATGGCCTGAAAAATAATAAACATTAATTAAATAATAATGATTATTGATTATATTGTTTTTATTCAGGATTTCACTCCAAAAGATCCCCTAAAATTCAATTACTAAGTCAAAAGCTATCTTTTCTATGAATCCTATTATTGTGAAGTTGCTCTCCTAAAATATTAAATTAATTCCATTTTCACAATGAACAAATAAAGTTGCTTTTTATAATTAGCATTGGTTGCTGTCATATTCGATTTTTAATTCCATTGGTTTATAAAAGTTTTCAAAATATTTTAAAAAATATTTACTCATTTGTATTAGTTTGCTAGGGCTCCCACAGCAAAGTAGTACTCACTGAATGGTTTTACTACAGACATTTTTTCTCATAGTTCTGTAGGTTAGAAGTCTAAGATCTAAGTGTAGAGAGGTGGCCACTTTCTTGGCTGAGACCTCGCATGGTTTTTCCTATGTGTTTGTGCATCCCTGGTGTGTCTTCGTGTGTCTAAATGTCTCCTTATAAGGACACCAGTGAGATTGAATTAGAGCCCTATTCCTAATTCAGACATTTTTGAATGGAGGCACTCTTTTGCAAGCACATTGATAGTGGAGGAAGGCTGGCCAGAAGGCAACGTAATGATTAGTTAAGTGAAAGAGGAGAAGGTAGACAATGTGGATCTGAAAATACATATGACAAAGTTAAACAAAAATGCAAGAGAGAAAAAACAGGGTCAGAGAGAGGAATTTGTAGCCTTTGCAAGGATGTTTGATAATTGTTGTCCTGTCTTTAAGCCAACCCTTGGTCCCAAATATGGTTCCATTGTAGCAAGGGTCACAGAGATGCAATCCAATGACATGAATGTTATCTGCGCTTCACCCCAAAGTTTAATATTTTTGATGTTTTCTCTCAGTTTATTATCTACTGCTTTTCTCCTTTCCCTGTCTTTTCTAATTTGTTGTTTAAAATGTTACCTGACTTTTTTCTTCTACATTCTTTTTTATGCTTTTTTCTTTTTCTTTTTCACCTTTGTTGAGACTTGCACAACTGTGGTACAAAATCTAGCTATATCTTCTAAATTGCTATTTGTAACCTTGACCCTAGCATAAGCATTAAATTTTGCTAAATCCTTTTCTAGTACACTGAGTGTGCATAATTTTCTTCCTGTGACAAGTTAAAAAGCACCTACTTTAAACAAAGGCAGCTATCAAGTACTTTTAATTTATTCTTTCAACTAATATTTGCTAAGTAACTACAGTTTGCCAAGTGCTTTATAGGCAATGAGGGGGAAGTTGGTGGAAAATAAGGTCAGAATGTCTATCCTTGGAGAACTTTTACTGTGACATGTCAACTTACCACGAGGAAAATTTGTGTTCAAAGGAACCAACCATTCTTAAACTAGGCCTTTGGTCTCACCTTGATTCTGCCCTAATTGAAAAGTTACTTGAGGTGACTGACTCACTTTTTAAGTTTGTATAGACTTAAAAAGGGGCCTGAGGACTAAAAGTCAGAATCTTGATATTTAATTTATATTAACCTTGATGTCTACTTTCTCCTTGCTACCTTGCACTTGAAAAGTCCAGTTCATTAGTATTTGTGCTAAGAGTTAGAAAAAGAAAAAGAGAAGTATCTCGGTGCAAGTTGCTTAGACACAGAGCCTGACAGCCATGCCAGTGAATATGCTTTATTGAGCTAGTCCTTCTCAGCAAAAACTGGAAGGGAAGGAGGGAAGCATGGCAGGGAAGAGCTATTCAAGGATGTAACCTCAGATTACATCTAGTCATGGAGGTGGGAGACTTTTTTAAATACGTGTTTTATTGATTATGCTATTACAGTTGTCCCATTCCCCTCCTCTTTATGCCCCTCTGCCCTGCACCACCCTTCCCACCTGCATTCCTTCACCTTAGTTCATATCCACGGGTTGTACCTATAAATTCTTTGGCTTCTCCATTTCCTATACTATTCTTAATGTCCCCCTGTCTATTTTTGTACCTACCATTTATGCTTCTTATTCCCTGTACCTTTCCCCCCCATTCTCTCCCCATTTCCTCCCCACTGAAAACCTTCCATGTAATCTCCATTTCTGTGATTCTGTTCCCGTTCCAGTAGTTTGCTTAGTTTGTTTTCGTTTTTGTTTTTAATTTTTTTAGGTTCAGTTGTTGGTAGTTGTGAGTTTGTTGTCATTTTACTGTTCAGAGTTTTGATCCTCTTCTGTATGGTAGTTACATCCCTTTAACATTTCATGTAATAAGGGCTTGGTGATGATGAACTCATTTAACTTGACCTTATCTGCAAAGTACTTTATCTGCGCTTCCATTCTGAATAATAGCTTTGCTGGATAGAGTAATGCTGGATATAGGTCCTTGCTTTTCATGACTCTGAATACTTCTTTCTAACCCCTTCTTGCCTGTAAGATTTCTTTTGAGAAATCAGCTGATAGTCTTATGGGAACTCCTTTGTAGGTAACTGTCTCTGTTTCTCTTGCCGATTTTAAGATTCTCTCCATCTTTAATCTTGGGTTATAATGTGTCTTGGTGTGTTCCTCCTGGAGTCCAATTTCTTTAGGACTCTTTGAGCTTCCTGGACTTGTATGTCTATTTCCTCCATAAGATTGGCGATATTTTCTTTCATTATTTTTTCAAAAAACTTTTCAATTTCTTGCTGTTCCTCTTCTTCTGGCAACCCTCTGATTCAGATGTTGGAACATTTAAAGTTGTCCCAGAGGTTCCTAAGCCTCTTCTCATTTTTCTGAATTCTTGTTCCTTCATTCTGTTTAGGTTGAATGTTTCTTTCTTCCTTTTGCTCCAAGCCATTGATTTGAGTCCCAGTTTCCTTTCCTTAACTGTTGGTTCCCTGTACATTTCTCTTCATTTCAGCTTGCATAGCCTTCACTTTTTCCTCCATTTTGGGACCACACTGGACCATTTCTGTGAGTGTCCTGATTACCAGTGTTTTGAATTCTGCATCTGATAGGTTGGCTATCTCTTCATTGCTTAGTTGTATTTTTTCTGGAGCTTTGATCTATTCTTTCATTTGGGCCATATTTTTATGTCTCAGAGTGCCTGTTACATACTAAGGGGTGGAGCCTTAGGTATTTGCCAGGGCAGGGCAGCCTACATCGCTGCATTGTGACGGTGTATGTGGGGGAGGGGTCCTAGAGGGAAAAATGCTACTTGCTCAGCTCTTGGCTGTCTTTGAATCACTTCTCCCGTTACGTACAAGCAAATTGGGCCCTTCCGATGCTGATTCCTGGGTGGGTGGTTTTGTGTACATTCTAAGACTCTGTGGGTCACCCTGACAGACTCTCCTGTGAGGCTGGGAGTTTCTTCTACCACCAACCCTCATGTATTTTCACTGCCAGAGGTTTTGAGGCTTTATTTCCCCACATGGAACCCTGGGTTGTGTGGTCTGTGTCGCTCCCCAGTTGTTCTTCCAGGTTATCTGCATGCAAATATGGGATCCCCTGTCCACAAGCCACTGCCTCATGAGGGTGAGAGACTCTTGAGCAGGAATATTTCCTCAGAATTTTTCCTGTATTCTGTATACCTCTATCTCAGTCACTCATGGGTTAACACCTGTCCTGGGATGGGGGCAACTTCCTGGGTAAGAAGGCTGTCATCATTTGAGGGCATTTCTCTGGTGAACAGGGTTAGCTCTGAGCCATACCAGCCAGGGCTCACAGCAGCTGGAAGATGGGTGCACTTGCCTGACAATGGTGATATGGGCCTGGGCCTGCACAGCACAGCCACCACTAGTTTCTCAACTATGCTCATGTCCCCCCTCCCCCCTCACTAGTGTGTTACCAACTTTGTAAATGGAATAGCCCCTGAATTCTCTGAGGAACATAGACAGGGTGTTTTCTGGTATTAGCAGAGCTGTTCTAGCATATAAACTTCTCTAAGTATTTTGACCCCTCACAGGGCAATACTAGCATCTCTGCTTCATTTGATGTAAACCACCACTTTTTCAGATTTCAGGAGCTGTCTAGTTGCATTCAGATATTATCTGCTGTGGCCCTTCACGGGTTAAAATTCTGTTAGTTGTGGAGGACATTGCTGGAGGTGGATAGTCCATGCCATTATAGGAGCCAGCACTCGTAGCAACTGGGGGAAAGATTGATAAGCCTGGTAAAGGGGATCTGGGAAGGACGCTAACATTGTCTGCCGTAAGGAGACAAAATTATGTATATCTTCTTGGAATAAAGAGACTTAAGGACTGTCTATAGATTTCAGTGTTTTACTGTATGATAAGTATTAGCTATTTTGCCAGAGAAGAAGGAATCTATATTTTTCATAGTGAGACAAAATGTTGAAAAGAAAAATGATCCAAATGTAAGTGTTTACATATAACTTTGTTGAAGAGGATGAAAGAAGAAAAAGGCAAATATTGAATGGATTTTATACTGCAAAGATATCAGTTTTTTTTTTAAATCTTCACCAGAGGATATGTTTATTGATGAGAGAGAGAAAAAGGGAGAGTGGGAGAGAAAAACATCTGTGAGAGGAAAACATCAATCAGCTGCCTCCCACACACATGGTAATGCAACCTGGGTATGTGCCCTGACTGGGGATCAAAGCCACAACCTTTTGATGTATGGAATGACAATTCAACCAACTGACCCACCTGGGCGGGTGGTATCAATTGTTTAATATTGGGGAATTTGCCAATATCTTGATAATATGGAATTAACAATTCTTTCTTTTTATTCACTTTTCCAGGAATTTTTCTTTATAGTTGAAGATAATGTTACTGATGGAGTACTCACTGTTTAAATGTAGCTACTCAATCACATATGCTTATATACTACACAAACGGAAACATTTCTAAGACTTTCATTTATAATGTCTATTTGTAGAGCAAACAAATAAAATGCTGTCACACTTTAAGAAAACATTTTTATAAAATGGGTATTTTATGAATTTCAAAATGTAACAGCTGCCCTGGCCAGGTAGTTCAATTGCTTAGAGCGTAGTCTCTATCCTCCAAGGTTGTGGGTTCAGTCCCGGTCAGGGTACATACAAGAATTAACCAAATGGATGCATAAATAAATGGAGCAATACATTGATGTTTCTCTCTCTTTCATCTTTCCTCTCTCTCTTTAAAATCAATAGATTAAAAAATTTAATTTGTAATGTAATATATGCTTGGTGTTGGTAATAAATTGTTAAACAGCTTTCTCATTTCATCATACCTGAGGTCCCTACGTCATTGACGACTCAGTAGATTTCCTCTGGTGCGTGTGCCATTTGGAGTCCTGTTACAGAGGCTGCTAAGTGCATATCTTGGAGAAAGGATCATCTTCCAGTATCGCTCCCTGGTACCTATTTAGTTCTCCAATGAATGTCAGAGACCAAATGCTCTGGTTTTTGATTGAGGGTGAAGAAACTGATAGCATCCTAATTTTGGTCTTTTTCTCTTTTGTGGACACCTATTCTTACTTCATCACTGTGACTTTTTAATTTTATTTTATACTTATGTTTCCTGTTAACAACTCTAAGGGAGCAGTACTAAGGAAGTAGGCTTGGAGTTTAGTAGGTAAGTCATATATTTTTAATGTGAATGACTGAAATGTGCTGGATCTTCCCTGTTGCACATGACTTCTTATCTGAAAGTATATTTAGAATCCTATATATTTTTTCTTGTCCGGTAACTACTGCCATGTAAGGCAACTAATTCTTGAGCATAAAGTGTGTTAATTATATAATTTCCTGTATTAAACCTATGTTGTCTTTGAGTGGGGCAAGCTTTCGGTAACTTTTAGATAAATGTTAAAAGTATCCTAGTTATTGATTCATTTTGTCAGAGTTTTAGAAAATTAATTTTTAAAGTCTCATTATAGTGTATAAATTGTTTCCTGTTGCATCTGATGTGAATTTTTATATTCAGGCATTAAGAGTGCTTAGAGAACAACTTTTGAAATATTCACTTAAAGTTTTCTTTTTTATGAAGTAATGTGTTAAATCAAAAGGGAAATAAAAAGTGCATAGTCACAGTCAAATACTTATATGTCGGTTTTGTTATTGATATTTTTTAGAGCCAGGAAAATTGACTTTAATATGGTTGCAAGTTTTCTATTGGTATGTGTAATATGTTTTAGTAAGAATTATAAGCTATTTTTGTTATGTTTTGCTAGTTATCTGTAAGTTGCTCTATAATTTTGACAATTCAAAAACATTTGTAATGCCCATAAAATATGAAAAAATTGATAATGTTATGAGGATGGTTCCTTGAAATAAGATTAGAATAGATAATCTAAGAAAAATAATGTAAATAAAAAGTTATATTCTACATAGAGCATTGAGCTTTAAAACTGTGACTAAATGTTGAGTATATTTCCCTTTTTTTCATATTCAGAAAATAGTTTGATTTTAATATTCTTCCAGTTGGTAACTGCAGGCCACTTACATGCATATGTGTGCACATGCTTGTGTGTATGTGGTGTTTGCGCACGCACACACAGATGCAAACCAAAAGGTGAAAACTGTAAGAATGGCGTGGCTTTGGTCTGAAATAAATAAAGCCAAAGAAATTATTTGCAGTGATGTCCATTGTAGGACTTAATGTATGTTGTGATTTCATTTTCTGTATTTATTATTAAAATTAAAAAAAATTAAATTACAGTCGACATACAATAGTCTATTAGTTTCAGGTGTACAACACAGTAATTGGACATTACACAGTGATCCCTCAAAACCTATAGTACCATCTGACACCATACATAGTTATAATATTATTACTATATTTTTATGCGATACTTTACATCCCCATGACTGTTCTTTTAACTGGCAATTGGTACATCTTAATCACTTCCCCCTTTTCACCTATTCCCCCAACCTTCCTCCCAGCTAGCAACCATCGGTTTGTTCTCTGTATCTATCTGTCAGCTTCTGTTTTGATTGTTCAATTTCGATTCCGCATACAAGTGAAATCATATGATATATTATTGATTATACTTTAAGGACACATAAAACATGAAACTGTAATTGTACTGTTAGGAAAATCATTAATTCTTTCATGATTTAACACCACAGAGAGCCAAGAAAAGATCAGAGACATCTGGATTATAGCGCCCTATACCTGCCATGTAGATGCTGCAACGCAGACGGGTATTTAGAGCAATCTTCCACTGCAATTTCTAAGATAAGAGAGATGCCAATGACCTTTTATCCCCCAAAACATTTCCTTAGAGAGTGAAGAGGCCACTTTGACAGGAAGACCATGATTGCAACTTCCAGCAAGCCTGGATCCAGTTTTTTTCCTTATGGCATATAGCTGGTTTGCGTGAGAGGACTCAGTGTTAATAGAATTAAGAGCCATAGCAAGTACGTACAGAATATATAGTGTGGGTGGAGTAGGAAAAGACTCATGTAGGGAATTGGGAACTAACGTGAACAGTTTAAGTATCAATGAATTAAATACATACAAAAATGGTTTTCTCTATTTGAATTTTCAAAATAAGATCACAGGTAATATTACATTAGTAATATTTATATTTTAGTTACAAAGCACTTTTACATGCAAGTTTTAACTCAGTATTATGGCATACAGTAATTAAAAACTGTATTTTATCTGTGACTTTTACACTGGAAGGGCATCCCAAGACATTTTTATACCAAAGAAGTTGTCATGTCTGCTTCACAATAATAATTTTCGTTTTAACTAATAAATTTTTTAGGAACAAGTTCACATGACATTTTGATAAAAAGAGATAAGCCCTGGCTGGTATAGCTCAGTGGACCGAGTGCGGGCCTGCGAATCAAAGGATCGTGGTGCGATTCCCACTCAGGGCACATGCCTGGGTTGCAGGCCAGTTCTCAGCAGGGGATGCACGAGAGGCAACCATACATTGATATTTCTCTCCCTCTCTCCTTCCCTTCCCCTCTAAAGATAAATAAATAAAAATCTAAAAAAAATGAAAAGAAGAGATAAAAGAGAGCACAAGAAATGAAGAAAGTTGAACATCTTTTACAATTTATCAAGATATGTCTAAAAGCATTCATTTTTAAATAACCAAAATGCTTATTCTGCTTATGATAAATATGGCATATATCTCATAGCAGCTACAATAAACACTAAATATTTGCATTAATAGTTTTCTTTACCATCTTTAAGTCAGGTCTCTTTAAAAAAGCTTTCCCAAGTAGTTTAAGCTGAGTTTTATTCCCTGTAGGTATTCATATAATAAGTGTAGACTTTCAACATTATTACATTAAACTTTGAGCTTTTTCCCCTCCCAGTCTGCACATTCTCTTCTTAGAAGTTTGATCATAGCTAACAGAGTACTTTACACTGTTGTATAAAATTGTACTCAGGGGAATTCATGAGTATTGATTCTGTTACCAAAGTTAATAGATAAAACATCAGGTAAGTAGTTATTTATTAATATATAAATCCAAGCTTACAAATATATGCTGCCTTTAATGAAG
Source organism: Carollia perspicillata (assembly GCA_004027735.1). NCBI lineage: Eukaryota > Metazoa > Chordata > Mammalia > Chiroptera > Phyllostomidae > Carollia > Carollia perspicillata. The sequence goes on from PVKM010000017.1 coordinate 121,472, forward strand.
ACTCTGAGGACATGGCTAGTGCCTCAGAATCTTTTATTAAGCTGTTTTCTTTTTTTGAAATAGATAGTACAGGATTTGTTGAAATGCTCCTTCAACCAATTGTATATAACTGTGCTCACATTTTTTCATATTTGTTTTACTCTTACACAACATTATGTTCATATTATAACATTGTTTTCTCAAGATTTAACTCATTTTTAATATAATATTTGTCTAAAAGTCTTCATTTACCAGTGAAGTTTAAGTTTTGGTTTGGGTTATATTGGTGTATTTTTAGATGTATGTTTACATGAGATTATGTATTTTGGCCTTTAGTTTCATTTCATAGTATTTGATGATCCTTCGTTTCCCACCTAGATGTCTGAATATTTACTATTTTTTAATTTTACTATGAAGTTCTTATTGTACTTATTCAATTTATTATTTTTGGAATTACACTTAATTGGAAAAACAAAACAATAGTCCACAGATCACAAGGTGTGTAGACACTCTGTGATGTCACTAAGTATTCTCTGTAGCTCTCTTGCCACTCTATTTGTCTACTATAGATTCTTCTCTACTAGAGTAGCTGTGAAATGAAAAGGTCATTTTTTAATTTAATTTTTTTAAATTGCAGCTTTAGGTAGCCTTGTGACTCAGTTATGGACAAAGATCAGGTGTACGGTGCAGCCTCTCTGGCTTCTCTGTTTTTCCTTCCTGGCACATGCAAGAAATGCCTGAGCTGCAGTATCCGAGTCCAGAATTGTAGATCAGTACATTATAGAGGGCCTAGTGCTTTGTTGGCATTATTTAGTGCTGTACCAGCCCTGGACTGGCTTCTTGTGAGAATCAAAGAAATAACCTCTCCTGTCAAAATTGCTGTTTGAATGATTTCCTGGGACTTGCAGCCAAATGCAGTTTTAACTAATTATTAGATTAGGTTTTAGAGATGAGATTCAAAAATGTTTGTACATTACTGTTAAAACAGGGATGAGACCTTGTCCTAGCTGGGCCTATGTAACCTTAAGAAAACATTAAGAGACATAGTGAATAATATTTCATTACCATTTTTATTCCCAGTCATGTCTAGCACAGTGTTTTTTGGCTACCAGAAAATTAGGACATGTATGAAGGAATAAAAAAACGGAGTGAAAAATAATACTTGAATTATTGAGCACTGCTTACAATAAATTTTAATATTGTACTTTCTGATTTTTATTTTAAACATTAAGGTGTATTTTACCTTTATAATAGTACACTCAGATCAGATTCTACTTTTTGAAATGAAATTATTTTATACATTAAAAAATTAGTATTAGGAAAGTAATTTTATAGGCACATTAATTAAATTACTAAACTGTTCCTACCATGAGCTGATCAGTACTTTTAGTAAACTGCTATTGTATCAGAAAAATTAGAACTGAACATTTTACAGCTTGTTGATAATTTGTATTAAGAAGAAATACAGAGTCAGTTGAAGGATTCAGAATCCGTTACTATCACAAAGTCTACTAATTCTAGTATTTTATTCAGCCTCAAGAATTGTAGCCAACCCATGAAAACTAAGAAGAAAAACTGCAAATATTTATTAGGAGGGGTTAAACATAATCCTTTTTTAAAAAAATCAAAAATTTGTGTATTGTTTTCAGTCATTAGTTCTACTAAAATCCTTTTGTATAGGTTTATATTAGGACAATAACATTTGTACATTGCTTATATCTGTATATTCTTAGATAAAATATTATGAATGAATAGTTAAAAATTCTGGAAGAGTACACTAGATAAACCCAAATAATATAATTACTCTTGTTATATTTGTGTAAATGTTTGTTTCTAGAAAAGCAAAAATAATCTAAGACTCTATTTCAGCATAGCCAGAAAAATATTAGTTTATAAAATTGTCAAACTCCTATCGCATAGTCGGAAGTTCAAGAACTCTTGAACAAAAGAAGATTGCTGATGACATTATTATGTTTATCAATTATTAGTTAATGTTAATTAAAAACTTTTTAAAAGTTTGTTATGTATTTATAAAATTTGGTAGTAGTCTTGGATCCTGTGTACCTTTATTAATTATAAAGGCAAAAGGTCTTTAAATGTTAAATTTTAAAATAAAAAAGTGAGCTTTCTGAGTTGTTTTAATGTTAGGATGTAGGAAAGCATTGGATTATCATGCGAAGTTAGGAGAATTGAGTTGAAAAGAACCTTAGCACAGAGAATAGCTAGGCTCACCTCAACTCAGAGCCTTGTTACCTCAAGTTATGGTTTGTTTCTCCTAGCTGCATAGTACAGTACAAATTCTACAATGATGTGTATAGTATCTTATTCTGTATAGAATCTTATTTTTTAATCTGAGTCTTTCATTTTACAGAGAACAGAAAACAGAAGCTCTCTAGAAGGGCGTTTTTGTCATTCATGCATTTGTATGAATGGGTTCAATCTGAATAGGTCTGTATAACCTTCGGTTGAAATAGATAATTGTGGCTTGAAGAAATTTTCCGTACCAAATAAGCTTAAATAACTACTACAAATGATAGGTTAGGATAACACGAGACTCTAAATAATTGTAATAGGATATGCAGTGTCTTTTCCTGTTGCTTTGAAATTAGAGACTGGAGCCTAATGTGAATAACAACAAAAAAACAAAAAGCATTAAGTTCACCATCAATAAACAAAAGTCCTGCCAATAATTATGACCTAGCACTTCTCTTGGCATTACCTAAAAAAGAGAGAAACTGTCAGCTACCTTCTTCCATCACCTTTAGGGGACTCTTCACTTTCGATAATATAAAATAGGACTGAGGAAAGGGAAGGGGGATAGGAGTGGACGGTGGCCTTCTCCTCCTTTTTCTACCGTTGGAAAGGAATATTCTGTCCTCCATCAAACACCAAGTGAAGGGGATCTTTGAGCTACTTGTAGTGATTAAAGGTTGTGACAGGAAGAGGATGATACCATCCTATTCCTTGGTAATCCATCTATTTAGGTAGTAGAGTTATTGATTTATTTATCCTCATGCCTGTTTCAACAGAGGAAAGATAATTGGAAAGGGAGTGATAAGTAGGGGATGCGTGTATAGAGCAGCCTGCATTTCCTTGCGCGGGGTGGATGTGTAAGCCTGCTATTCATGGCAGAGTTATGTAGCAGTAACAAGCAACTCTAAAGTCTCAATGCTTAGCATAGAAAACTTTAACAAAAAAGTTTACTTGCTCTTGATAGTGTCGTATAGTATGATGCTGTGGTAAGGGTGACTGACTCTCCAGAGCAATTGCTTCCCATGTGGTCGGGCAATAGCAGCGGTCATCTTGCAGCTGCACTGTCTAGTGCATGTGGACAGAAGAAGAGAGACTGGAGAATTGGACATGGGCTTTTTACTGCTTCAGTCCAGAAATGACAAACTTTCCTTCATAGCTCATTGGGCAGGATCAGTTTCTTGGCCTCTGCCATTTGGAAGGGGGATGAGAAGTTCAGTGTTCTGTATGCCCAGAAGGAGAAGAAAATTGGATATCACAGGACTCCAGCAAGATCTACCACAGTGAATTTCCTACAGGTCAAGTCGACATCATCGAATGTAGCTATACTTGAGCGGTTCTGGATATCATTATGGAATGGGGAAGGGCGATTCAGCAGAACTTAGTTGAATACAGTGGTTGGAGAAAAATAATAATATTTCATATTTGTTTCCTGGCGAGCTGAGACAGCTCACTAAACTGCACACATAAAAGTGTGGAGTGTTTTAAGAGTACAGGTTGGGAGTAAAACAAACTGGGCTCAAATTCAGGCTCTGTCATTCCTAATTTTTTAATTTTATTTAAGCTCTCTAAGTTTTACTTTCCTTACTTGTGCAAAAAGAACTATAATAGAACCTTCTTCATCGAGCTGTTTGTGAGAGGTGAAGGAGATAGTACAGTAAATCGACATGCATGGCATTTGGCAGAGAGTAAGGGTTCAATAAACGTTAATGGCCACTGTTTTCGTTAGGCATCTGGGGGCTCCAGGAAAGGGTGCACGAGGAGTAAACTAAGGCTAAAGAAAAAGATGGAGGAAAATGTGCTTGAGAACTATGTTTTAATTTAACATTTCTTCTGGATTCAAGTAAAGAAAACTTGCTTTTTATGCCATGTGGCCTCTGCAGGACCAGTAGGCAGAAGTATCTCAAAGTGATACTTTTTATCATCGAGCACTTACTGTGTGCCAGGCATTGTGTTAAGCACTGAACATATAGTATCTCACTTAATTTTATTACATTTTTTTATTCCCCTTGATAGATAGGGAACTGAGGTTACACAACTACTGACCACAGAGCTACGTTTAAAACTACTCTGCATGTATTTTGTTGTTAAAGTGCAGATTTTCTTTCTTTAGAAGCAGCTATGATTATAGTAGAGTTCCATTGTAAAGTAAGACGAAAACCCTCCACAAATGTAACATATAACATCCCATGTATTATCATTATTAATTAGGCATATGTGTCAAGTATTTAACTGCAAGTACTTACTTTTTAAAAACCAAATCCATTATTTTTTATTTGTTAGTTGTACCAGCTGTTTAATTGGCTCTACTATTGACAGTTGTATCATGTACCTTTCATGTATGAGAGGGGACCTCCCCACCAAAACTGGAATTATCTTCTGGAGGATAGGCATCTTGAAGTACAGGCTTCCCTCCCTAGGTGAGTGTTCTAGGAACCCATCTGTGTTAGTGTACCAAGTGCTGTTGTTGTGAGAGGCTGCGTTGGGCTTCAGTGAATGTTTTTGAAGACTTTTTCAATGATTTGCCCATTTTGTGATGGTTGATTCACTGAGCAAGCCTGCCCACACTCTGCTGAGTGTTCAGCAGTTTTTTGACCAAGAATGGCATGACCCTTTTGCCTCACCCTCCTTGTTCACCCAGTCTCACCCTGAATAACTTTTTTGTTTCTCTGGATAAAAAAAGCCCTTAGAGGGAAACATTTTGCTGATGTGGAAGAGGTGAGACAAAACTGGCAAAAGTACTAAAAGGCATCAAAATCTATGCATTCCAAAACTGTTTTGAGCAGTGGAGAAAAGTCTTGATAGGTGTATTGCATCAGATGGAGAGCAGTCTGAAGGTGACTGAAGTTTAAACATATAAATATAAACACATTTCTTATAAATAAATTCTGTTTTTGGAGTATCCCCCCTTGTATGAGGAGTGCTCACATACAGCACAGTGTTTAAGAGCCTGAAGAGGTGGTATTGATGTCCTCCAGACAAATAGGAACTCCTCTCTAGTCAAACAAAGTTGGGTTTCATTATTTGTGAACTGTGGAGTATCTAAGTGGAGGGAAGCTTGCTATAAGATATGGGTAGGTATTAGATAATATGGGGGAAGACTGAAAGAAGTGGGAATCTGGGTCAAATTGAATCCTCTTAGAAAGCAGGGGCAATTTGAGTATCTAAATGTTCTTCTGGGAGGTGGGAAGAATGGAAGGGGAGCAGAGAGTTGCTACTGGAAAAGAAGCAGTAGTCACTTTTGCAGCGTGGTCATTTTGGTTGCAGCAGTGTCTTTGCCTTTATTCTGTTCAGATTTGATGATGGAGTGGCACTGTTTTTGCCTTGTTCTGTAACTGTCACAGAGAATTCTTGTCTGGTGTTGATTTTCTGTGAAGTTGTTTACATTTATCAGGGCCTTTCCAGGGCCTAACTGTTAACAACTAGGGCAGCCACAAAGCTGATAGCTGTGAGGACAGCTTTTTCTCTCAGTAGTTTTAAGTTCCTCCTCTGTCATTTAGCAGCTGTGTAATTTTATGCACTGTAAATAACTTTGGACTTATCATTAGGATTACACATCTGAAAAATGGGGATGATGATAATAATACCTTCTTTATGGGATTTTGTTTTGAAAGATGAATGAATGGTTACACATAAAATGCTTAGAACACTACCTGGTACATAGCCAGTGCTCGGTTTAGCTAAATCATGATCATGATCATCATCATCAACAACAATAATAATTCATAATACTCTTTATCACACATTAATTTATGGCATAAGGTATTCAAGAACTTACATCCACTACAGAAATACAATCTACTGAGTCGACAAAGGTGCTCATGTTGGCTCGTCAGGATGCCTTCTCTTTTGTTCGGTAGTGAGGAAACACTGCCAGGGTCTTACTGTTTGTGTCAGTTATGAAATATTGGACAAGAGGACATACATTTTCCTACAGACTTCTTTTTTCTTTATTCTAAATTGTATTCATTTGGTCCTTCAAGAAAAAAAATACATAGTCAATTTTTGTTTTGCTCTTTTTCCTTACCTCCTACATCTACTCTTGTCAGAAGTTTCACAGATTTAATCTTCTAAATATATTTTGCTTCATTTCCTCCCACTGCCATAGGTAAGGACTTCATAATTTCTTACCAGGATCGTTGGAATAATCCAGTTGCTCTTCCTACACTAGCTCCTATCCCTTGGTTTAGCCGGCAAATTATTGCATGAGTTAACTTGCTAACACAAAACATCTGACGACCTCCCCTTTGCCTACAGGATATAAGTCCAAAATGGTTAGCATGGTACTTGAGCCCTTTTAAAATCTTGACCCAACTTTTATTTCTGGCCTCTTCAGACACTCCTGAGTTTGATCCTGATTTTCTGTTCTTACTTACTTGTTTCCTGTATTTTATTTTTTCTGCCATTTAAAATTCTTTGTTCAAAGAATTATAATATAAATGATTATAATAAATGAATAATGTAAAAGGGATTTTGTATAACAAAAATCTAGAAAAATGAAAAAAATGAGAATGGTTTCTTATTGTGGATGCCTCAAAGTGTAGGTTCAGTTATATAATCTAGTGCCATCTAGTGGTAACTACTTTCAGTTTTTCTCCATGTGACTGACTCATTGGGGAACTTAAAATGGCATTTTGACACCATTTTCCTGCCTACTGTCACACTGACCATTAGATCTTTGAAAAATCATACTTAACACTGTTTTTTATGCTCTAACATTTTCTGATTTTATAAGTACACTTAAACTCCATCAGAACATGCAAGTCAAACAAAAGAGTGTAAGATGTGGGGGTGGAATGCTGTATTCAAAGAGTCTCAAAGATTTTTAGATGTCATTAAATTAAAACTTGAGTTTTGTTCTCCTATTTTTAGTTCTTTTGAACAGTAGCATTAATTCTATAGTTATCAATGAGTGAGAAAGAATTATTTTTCCTCCTTCACTCTCTTCCTTTATCAAACAGTGACTGAGCTCCTGCTAAATGTCAGGCTCTTTATTAGGTATTCTTTGAACTAATAAATGGAAGTATCCAGAAAAATAGTCATAGCTCTTTGGCTCACCACTGCACTCTTTTCAGGCTACAGTTTAGCCGAGCAGTGAGGTATAAGTGATTGTATGCTGGTAAATATTTGACAATCACCTCTCCAAAGGGGATAGGGAATCTTGATTTGTAGCATTTGCAAATTTTCATGATATAGATATTTCCAACATGGCTCATTTTAAGCTAACAGTATGAGGTCACTGCACACAGAGTGAGGAGGAGATGGGTGCTGACAATGGCCTCTTGGCTCCAGTGCACCGCTAGATGAGGAATTACGAACTGCACTGTACTGACTATTCTGCTTCTTTCATTTGAAATCGCTCTCCCCTTGGCTCATACTTTATTATACAGCCTGCATGTGTTTTTGTTTCTAGAATTTCTAGACCTTTTTTGCCTATGGCAGCCTTTTTTTTTACTTTTTTTTTTCTACAGATGCCTTAGAATTCTCACTGGGGACAAGTCTCTCTCTGGCCTCAGCATTGCATTTGGCTTTATGTAGCAATACATTTGTGATTATGCATCTCATAATCACAATGATTAAATAAAGAAGGAGTTTATGTTTTTCTGATGTAAAAACAAATCTGGAGATAGCTCAAGGATGATAGCCCTGCTCAGTGAAGTCAACAGAGATGGTTCCTGTTTCATTGATTACTGTCCTGCTACCCACAGAGTGTGGCTTTCAAACTCATGGTTAAAAGAGGGCTATTGAGTTATAGGTAGCAGGACCACAATCAGTCAAAAAGGAGGAAGGGCATAGTATGAAAAGTGTATGCCTGTTAGTCTCTCTCTTTTCACTAGGAATAAATAGCTTTCGTAGAAGCTATACCTGGTAAACTTCTATCTAAATCTCATTGGTCTAAATTATGTCACATGGCCACTCTCAGCCACAAGAGAACTGGGAAAATCAATTTTTTAGACTAGACACACTGTTGCTCAGAATAAAATTACAATTCTATTTGTAAGAAAGAAAAGAGATTATATATTCAGTAGACAAACAGCAGTGTCTGCCACATTCTCTTTTGCCTTTGGTGGTGGTTGAATTTTATGAAACCTATAAAGCTGTAATTCCTTACTGTTGTCTCATCAATTTACCAATGTGTCTCACCAAAGTGTTATTTTGAACGCTAAATCATCAAGTCCTGTGTTTGCTAGAGCTACTTTAACTTATAATTCTAGACTTTAATGTTTGAGGGTTTCGGTAGGAAAGCTTGCTTCCGTTACTTCTGTGTTTTCAGAAGTAGCACTGAAGGGAGGTGCACTGAAATAATATTCCTGGCTTCCCTATAGTCCCTGTTCTACTGCCCCCTTGGGACAGGGAAGTGAGCATAAGCAGCACTTTCTTTTTCTATCCCCCTTCTCTCTTGGGAAGACGCTGCCCGTAGATAACATACATTCTCTCCTATTCTTGCCTTTTAAAAAATTATCATATTTTTTCCCATTGCCATTTACCTACCTCACAGCACCACAGTGTTGTCCATATCCATGAGTTCTTTTTCTTTTTAGCTTGATCCTTCCACCCTGGCAACCCTCCCCCTAGAGCTATCAGCTGGCTCTCTGTCTAGGAGTCTGTCTTCATTTTTATTAGTTCAGTTTGTTCATTAGGTTCCACATATGAGTGAAATCATATGGTAATTGTCTTTCTCTGACTGGCTTATTTCACTTAGCATAATGTTCTCCAAATCTATCCATGTTGTTGCAAAGGGTAAATTTCTTTTTTATGGCTAAATAGTATTCCATCGTGTAAATGTCCTGCAATTGTTTTATTCACTCATCTACTGGTGGACACTTGGGCTGCTTCCAGATCTTGGTGATCATAAATAATGATGCAGTGAACATAGGGGTGCATATATTCTTTTGAATTAGTATTTCAGGTTTTATCGGATAAATTCCCAGAAGTGGAATCACTGGGTCATAAGGCAGATCCATTTTCAATTTTTTGAGATATCTCCATACCGCTTTCCACAGTGGCTGCACCAATGTGCATTCCCATCAACAGTGCATGAGGGTTCCCTTTTTCCCACACCCTCGCCAGCGCTTGTGTTTTGATTTATTGATGACAGCCATTCTGACAGGTGTGAGGTGGTATCTCATTGTGGCTTTAATTTGCATTGTTCTGATGATTAGTGATGTCGAGTATCTTTTCATATGTCTATTGGCCATCTGTATGTTCTCTCTGGGCAAATGTCTATTCAGGTCCTTTGCCCATTTTTTATTTGGGTCATTTGTTTTCCAGTGTTGAGTTTTAAGAAACTAGACCACCTTCTTAGGCCACACACAAGAATAAATGCAAAGTGAATTAAAGACTTAAATGTTAGACCTGAATCCATAGCATTCCTAGAAGAAAACAGAGGCAGTAAAATCTTGGACATAGCCAGTAGCAATATTTTTTCTGTTATATCTCCTCAGGCAGGGAAGATAAAAGAAAAAATTAATAGGGACTACATCAAATTAAAAAGTTTTTACATGGCAAAGGAAATCATCAACAAAATAAAAACACAGCCCACTGAATGGGAAAACATATTCACTGATACATTTGATAGCGGGTTAATACCCATGATTTATAAAGAACTTGCTTTAATTTTTATAGGGACAGGCTATAAAATAAATAGACCAGTGTTAGCTGGGCCTGGATGGAAGTGTTTGTATGATTGTGAGGCTTGGTCTTAGGTAGCTGACTTCTACATAGACAGAGGAAAATTCTCCATTTTCAGTTTTATCTGCAATAGAGGTAGTTTTCTGTCAGTCATCTATCTCTCTTGTCTATTTCCAAATTAGCTTAGAAGTTGGGGGGATAGTTTAATGTAAATTAGTTTTAAAAAGCAGTTTGTTGCCCTTGCATGGGGGTTGGGCATTGTCCTGCAAACGGAAAGGTCACTAATTTGATTCGTGGTTGGGGCACATGCCTAGGTTGTGGGCCAGGTCCATGGTTGAGGGCATGCAAGAAGCACAAATGATTGACATTTCTCTGGCTCATTGATGTCTCTCTCCTTCTCTTTCTCCCTCTCTTTCTCTCTAAGAATGAATGGTTGGAATCTTTAAAAAATAACAATAAAAAAGCACCTTGTTGCTCTTACCTGAGACATGTTGAATATGATTTATTTTTATCATTTTCTAACCTTTAGTAGCATAAGTCATAATTGTTATAATTGTTATATGAAATTTAATATTATACATGCAATCTTGTGATTTTTGACCCCAGAAAAGATTTTGATCTCATTAAATTACTGTGTATTAGTGTAAAACTGAAAATAACTCAAAGAAACCATGTGACTACAGAATATATAAGGGTCCCAGAGTATGTACTTTTCACAAAGAAAAAACCAATTTGTGTAGAAACAGAGTTCGTAAACATTATCACAAATGGTGAGAAAGTTACCTGGAGACTTTAGAGTCTGCATCACAGAATCTGTTAGCCAAGAAGATTTCAGGTGCAAGTAATAGAAAACCCAAAGAAAAGACTTTTAAAATAAAGGGATTTTATTGGTTTACCTGATTGAAAACTGCAGAGGCACACATTGTGTCAGGTAAGGGTTGATCCTGAATTTCATATGATGTGGACCTGGTTTCTCTCTATTTTTAATTGTCACTAAGTGGACAGTTCTTACATTTTGGGAAGTCTCCTCCAATTCGTGACCCTAAATTGATTGCTAGTAGCTCTGTGAGGCACTTGAATCCTCAGTCATAAGATGGGAACTCTGTGTCTCAGCGTTGTCAGACAAGTGTCCTTAAGAGTCACCGTGACTGGAGCAGCTCTGGTCCTTGTGGCAGTGGTTACTCGGGGACAGTGCTCTGCCAATGACTCACCTCTAGGTCGAGGGAAGCCTGTTCACTCCCAACCACAGAGATGAGAAGGGAGGAGACATTCCTTCTCTTCCAGGAGAGAAGGAGAATAGATGGGAGAGAGGCAAGCAACAAATATGCATTATCGTTGTGTCCAGAGTACGTGTTTTATTTTCTTTATTCAGAATATTTTAAGTAACCCCCAAATTTACCCATTTTCAGCATGTTATGGAACACATTTTTAGAGAATAGGCATAAATTAAAGGCTAAACAAGTAAGTTCACAATGTAATATTATTTTCTATCAGTTACTTATACGACTGCTGAAGAAATTTTGCTATAAAAAGTGATTATAAAAAAGCATGATTTATTAGGGGGCATTTATATTAAAAACATGGCTATATTCAAAAGAAAGTCCTAACTCCAGGGTCTTATCCAGGTGTCTCATCCTCCTCATCGTCTCAGACATGCCTCCTCATTGATATCCCTCTTTTAATGTGTGGTGTTTAAAATAGGTCATATGTTTTAAGTATTCTCAAACCACACAAAAACACTCAATGAAATTTAACAGCCTTCTTTAACAAAGCTCAGCCCCAGCAGTGTCTTCCATCACGTTCTCTTTCTGTTTATTTGGGGCCTTGCTTCAGCAACCATTCCCTTCTGGGGGGCGGGTAACGGGGTGTAGGGAATAAGCTGGTAAGAGGCGAAGAGAGCTTTATTGCAGAGAATTACTTGAAGGAAAGAACAGAATTATTAAAAACAGGATGTTTTGTGGAAGTTTTGCTCTCAGGGGTACAATGCTATTTTTTTTTTGTCCCAGTAAACCTTTCTTAAAATGGTCATCATGCTTTAATGTTTTTGTCGTGTAGATATATAGGTTTGGGGCTGACTTTCTGAACCTGGGAATGGAGTGAAAACAGTGGTTCCGTAAGATATAAGTGTACATATACCACTTTTGAAGACTGTCTGCCAAAGAGCCTATTTAATACTACTCTACTGGTCTTGAAGTATTAAGGAATCAAAATGTCTCTTTTGAAGAGAATACACTGTACTCCGTGGGGCTGACCGATGCCTGATTGAAGCAGTGCAATATTGGAAGAGGTAGCTGAGGAGCCCCAGGATGTCATGCTGGCATGCAGAAGTTAGGTGTTGTTTTCTCTGCCTGAGAAAGAACACTCTGTTAACTGGAAGATAAATTTGGTTTCTCTAATTGATTTAATGGAGCCAGATAAGAATTGCAGATTAGGTAGGAATAATTTACATCAATTCGTTCAGCTCTGTATCAAGATACATAACATGATACGTGTATATTTATCAGCACATAAACATACAGGAGTTGTATAGCAAAAAATCTTTTACCACAAATACTAGTGTAATGAACATTCCAACACTTAAGTGGAATACATTTTATTCAGATTTTGTTTTGTCATGGCTGTTGCTCCAACAGTACCGTACGGGGCTGGCGCTGTGAATTCTCCTCTGGGAAAAGTCTTGTTTAGTGACTGCCGCCTTCTACCTGTCACGCCCTAAGATAATTTGATTCAGTTGTGTTCTCACGCAGGCTAGTGACAGGCTAACTGACAGAGCTGTAGCTCTGTTTTTCAAAGATTCTTTCTGTTCTGTTACTAAGAAACAGCTTTTCTTGAACTCCTCAGCTCTCCCTGTCTCAAGCAATGCAATTATCTCTACATCTCTGAAAAACAAACACTTAAATTCTGAAATCACTCTTACAAATTAACAAACTAGCATAAAAAAGAAAGATGCAGTAGTTGGGAGAGTGACAAGGTTGATACTCTCAAGATTTGTGTATTGAAGGCACATTTTTTCCTTGTTTACTTAAGAGTAGTATTTTGCGTAATGTGTGAGTTTATTTTTCATGGTAATATACAAATAAAGAAAATAAGTAGTTTGAATTTTGGCTAATATTAATAAATTTATATTGTAGATAGGCTGTCTGGGAAAATAAAATTTATTTTTAATATAGTGTAAAAATCCTGTTTATACAGCTTTATTTGCTTGTTCAATAAATATTTATTGAGTACCTACTATGTGCCAAGCATTTGGGAATAAAGAGACCAAAACAGTGATTTCTACATGAAACAATAAATACAACAAATAAAATATATACCATAATTAAAAGGTTATAAATGATATGAAAAAGACAACAAGGTAAAGCAGGTTAGGGGACTGGGATTGGGATTGAGAGTACAGGAATTAAGGACATAGATTGAAATATTAAATATGGTGTGCAGGGTAGGCCTTGAGAAGGCAGAGTTGAGTGAAGGCTTGAAGACATCTCTGCTGGTGAGAGGAGGGTCAGAGACTGGTTGGTGCCAGATCCCATAGGCCTGGTAAGCAAAATGGGGAGGTACTGAAGGGTTCCGAGCATATTAGTGATACAGTCTGATTTACAGTCTTGGTGCCGTGTTGAGACTCAGCCGTAGGGTTACAGTAGACTAGGAGAAGCAGAGAGACCAGTTAGGAAGCATTTGCAGTAATTCACATAAGAAATGATGGGGACTTTACCAGGCTTGTACTAGTGTAGGTGATGAGAGGTGTTTGGATTCTGTATATAATCTAAATCCAGTAGAATTTCCTCATGGATTGGATGAGCAACTGGAGGGGAAGAATTGCTGTTAGCTGAGATGGAATATGCTGCTTCTACTTAAACCCACTTAACTGTTTTTCCTACATTTTAATAAACTGCATGATTCTTTTTTCCCAATGAGCACATAAACACATAAGACTAAAATTAATTGTGTAATGTTTGGCTTGCAGATAAGCAGAACTTTTTTTTCCTTTGGTATATACCTCTAAATACGTTTGTTTTCTTTGATGCGAAGAGGTTTCTCTTCTCTGATTATTGTGGTTTTAGCCCCTAACCAAAAATCTTATAAGTTGTCTCTTTAGAATGAATCAAAAAGAGAGGAAATAATAGAATAGGTGTATTAAACCAACAATTGGAGTTCAGTAAAGCAACTGTAATATGAAAAGAACATAAAGGTGATGGAGAGAATGGAATAAAGTAACTCTTTCTGGGGTTTTCGCTGATGATTGTATAAGATAGTTGTTGGTTAAACTTATTTATGCTTGTTTTCCTTTTCTATTTCTTTTATCTTCTTTATATCATTTTTAATAAATCTTACTTTTTTTATTGTAGGATTGTGTCTAAGGCCACCATAGACTCAGGTAGAGCACCTTAAAAGGGGGAAATAAAGTCACTATAGGTTTAACTTATCTTCTAATATAGAGTGGTCCCTAGTATATTTTTTTATGGCAGTTTTGGGAGGTATGCTAGTGAGAAGGGAGTGCCACAGTGGATAATATAGAGAACATCATTTGAGCACTGTTTTCTAAAGATTTGAATATACAAGGTCTTCATCTTTTAAATATAAGCTGAAAATATTGGCATGAATACAGTAAACATTAATTTATCCTGGTTACTGATCCATAGAATCTTTTTATCTTGTACTTCTGAAGAAGTCGATGGATACTAAAGATATAATTATTCTCATGAAAAATTTTTAAATTCAAAATTGCATCCTAACAACTTGGAATCCATGAGAGCATTTACCCAGGAAATTAAAAAACAAAAAAGTAGAAGTAAAGAGTTAAAATGAGAAAACAGTTCTCAGCGGACAACATTAACCCACACAGGGTAGGGCGTAGGAAATTGGAGACCTGGTAGGATCTGTAGAGAGTAAAGGGAAACCGTAGTGGTATTAGAAATACAAATGAGAGTCTGGGTGGACAGATTAGAGGAAGCAGAAACAAGGGGAAGGGTGAGGACGTGACTGGCAGCAGCAGAGTGTGCATTGCCGTCAGGAGAGCACAGCCAGAGTACTCACTGAGCGGGGGCAGGTAAATGGAAGGAAAAGTAAAGAAGTGGTTTCGTGGTGATAACATCAGCTATAATGTTTCTGAAGTCTTCTGAATTTATCAGCTTGGAAGAATCAAAATATTCTGTTTTTTTTTTTCAGTTTCTTATGAATTTTGGGGTGTAAGTGATTGAATTTTATTATTGGTTAACATTCCTATGACAATGAATTATCTTGAATTTTTGTTGCATTTCTGCTTGAAGAATCTACAAGTCATTAGGAATCTCAGAGGGGAGACAGGCATTTGTTTGTCCCCACGCTCCTCACAATCTCTCCAAGATCTATACTTAATTATATAATTCTGTATGAACACTGCACAAGATAGTTGAATGGTACAGCCCCACATCCCTAGGCCCTCATTTAAACTTGAAATTCAGGAGACCAGAAAGCACAACAGTACTTTTGCGTCTGTCCTCACTCTTCAGACAGTGGCTTTTTCTGTTTTAAGTTTATTCGGAATCGCTCAACTGTAATTTTCTGAAGTATACTAGTAACATCTAGATAATTGGGTTTTGGTAGAAAGGCATCTGTGGTGTTCCCTTCTTTTCTATTTTTAAATTTTTTGAATGACTGAGTAGAGACATGGAGAGATTAAGTGATAAATTAAACCAAGCAACTTCCTAGTTCATGGAACACATTTTTAAAACCATTTCTACAGAAACTGCTATTTTCTGTCCCATAATCCCCTTGGGGGAACCATTCTCTTTCTAGTAAAGGTTAAGAAACTTAAACTTACTAAATAATTGAAAAGAAATTATGGGATAGACCTGTTAGAACCATCATCATCTTTCATTGTCACTGTACATTTCGTGGTTAAACAGTCCAGTAGACTTATCAGTAACAAACTGTATTTTGCTATTTTAAAAATATTATGGTTCATATAGGAGAACATGGCTTACAAATTTCTGAATCTGCCCTGTTTAAGTGTAGTGTCCAGAAAGGCCTTGGACGCAGGACGCATGTGGCGTTCAGTGTTGTGAGGCACTAATCAGCTAAGTACCATAATCCTCCTTCCAGGGTACGTTCGTACTTGACCTGGAGCTATATGCAGCCACGTAGTAACAGCATTAAAGAATAACCTTTTCCCTAACAGGACCATTCCTGGAGGATTTTATGACTCCATCCGTGGATGAGTGTTGTTTTATATGTAACTTTTTAGTAATCGACTTTTGAAATATAATGATTGTAAACAAGCAGAGGCATTCGAATCATCTGATTAAGGATGGCTCCTATGATTTTGCGGGAGCTGGAGGGATTAAACGAAAGCACTGCCTGGCACTATGTTAATGTATTTTTGTCAACATGATGCTTCGTGCTCGACAGATGTGCATTGGATGAGCAAAAGGTAAAACTATAAGAATGTGTTAAATATTGTGGTATATTCTAAGAGATAAATCTATTTTATGGTTTTTAATGAATATAAATGGTTAGACTTGTTAAAAGCTTTTTCTAAGAATTATAGGAATGGAACCTACATATTTCATGTTTTACAGGACCATCTACTTCTGTTAAATCTTTGATTTAATGTCTTAACAGCTTCAAATTTCACAATTTGTTTGCAATGTTATGTTTAAATTATGTGGTTAACATGTCTAATTGAATTAATGAGGTATAATTTTAGTGTATTTAGCAATATCCATGCATTATAACACTTTAAAAAAGATGGTCTTTTTTCAGATTATTGATTTTTAAATGTTATTTATATTCTTCTATTTATAAAATGATAATTATTTAATCATATCTATAATCAAGATTATAAGTAAGATTTTCATATACACAGTGCTTTAACTATAATATAAAATTTGAATTTACAGAAATTTGTAATTTCAAATTCTTCACTTTACTTTTACTGTCATGACTTTTAAAAAATTACATAGGTCTTAAGAGTTAAAAATATATGAAAATTAAAACTTAAGTTTCCATCTAATCATTTGCTGTCCTTATAGATGTTTTTAAATGTTTACTGGATTATATTTTTAGTAACTTGATTAATCTATAATGTATGGTCAGTATTGATATATACAAGTGGTATAATAACAAATCACATTCAATGGTGCAGTTGTAAATATTAAAATAGAAACTATAGTAAAACATGATCAATTAATAACAGTGTGTAAATTGAGACTGCCTTTGGGAAACTGGGAAAGTGACTGTAACTGGGAAAGGATCTTTTTATTTGGAGTTTCCCTATCAGTCAGTATAATTTTGGGGCATGGTATTTTAAAGAGACTAATTGGTAGTTTTCTTGCTCAAACTATTATGCTCAATCAAGTTGTGAATACATAGCTAGGATATTTAGAAATAGATTGGTTAATTCACATTACAAAAAATTGTAAGCAATGAACAGAAATGCTACTGATTAAAGTAGAAGTAGGATATTTCTTTATGTGATTTTCCATAAACTCATTCCAATTAAGATGACTATAACAGAGTGAAAGAGAAAATAATTGTAACAGTCTAGGTTTCAATAAAGAGGTGAACAGATCCTAGGTTAATATAAAGTGAATGTAAAGATATAGTGACATTATATCATCAGTAAGAAACAGGAATTGATAACATGTACAGGAGCAAAAATTAAAGCACTATATAATGTCACAAATACATTTTATTCTAAAAAAGGTGTAATTTTGGATTCTGCCTCTTAATTTCTCAGGGCCTTTGGAGGATTAAGTGAACTATAACATCTTAGATGAATTGCTTCGTTTTTCTGAATGATAGTTTATGGGTTAAATACTGTAAATGCTTCATGATTGTTTAGAGAAGCATACAAATTATCATTATATTATTTTAATAAGAAATGCTAGTGCTTGTTTATAAAGTTCAAGGGTGAAGATAGAGATTAGAGATATTGTACTTGAATTTTCTTCAGTTCCTTAAAAATATAATGTCTAAGAAATATAGCAGTTTTACTTAGCAAAGGAGAGTATACATGCAATAATTCACATTATAGTTGTTTAAAATTGTTTTGACAGGGTATTTTAATATTCTGGAATAACTAATATTAGATTCTTCATTGTTTGGTAAGAACATTCTTGTAATAAAATCTTGCCTTACCTCTAGCATACCTTTAATTTAGGGTAAGATACCTTAAAGCATATTTTTAAAAACCTAATTCCATGTTAAGTAACAGTGACAATAGTTATCCCAACTTCAGAAATCATGACCACTGTTCTGTTTTTACTTAAATCCAGTACAAATTAGTGTCTACGGTATAATTCACATGCTTCAGGCACATTTCATAATCTCTAGAACAAAGTGATTGCTAGATTTAATATTGAATTCAATTTATTGAAGACATGATTTTATAAAAGCACCTATATGGCTTCCTAAAGACTAATTATTAATATGCCTTTTTACTGGAACTGAATTCTATAGTAAATATTCTTATTTATCAATAAAATAGAATCTATTGCTTATGTTATAAAGGTTCATTATATTCACTTTATACCCTACTTACTTTAAAAAATTCATGTTAATTCCTCAAGGAATGAAGTGTTCCTTTTTAAATTTTTTATTTTACCTCTGACCTGTAATACCCAATGTGATGTTAAGAATATTACTAGAAATCCCAAATTTCAAAGAGGTGTTATTCCAAATGTTTAGTTCTAACATGATACATGCTCAAAATATATTTTGCCAAATAAGTCATTTTATAAAAAAGAGTTGGTTTTTGAAGACCAACAACAAAAGCCACATTAACCTATAAGAGAGCTAAATTACACTGCTAATAAAAGTAGTTCCTTCCTTTCATTTGAGGTGCTGTTACTGTGAGGGGTGCAGTAGGAGAAAGAAGTAGACTATTTTAGCTGTCAGTGGGTTTCAGTATAGAAAAAAAGAGCAAGCCATGAAAAGTCGAGATAATTTAAGGGGGAATTAATTAATCAATTCTTTAACTTAATGGATGTTTTATTGAGCACCTGCTATGTTCCAGCCTACTTAGATACGGGTTGCCTGTCCTCATGAAATCTAACATTTTGAAGGTAGAAATGGATAAGATTACCTAGAGAAGGAGTTCAGTAAGGAAGAAGGTCATCATTATGTTGAATTGCCTTCAAAGTAGACAGTACTGTCCTTAACATTTTCTGAAAACTTTTACTTGACTTTTTTGTATAGCCCTGCTTTCTCACATCTTACAGGTTAATTGTATAAACAATCTTATGGCATGCTAAATTATTCTGATAATATGATTAAACTATTCACTTTCATTTAATATGTGTGTTTTACTTTTGACTTTCAACTGGGATCATTTATAACAGGGAATTGGAATTTACCCCATTTGGGAGCATGGAACATTTTGAAATGCAGGAGTATGTGAGAAGGGCTTAGTGGGTTGTTTTTAGGTGGATGCTAGAGATCAGCTGCCTTGGAAAATCCTTGATTTAGTAAAACAACAATTGAGAGAAGTTGATTTATATTTTATAGACAGTCTTGAATAAAAGTTTTTAAAAAATAATAGCAACTTAGTTGGAAACCCAAAATATTTCCACTGAAGTTGTATATATTTTTTTATGAATAGGCTTTATTCAGTGTAACTACCTATTCAGGTCTTAATTCAAATGTATCTTTTCAGAAAGATCTTCTATATCCTAAGTCATTGTTTGGAATTTTCCCTGTTTCAATCTTTTAATAGTATTTATAACTATATGAAAATACCTTAATTTATTTGTTTATGTGCCTTCTGTCTGTCTCCCCATTAGGAGGATAGCTTCTTGAGAGCACAGACCTTCTCTGTCTTTTCCCTGTTGTGCTCCCAACGACTAGAGTCACACCTGGCATGTAGTAAGCCCTAAATAAATGTTTGTTGAGTGAATGAATAAATACTAGAGCTATAAAGGGATATTTGACACAGTCTTTCTGCTTCAAAAATTTGAAGTCTAGTAAACAGTACAGAATACTAATTAGGTAATTGTGAATAGAAAGATCAGTATTATGTTGAGAAAATACAAAGGCACAAAAGTGAGCTGATCTCCTGGCCCATGGTAATGAGGTAATTAATACTGCTTTCATTTAACAAATCACATTTTATTTCCATTTGTTTGTCTCCAAAATTCATATATAGCTACATAATTTCATATTCAGCCCCCCCATTGAACCCTACACAAAGTAGAATTCATTTAATTAAATAATTTCTCAGTAAAATTTCAAAAATAATTTCCGTATGTATCAAATCAATCTGAGAAACAGAATGAAGAGTAAAAATAGAATTTTACTCTTGGAACAGGATTGATTTCTTGGTATTAAATAAGGCTTATGAGTAACTGTTGTATTTTTAGAGGAAACGTTTTTAATTTGGATTTGAAAATATTATAATATCTTTTATAACAAAATGTATTTGACTTCTGAACATAAAGTCTGCACCTAATGGAGGCTAGATTGTCAGTTTGAGAAGGAACTGATTCTTTGGAGTTCTTTAGAGAAATTCTCTCCTATCTTAACATTTTAGTAAATAGATAAAAGTAGCCAGCTAGTGAGATATGTTAAAATTTGCCACCAGTTAATTACATCTTGACAGGAGTGTCCTTATTATTTTTTTCTATCCTTTAAGATTTCATTTAGGCATGTTAACTTGATGAAGCTACGGCATCAATATTATAATACCGTAGTCACTAAGAAATGGAAGAAGGTTTTAGAATCATTTAGAATGATATATGAATTAATGTGTATAATCTATGTCTCCCATTTTTCAGCACAGACTCTCAAAGTGTAAATGGCTCTATTGGTTCAAATAACCGGTTCATGTCAAATGTAGGACTGTGAAAAACCCAGATACCTCAACTTCAGTGTTCTGCTGCATCGCCACCATGCTAACATATGTTTTTCTTTAGTTGTGTGTGTACAAATAATGACAAAAAGTAAAATAAATTATGCATAACAGATGTTATGTAGGTTAAACCATAACATTTGAGTGCTCTGTTGTGGTTGTATATTTTAAACTGTAGGAGTCTCTGGATTCATCCAACAGTTGTAATGTAAAAGACTTGTAATTTAGTGCTAAATGTTTTATATGTATGTGTAAATGTAAGGACGCCAAATATAAAAAAGAAATCATATCCACTTCCTTAATCATAAAACATTTAGGGGAGCAGACTAGTTCTTTCATTTATTACAATACTTTTCCCTGTATGGTTCCATGTTAGAGTCTTCTCTGGTGATGCATTTGTGTGAGATTTGAAAGGTGGAACAGATACAGGTCATTGCCAAGCAGCAGTTATTGGCAGGCAGATAGGCAGTTGGGAGTCTTAGTGGAGCTTGGGCAAGCTCTGTTAGTTGACCAGCTGGTAATTGGTGGCAAATTCCACCAATGGGTAGGCAGCTGGTAATTGGTGGCAGCTGGTAATTGGTGGCAAATTCCAAAGACTCTCGAGATTCACAGCCGCTTCCTAATGACCATTTTCAGAACCTGTGCCTTTATTTATTGTTCAGGTTTAGAATAGCAGTATTAACTTCTCTGGCCTTCATTTCCCTAGTTTGTTCAACAGTTGTATTTCACCCTGGCTGGCGTAGCTCAATGGATTGAGCGCAGGCCTGTAAACCACACAATCATGGTTCGATTCCCAGTCAGGGCACATGCCTGGGTTGCAGGCCAGTTCCCAGTGGGGGACGCATGAGAGGCAACCATACATTGATATTTCTCTCCCTCTCTCCTTCCCTTCCCCTCTAAAGATAAATAAATAAAATCTTTTTTTAAAAAAGTGTTTTTTAAAAAAAAACAGTTGTATTTCTTCTCCTTTTCCTTCTTCTTCTATTTTTTTTGGATGATTATTTATAAACTCTTTTTATTATCCAATTGATTTGGGTGACATTGGTTAGTAAGATTATGTAGGTTTTAAGTGTGATACATCATCAGTATATTGCGTTGTGTGCACACCACCCCAAGTCAAATCATCTTCCGTCACCATGTATCTGACCCACTTTCCTCTTCACTACCTCCCACCCCCACTTCCCTTTTGTAACCACCATACCATTGTCTGTGTCTACTAGTTTCAGTTTTATAGTCCACATATGAGAGAAATCACGTGGTTCTTAGCTTTCTCTGACTGTCTTATTTCACTTAGCATGATATTCTCAAGGCCCATTCATATTGTTGCAAATGGGTGAATCTCATCTTTTCTCATGGTCGACTAGTACTTCATTGTATATATGTCCCACATCTTCCTTATCCAGTCATGTAGAGAAGGACACTTCGCTGTTTCCGTGTCTTGGCCACCACGAACAGTGCTGCAATGAATGTAAGGGTGTGTGTATCTTTGCAAATAAATGTTTTTAAGTTTTTTGGATAGATACCCAGAAGAGGGTTTGCTGGGTCATAGGGTCACGTTATTCTTAAATTTTGAGGAGCCTCCATACTGTTTTCCACAGTGAGCATACCAGTTTACATTCCCACAGCAGTGAATGTGAGTTCCTTCCTCTACACACCCTCTCCAACACTACTTACTACTTATCTTGTTGATAATAGCCATTCTAACAGCTGTGAGAAAGCCTTTTCAATAAATGGTGCTGGGAAAATTGGAGAGCTATATACAAAAGAATGAAACTAGACCACAGTTTGTCTCCATGTACAAAAATTAATTCAAAATTGACCTAAATTTATAAGAACTGAAACGATACATTACATAAAAGAAACATAGGTACTAAACTTATTATGGACCTTGGTCTTAGAGAAGATTTTATAAATTTGACCTCAAAGGGAAGAGAAGTAAAGGCAAAAACAAATGAGTGACACTATATCAAAGTGACAAGCTAATGCCCGGCAAAAGAAACTGCAAACAAAACAAAAAGGCAATCAACCAAATAGAAGGAGGTATTTGCAAACAGCTCTGACAAGGGTTTAGTACCCAAAATATATAAAGAACTCATACAACTCTACATCAAATGAACAATCTATTTAAAAAATCTACAGAGAACTGAACAGATGCTTCTTCCAAGAAGACATACAAATGGTCAACCATTGTATGAAAAGGTGCTCAACCTCACTAGCTGTTAGGGAAATGTAAATCAAAACTACAGTGAGATACTACTTGTGTAGCTTCTGATTCCTGCATTAGAACCCTTCCTATTTGGAAAACGTAGAGTGACTTCTGTTTTCCTTAATGAATCTTAATTGATACATTGGTAGACTATATTCAGATATGGGGGTCAAGGATTCAGGGAAACAGAGGAGACTTTAGAGTACATTGTTCCACATGTATCCTTTCTCTGTTCTTGCTTTTGGATCAAAATAAAAAAATACCATCTAAGAAATTACAGCTGAGCTGTCTAACATTGGCCATCCTTAAATTCAACTGATCCTACTATTTCATTTTCTCCTGTTCGTGTGCAAACAAAATGCTCCTAACAGTTATTCTACACCTTCTCTGTCATCTTCAGCATCCCAGTTCCATTGCTTCTCATGGCTAGTGGTTGACATCATCTGAGTTCATGCCAGAGAAGAGGACAATGTGAATATTTTGTTGGCAAAGAGAATTAATACTAAGTGTGACTGCAAGGCCCATCAGGTTATACCAGTGTCCGCGGGGCAGGTTGAGAACCATATACAGTATATTCCTCTGAGTCTGTAAGGAAATATGAGAGGTCAGGTGTGACGCCAGAGAAGTGTCATTGAGCTGGGCTTAATCTTAATGAATACGGAACAAGATTAGCAGTCTTTTCTGGGTTCTAGGGATTTTGTGATGAATAAATCATTGGTATTTACTTAACTTGCTTATCTCAAGTTAGAGCAGTAAGGAAGGGTTGGAGATATGATGAGAAGATGGACTTAGATGAACCAATACTGGGGGTGATTTACATAGGTAGGTGAGTGAAAACTGATTTTTAGGAGCCAACACTTAGCTTTAGTCAGAAAGTATTCAACTCTTGAGCCAAGTTAGTTTGGCTTCATTATGTTTTCAAATAACTTTCAGAAAGGTGTTAGAAATAGAAAGAATAGAAGATAGAATTTTTTTAAGATGCTGAATAACAGTTGAGAGATAAGCTGAAGTTGGGAGCCAAGTAAGGAAATTACAATGCGCTCTGTTTACAGCAGCAGAACTTGATGGTTATCTAATTTCAGAACGTAAGTCTATTTCATATAGAGCGTATCAGGCATTTAGTAACCACATCAAAAGTATCTTTTAAATTTTCTATTTTAGCTATTATAAATACAATGAATATAAGTAAGACTTTTGTTTTAGCATGACTTTAAAACGAAATTTTAAAAAATGAAGCAAAAGAACTATTTGATTTTATTCATCAACCTGTCAGTAAATCAGTAAAGTATGAAACGGTTTAAATGCTGCTCTTCTCATCATTGCTGTTATTTGATTACTTAGGAAAAGAAGTCCATCAGTGTCCAGAGATCAGAAGAGAAGATACGACCAAAGGGAAGAAAGAGAGGAGTATTCACAGTATGCTACTTCAGATAGCGCCATGCCTAGATCTCCGTCAGATTATGCTGATAGGCGGTCTCAACGTGAACCTCAGTTTTATGAAGACTCTGATCATATAAGTTATAGGGACTCCAATAGGAGAAGCCATAAGCATTCCAAAGAATATATCGTAGATGATGAAGATGTGGAGGGCAGAGATGAATATGAAAGACAAAGGAGAGAGGAGGAATACCAGGCACGCTATCGAAGTGATCCAAATTTGGCCCGCTATCCAGTAAAGCCACAGCCCTATGAAGAACAAATGCGAATTCATGCTGAAGTGTCCAGAGCACGGCATGAGAGAAGGCATAGTGATGTTTCTTTGGCAAATGCCGAACTGGAAGATTCCAGGATTTCTATGCTAAGGATGGAACGACCATCCAGGCAAAGGTCTGTATCTGAACGTAGGGCTGCCATGGAAAATCAGCGATCTTACTCAATGGAAAGAACTCGAGAGGCTCAGGGACCAAGTTCTTATCCACAAAGGACCACAAACCATAGTCCTCCTACCCCCCGGAGGAGTCCAATACCCATCGATAGACAAGACATGAGGCGTACTGACTCACTAAGGAAACAACACCACTTAGATCCTAGCTCTGCTGTGAGGAAGACGAAACGGGAAAAAATGGAAACGATGTTAAGGAATGATTCTCTAAGTTCCGACCAGTCAGAGTCTGTGAGACCTCCACCACCAAAGCCGCATAAATCAAAGAAAGGAGGTAAAATGCGCCAGGTTTCACTGAGCAGTTCAGAAGAGGAGTTAGCTTCCACACCTGAATATACAAGTTGTGATGATGTCGAGATTGAAAGTGAGAGTGTAAGTGAAAAAGGTAAGCTACTCTATTCCAATCACAGTTCCCTGCAATTGATTAGATGAAGAGCGTTTTTGTTTTAGGCTGGATTTCTGCGTAAACATTTAAAAGTTAGATATTACTACCTTTATTTCAAGTGTTTTTAGTGGTATTGATTATATGAAGAAAATTTCAAGTTGTAAAAAGTGAACATCCTCTGTTGATTTTTAAAATTGTTTTTTGCTTTGTTTCTGAAAAATTTCTTGCACCACTTGATGGCATATTTTAAAAAAACCTATTAGTCATATATCTTTTTTGTTTTTCATTTTAAAAGTAACAATATGTTTACTATAGAATGTCTGAAAAACTCCTCAAAGTGTAACAAAGGAGGTACTGGGTTGGCCAAAAAGTTTAGTTTTTTCTGTATGATGTCTCTAGTAGTGCTTAGTTGTCTTTTAACTTCATTCGAAACAATTTTGTTAGATTGTATTGTGACAGCTGTCATATTAGCATGCATTTCAAAAAAACTTGTCAAAATTGGTGAATTTTTGTGTAGCTATTTTAATATTGAAGATGGAAGAAAATAGGCAAAATTTTTGATATATTATGCTTTTTTATTTCAAGAAAGGTAAAAATGCAATTAAAATAAATGCAAAGGTAAAAATGCAAAAAAAAAAAAGATTTGTGCAGTGTATGGAAAAGGTGCTGTGACTGATAAAACGTGTCAAAAGTGGTTTGTGAAGTTTCTTGGTACTGTTGACATTTTGGCCAAATAATTCTTTGCCATGGGCTGTCTTATGTATTGGAAGATGTTTAGCAGCACCCCTGGCCTCTACCCCCTAGAAGACAGTAGCAGGAGATACCCGACATACTCAAAATACCCAAATTAATCAAGTTATTGGTGAAAATGAAATATGTGCCTTTTATTTCATGGAATAAACTATATGGACTTTTTGGCCAACCCAATATAAGCTATCCATAACATTTTTCCTAACTATAACCATTATTAACATTTTGTTGTATTTCTTCTCTTTTTCCTATGCATGTGTTTTGATTTTTTTTCAATTGATATCATCATGTCATTAGATTTTTCCAAGCCATTAGATAGCCTTCAGAAATATGTTTTAAATGACTGCACTAATATTGTAGTTGCTTCCAATTGTTATTATGAACGGTATTATAATGGTCCTCTTTATATATGTAATTTTTGCCTATATCTCTGAGTATTTCACAACAACATATTTGTGCTTTGATTTTTTTTAAAGCTTTTAATTCAAATTACCAACCTGCTTTCCAAAAAGGGTGTAACACTCCATACCCCTGTCATATGCTTTCATCAAGCAAATGGGCTTGAGCTTTGGGGCTAAGTGCACCAAATTTTTGCCTTTTGAATAGACCACAAAAAAAAAGGCTATCTCTTTGTCATTTTAATTTTAATTTGATTGTGAAGTTGAATATTTTGTATGTAAATTGGTATTTGATGTCTTCTTTGAATTATCTATTCCTTTTATTTCTTCTACCCATGTTCCTATTGGGTATTAATTAGTTTTTATCTTGTTGATTTATAAGAGGTTTTTATGTGCTCAGGATTTTACCCATTTAACTGTCATCTGTTCCAAATGTATTTCCCATTTTGATGTTTACCTAGTAATTTTCTTTGGCCATTTGGAAATATTGAACTTAGTATAGCTAAGTCTTTGTACTCGGTGGTGGTTTTTTTCCTTTTACCGCCAGAAACTCTTTATTCATTCCCAAATCAGTTAAATATTTAGCTATTATTTTTTCATGATTTTGTTATTGATTTTTAACCTCTAAGTTCTTAATCTTTCCAAATTTATTTTGATGTGTGCCAAAATACATCAGATAGGTGAGGATCGAACATGAATCCCTTGTATCACTTCTTTCACACACACAATTTTCTGACAACATTTGAGAAATAATTGATTTCTTGTACATAAAAATGAACAGAAATGAATAAAGGAATTCAAGAAGGCAGCTGCATGTGAAGTTAATATAGAATTATTTTATATTGTATGAAAATAATTAGGAATTACAAATCAGAGACAGTTTCCCTTCTGAACTAAAACAGAAAATGTGATTTAAAAATAAATGATCAGAAATGAGGGGGACCTTCATGAAGAAAGCTATGAAACTTGACTGAGTAACACAAAGGAAGATTGGCTTAGAGATTCACTTCATGTCCCCAATTGGGAAGGCCGAATACCATAACAACACTTGTTCCTTTCAGAGCATCTCTAGAGGTGAATAACATTTTAGTCATAATCTTACTTGGTTCATTGAAGTATCCTATTTCTAAAGTTATACTGGAAGGTTTAAGAGGAGGAAAACTTAACTCTTCTTTCCTTCTATGCCTCCTAAGTTCATTGGCTAGGGTCCTATAGATTAAACTGACAAAAACAGATTGACAAGAGAAAAACAAATTTATCATCGTGTGCATTGCACATATACATGAGAACATTCAGCAGGGAAAAACTCAAAAGAGTGATTAGAATTTGAGTTTATATAACAAAAGAACAATACATTTTTAGAGAGGGGACAAGACAAAAGAAAAGGACCTAGAGCTTCTAGGGGAGGTGAATGGTAGGAAACTAATGGAAGATAAGGGCTAGTTTCAGCAAGTTTTATTTTGTAGTTTCTGTAGGTGCTTATATAAGGGTCAAGAGTTATCTCTAGTAGTTAACTTCAGCACTCCTCTGACGGAGAAGAAAGGGGATCATCTTTCCAAATACGTGTCCTGTTTTTAGACAGATAGGGAGGAGGCAGGGACCTTTTTCTATCTGCTTCTCCTCGGTTGCTTTCATCTCAAAACATCTTTTTTTTTTTTTGCCCAAGTGGCATGTTACAGCAAATAAGTGATAAAAACATAGAAATCACCACAAGCTAAGGGGGAAAGATAAATTATTCAATACATAGAGTTGGGGGAAATGCATATACAGTGGGGAAAAATTCAAGTTAGAGTCTCATTTCATACCAGATGCCTTTAAGTTATAAATAATTAGAAACTTACGCTTGTTAAAATATGAAGTTCTATAAAGAAAAATTGTAGATCTTAATTTTGTCATAGAGCATATAGACATTTCCCAGCAGCTACAATATTTTCTTAAGTATATTTAATAATCTTCAGTTTGATTGTTTTCAATATTTGCCCAAGTATATAATAAAAGGTAAGAAAAAGACAGTTTTGTTATTCTTAGTGGTTTGGTTTAGGTTTGGTTACATACTTCTATTATTTACTAAAATAATGCTTCCACTTTTACCACATAAAAATATATATATAAAGCCCCCCCAAAACTCCCCCCCCAGAAATGCATCGATCCTAATATTTGAAAGCTTTTTATATGTAGTGTCTTTCTAAGGTCTTATACATTGTTTCAGGATTTTGAAGTACACATAAAAATCTCCCATAAATAAAGAGTGGTATTGTTACAGAACAGTCACATACACATACAAGGGCCCAGACTCTGGAGGATGGTATACTGATACCGTCCAGACCACCTACTGGGCTCGTGTGTCCACGGCCAATTGGAAAGATATCTCTCAATGCTAGAGATTTGTGAAAAGGAAAGGAAATGTTTTTTTAAGGCTATACAGACTTAAAGTAGTGACCTAACTTCTTCATTAGAATATCAAAGTCCTTTAAGATACCCACAGATGCACTCAGCAGCTCCTGTCTCCCCCTGCCCTAATTCAGGGTACTGTAACTTAGGGAAAGAGCACAGGTCCGTGTTTCCAGGCCGCTGGCACCATCAGCCGTGTGGCCGTCCAGGCAGAATATCCAATTAATCCAAAGCCATGTGGCACTTTCTCATGGTCTACTGGCAAGAGTTCTTTGT